>CACSLK010032525.1:9547033-9567752 GCA_902706635.1 Striga hermonthica | reverse complement strand
GCTAATGAACTGTTTTACTTGCTTCCGCTTTTATCTAGTATCTATCTTTTGTTAGTATGATTAATATTGTTTTTCTGGAAATTGAACCGTGTTTGGTTTTGGAATTTGAACTTGGGATTCGATATTGTTATGACTATCGGATTATTCTTGAATATCGATTGAAGTGCCTTGAATGTTAACATGAGATAAATTACGGTCGGAACAGTTGTTCCCTGTTTGTTAAGTGTAATCGTAACTGTTGATATGTGTAGTGTTTGGAGTGGCGCCCATTAAATAAATTTTTAAATTTATTTTTGAAAATTTAACTCTGATTTTTGGAAAAATAATTCGGTATTTTCCTATTAAAATAACGGGGCGTTACACTAGTATTGTTCAATTACAACACTTTTTGTTGCTTCATTTTGGTTGGACAAAGTTGAAACCATTTAAGGAAAAATGGAGCAACAGTTAATGAAAACTTGAGCAACAGTTGACACATTATGATCCAGCAATAGATAAATGAAGATAAAGTTGGCGAATTTGTTAGTTACATATTTATTAGTAAGAGATGTTGTTCCATTGTTGTGTATAAAAAGAGATTGTCAAATTATACGTTACAGTGAAGCACGTAAAATCATCTAAGAACTCATCGAAGTTAATATAAGGAAAATTTGATTACATTGCAAGTACAAAGAAATAACCTAGTCTAGTGAACCGAAATTTGGTGGCGTTAAAGTAATTACAAACAACTGTCATACATGTCTTATATTGGACAAAAGTACAATTATTTTCCTAGAATGGTGAAAAGCAAAATGATCATTGAAAGACATATAATAGCGCTCTATCTTGGAAGCATTCAACTTTTCTCCATATCCTCCAGCTTTTTCCTTGCAACATCCAACTGAAGCTCTAATTCACATCGTTTGCTCTGGCATTGCTCAATTTCATGTTTGTACTTATTAATTTTGTTCAGCAAACCTGGTATAATGTTTTTGGCTCTTTCACAAATATCAAGATCCAACCACATGAAATATCCACAGTACCCAGGAGTCTAAAAATAGTTAGCGGCATTACGCGTTTGGACGGATTCCAAACAAGGAATAATAAAAAAGCAATATACCAATAAACATTGAATTAGTCTGAGTTGCATTAATTGGTAATAAAAGTTTACCTCGTTTTTAGGGCATGCCCAGTATCTCCTTCCCGGATTTCTTGAGGTCCAAGATGTCTTCAAATTTAATTTTTTCTTGACAATTACAAATCATATCTACGTTATGCACAACATTATTCCCAGAGGTCCAACTGCAATGTGACGAACTCATAGCTGCACAAAATGGATACTATATTATGAACATGGCCAAATTTCCCATAACATTCTTTGCTTTCCATTTTGTAGGAAGCATATGAATTGAGCTCATAGCAGACAAAACTATATTTTGTCAGTGACCTGGCTAAAAATGAATAAAGGAAATAATAAAAAAAAATTCACCACAATAACAGAGAACTATAAACTCGCCAATATGGTACATAAATGACAAATATACAAGACATCACAGAAATGTACATATGCGAAATTTTGACATACACTAACGCGTGAAAAATAAAAAACGACATGAAGTTGAGCAACGAACAATATCGAAGATGGGCTATGAAAATACGAAAAAATAAAGAACTACGTGGATAGTGGGATAAGGTATGCGCCGGGATGTGGTCGCAGTTTGTTGAACATTCAACTTTCTTGTATGATGAAGCAAAAGTTTGAACAAGTAACCACCCGACCAAGATAACCTTAATTGCAATGACTATGGTATGTTACAGTCCAATCTTGGTGAAGATTACAAGAATGTAAATGTTAATGGAGGCTAATAATAACCTGGAAATTAAAGTTGGGTTGAAAGCCCTATGCTTCTTTGCTTCCGTCGACGATAATGAGAGGTAAGAGTTATTGAAAATGCCACATTAGGTTTTATTGTTTCTCCATGATGACCCATTTTGGGGAATTTGAACCTGGACACAACATTATATTATAAAAATTAGAAATAAATTTTCTAAATAAAAATTAAATATTCTAAACCTAACGTCCTTGAAATGAAAAATATTTTTTTAAAAAATATTCTAATTTAAAAAGTTAAAATCTACAGTTACTTAAGACCTTATAATAGATTCTAAATATTATTTATGAAGAACCAAAAATAATTATTATAAATTTCCCTTTAATCATATCTATTTTATATAAATAAATATTATATATAAATTATTAATGGGTCATTATTATATGAATTAAAATAAAACATTTCTATACACAATTTTAAAATTTGGATTGCTAGGAATGTTTGTATAAGAAAAAGTTGAAAAATTAAATTTTACATCTTAAATAAAAAACAAGTGCAATTATATTAATTGTAAAGCATAAGAATTTCAACTATCAATATTAACAAATTACATCCTTTAAACTTTATTAAGACCTCCACTACAATTAATAAAATAACATGTATTTTTATAGCCTCAAATCTATAAAATAATATTTTTTGCAGTGAACTTGACGAAGAATTGTGAAGGTCAAGATCGAATCACGACTTACATATAGCTTTTTTGAGTTACCGCAGTGCCATCCAGACATTTGCAAATGAAATACATCAACTAAAATTGAAATAAGTACCAGCCCATCCATGACATACAACCATCAAAACGGACATTTGTATAATGAAAGACGTCTACTAAAATTAAAAAATACATGGATTTAAGTGCATTGTACATTACTTAAATGGTCCTATTACAATGGATGAGCAATGGAAAACGATATCACACTTAATAGCTCAGTCGGATGAGCAATGCAAAACAATGTCACACAAAAGCCACAAAAGTCATCAATGCAAATCAATGTCATACAAAAGCCACAAAAGTTAGTGTCATCCCCAACACAAATAGCGTACTGACGCACATTTCCCACAACGCCATAGACAAAAAGAAGCGTACTCCACCTGAAGACCTTACAATCAAGGTCCATACTAAAGAAAAGATCGAGCTCATCATTGTTTTTGCATAAATATCTAGCGACAGCTACCTTTTGGCATGTAACCAACCCAGGAATTAAACGTAGCTCCTCATACACGACCTTACGTTGCTCTTTTGCGGCATTTTGGAAACCGGCTCCTTTAGAAAATTCTGAAAAACGTTCATTGGCATTTTCACAGAATGAAGACAACATAGACACAATTTGGTCATCTGCTTCGACACACGTTTTCTTTTCAAGGAGCGCTTTTCCTTACTCGAACAACTACTGTCACCACCTTGAGCCGAAGATGACTCCATCAATTTTTCATGTAAAGGATCAAATGAATATTGTGGTGCGTGTTGCAGGGTTGTAGGAACCGGTATTGGCTCTGCGTTGTTGTGTAATACTTCATTGACTGCATCTGTAAATCCCACTGCCCCTTGGCCTGTTGCCCTATCTTTTCCAAACACTTCAACCCAATCATCGTAATAAGGCCACGACTTGTAACGCATTCCTTTAACTTTTGGTTGAACCTATTACAATAAAAAAAAACAATAGTTTAATGTACAACAAATTTTCTCTTCAAATAAACAACACAACACATGAAAAACTACACCTGCAACAGTGGATATCAAAAGCTTAAACAAACAAGAAAACTCAAACCTTTAGGTATTCAATCCATGCGTCTTCCTCCCTCACAGTCACCATGTTTCCGGTATAACTCCAACCAAAGCCGGAGGTTGCCATCATACGGACTATTAAACCATAATTTTTTTTCCACACGCTAATCTTTGATGATATATGAGGTTCTGCTTTAAGGTCGGTGTTTGGAAAACATCAGACATATGTTTTTCCAGCAACGCAGTGTAGCCTGTTCCGAAACCATTGTCGCATTTCCAGCCACGAAATACAAGTTTTCTTTAGTCCATTTATTAATGCACGTTCTTCCTCCATCGTCCATACCCGTCGATGGCCGTTTGATTTAGAGTTTCTACCCCCGCTAGCAGATGACTGCATTACTGAACTGGTATCAACACTTGCAGAAAATCATTAATGTAAGCAAACAATAAAAATAAAAACATGTGCATTGGACAACAATACTTTCATAACCTAAGGTACATGTAAGATTATTTTGAGTACAAGTAAGTAGAGCATTACCAAAGAAGAAAGTAACAAGGTTATGTCTACATAAATTTGTTTTGCGACAAACAGGAAAAATATAAAAAGTATAATACATTCATTTAAAGCAGTTCATCAAATACATCAAATATACTAATTGTCAATATAACAAAATGAATATTTAATCAATTTTGGCGTTGCCATTCATTAAACATAGATATCGGCAAGGCATCCCTCAATTTTGAAAATTTCGGAGTGGGATCTACAACATCTACATATTCAGGGGGATCTTCACCACTATGGTTTTGGGATTGACTCACAAAAGATTCTCCATCAGATTCCATCGGGTCGACAATCATAGATGCGCGGATGTAATTTTCAAGTAAGCAACATGCAAGTATTATTTTATTCTGCGTGTCTATACTGAAAAATGTTTTGCTCCTAAGAATGGCCCACCGCATCTTCGAAACACCAAATGACCGCTCTATCACATTTCGTGCCCTAGCATGTCTTAAGTTGAACAATTCTCGATAATTTGTAGGCGCACGATTACCATCACCAAAGTCATTTAAATTATATCTCACACCACTATAAGGAGCAAGAAATCCAGGCCCATTTGGATAACCAACATTGCAAAGGTAATAATTACCTGTTTTTGTCACACACAAACAATGACCAATAAATATTTTATTTTTTAACTTACTAATATTTAGACAGTTTGTTTATAACATAAACTGGAAATGTTGGATTACTTAACATAATACTTACTTTAAAATTTTACTGATGGGTACACGCAACCCTCCATTCCCGCGCACAGCATCCCGTAGGACACGACTGTCTGCCGCGGACCCTTCCCAACCAGTTAGTACGTATGAGAAATTCATTTCTCGATTACATACACCAAGAACATTTACGCAAATGGAAGTTTTTCAATTCCGATACTGACCGTGCATGTGTGAAGGAACACGAACAAGTATATGTGTACCATCAAGTGCACCTAAGCATCAATGTACATGAGTAAAATTCATATATTAAGAAACCAATTAAATGACCAAAAAACTGAAATACATAATTTTGGAGAGTATTAAAGCATCACCTTAAACCATTTCCATCTCCAATCAGTGCAGGAATCATCCACAGGGCTTGGTTGTACAAGAAGAAGCGGGTATAGTCGAAGGACGGCACGAAGTACATTATGGAATAATTTACTAACTGTTCGTCCCGGTCTTCTAAAATCAAACTTTACGACTACATTTTTTTATGGTGGGCTAAGACGCTCAAGAAGATTGCAACTTGTGCACTTATTATAACAGTTCTTGTGTTTTGTAGTCTACCAACGTGTTCCAATAAATAGCATAACCTACCAAAGGCATCGCGGTCCATTCGAAGTTGTTGAACACATGTTTCATCGCTAATATCTATTAACTGCTTCATGTGCTCTATCTGCCTAGGAAGCCGATCTGCCATTCGGTAAGTTGTTCGGTGCGAACGCCGCGTAATTGTACGACTTTTACTTGGATTAACTACCATTTTTAAGTAAATGTACGCAAGCAAGAAAACAATCTTGAACACATTCAGGATTTCTTCCATGAGTAATATCGCCTCCGCTTCGTGGGTTTCGAGATTCATCCTTCCGTAATCTAATCATTTGTTGGGCATTTATGACAAGGAAGGCAAACATATTTATTCATTGTAGAATATAACAATAATCGAGAGAAAATTAAGCAATTACACCCTAACCTAGTCCTACACTGAATAGAAAACAAGTCCACAAATAAATAAGTAACAAACATAAAAATGAATCAATCTATGATACATACACAACAACAAGATGGAGGACATATTTGGTCTCAGCTCGAATAATAAGCATAATAATATATAACAGAGAGTATAATTATTACCAAAAGTAGATGTTATGGATTTATAATTTGTGGAGTTCTTCAAGGCCTGTCACCTGCAACAACCACTGAATTTTACAAACAATAAAAGGTTACATATTAGTCACTAATGAATAGGGGTCATTACAGAATCGTATGGAAGAGAGCATGTTGTAATGCAATTTCTAAAAACTGTTTACATCATGTCCACCCCACTTGCTACAATCTGTGTAGTGTGGTATGTTATTTTCACATGAGGAATGAAGTCAAGCATAGGTATATAAAGGATCCACACCACATTACTATAACTCCACATAGACATTCCTTCGCCAACCATTCTTGTAAATATTAGAGAAATTCATTTATGTATGTACTCAAGTCCTTGAGCTTACCAAAACGTTATGAACTCATCATTGTCAACATAAATCATACTTCAATTGAAAAACAAAAGGACAAAAATAGAAATTCTCAACATTAATCCATAACTGCATTAGTACTTTACTAAAAAAAATAGGGGATACTATTTCCCTGTATTATGGCCCGACAGTGTAATTGGGCATGACTTTTCAGTTTAAAATATCAAAGTGTGGTGAAATCTATAATATGTCTAATATAGCATTATCTAAAATTTTCGAACAACAATTGTTGGAAACGTAGCATCAGGGGCAAATGAGCCCACCAGATTCGTCGATGGTGGAACTCTGGAGAACTTGTTATGCCGCTACACAAACAAGACCGACGATGTAGTTTCGTTCAATATCGTAGGCCTACTTCCGTACAACATCCGATGCTTTGAAAGAGTAATGTTGTGTTTAGGGTTAGGGTTGGAAAACATATGAACGGTAAAAAAGAAAATAATGAAACAACTGAACATTACAATGCACACAACAACACACACAAATCTGTGCAAAAAAAAATGGAAAATAACGAAGGATTTAGGTGGAAGGGACGACAGTATACCTGGGTTGAGGAGAGTTTCACAGAGGTCGATTGCAACACGATTCCCGATTGTAGATATGTGGTGTGGTTTCTATTGCCTTTTTTTGGGCTAAAATAGTCAATTCATCTATTTCAAAATGTCCAGATAAATTGGATCTTGGGGTCCAAGGGAAGATTACTTAATCCGGCATACTCAGGATTGTGCCATATTTATCGCAGGCCGGACACTTTATTGCGGGCCACAATCATAGCAAACAAACATAGGATTATTTAGGATAAAAGTGCTTATCCTATCTAATCCTCCCAACCAAATGTGCCCTAAGAGAATGCGATGGTCAGTAATCTATAGGGCTAATTGTGCAAAACACTCGTCTATATGTGTTTTTTTTTAAATAAAATATCTAGATTCAATCAATAAAAGTCATGAAAACGATGCATTACGAAAGAAGGAAAAGAAAAAAAGATGGCATAGAATCCTTCCACATAAAAGAATCCATCATCTCTAAAGCCCATTTATCTATGTTATGAGCAACCACATAAATTATTTGTTTTATCAACGTGACCACAGACACCACAATTCAAGGGTAACAAAAGATTGGTAATATCCTCAAAAACATGCTGCAACGGATTATTTGGAAGTTGGTCAGAAATACCACAAATAACTGAAAGAACATCAGTATTTGCAGCTTGGATCATGAAGCCTAAGTCCAAGGTAAAGCGAATTTCGGCTTAGCAGCTGTCGGGGAAAAGGATCCGGGTTGTTGAGATGCAAAAGGTTGCCCAACACACTCCCTCTGAATCACTAAGCCAGCCTCCGAAACCAATCGACAAATCGTGTACAACAACATCACAAAACAGGGTAAGCCAATTTTGACATTTACCTGGTCTAAGCCAAGCGAACGGTCCCAGGGTCAATGATCGTGTAATTGGAACAGCGCCTGAGTTCACAAGACTCTCCATCTAGCCACCCCCGTCCAGCGGCCCAAACTTGTTTCACACTCTTACTAGGTAAATCATGGCTTATTCGGTTTATCTGCCTAATAAGCCATAAAAGAATAAAAAAAATCCGAAACTCATCTCCCCGATTTTTATTAGGAATATCGGTAAAGATTGAAATAAAGCTCATGACGCGCATGTCCGCTATTGTGTCCCACCAGCAAATCATTTTTCACCAATTTTTAACCCATATACAGTGAAAGAAAACATGGACATTCGATTCAAATACTCCGCATCTGTGACATTTCACTTCCTCATTTATGTGGTGTCGAGCTAAATTTTCAGATGAGGTAAAAGCCAAATTACTCGGTTTCCACAAAAAAAAAAAAAATCACTTTTGGAGCAATATTTATTTTCCACATAGCTTTCCACCACCTCTTTTTAATATTCGAACAAGATGCGTGGAATTTAGCAGGAAGGGATTTAAGTAAGTGATAACCACTTTTCACCTTATAGGAACCATTTTTGAGTGGTATCAATTGGTGCCAAATAATGCGATCCGCAGAGCGATAAAGACGTAAGGGAATAGAAAGGATCTTCTGGGCATCAATCGGTAAATCAAATTATCGTTCCAAGTTCTGCTTATCCTTAACTCGATCAAAACCAACCGTCGGTCTGGAGAAAGGTTTAAAATAGCGAAAGTGAAGTATCCACAGGTCAGAGTAAAGTTTGGTTTGCGACCGTCCCCCACTCTCCATCTCAATCCTATTTGAATTAATGTTCATCCCCACAAGATAATTTTCCAGATGAATGAGGAGTCTGCACGTGCCCGAGCCTCAATGAAGTGGTCCAAAGGGAAGTACTCAGCCTTAATCACCCTATATACCAATGAATCAAGGAACATAATCATCTGCCACACTTGTTTTCCCAGCATTGCTTTATTAAACAAGTGAATGTCCCTGAAACCCAGCCCCCCTTCTCGTTTTGACTTCGTCAATTTGCTCCATTTAACCCAATATATTTTTCGTTGACAATGATATTTAACTAAAATAGTAACAAAAAATCAACAAAAAAAAATATTGGGTTCCTTGTCTGGTAACACAAAACTCTCCGACTGGCTGGAATCCGAGTAATCGTCTTCCTTCTCGTCGGTTGATCGTCGTGCACCTACAAAGAACTCTCACACCGGAGGGGTTTTCCGGTGAAGAGCCTCCAAAGCTTAAGTCAGTCTTTGCTTAATCAATTCTCCAGTGTAAAAATAGAATGAACGTCTTGAACAAGAAAGGCTCACCCTATATATATAGGGCTGAGTTACCTGCCCTAGGAGCTTCCCAGTTCTGTTGAGCTGGCTGCCCGGATCTGCCCGTCTGTACACACGCAGTGTGCGTGTTTCAGAGAGTCGTCGCCACTATCCTTTGCACCAATATTTCTTCGACACATGTCCACCTGCACATGGAATGAAATATTCCTCTACAATTTGCGGACGTTTCACTGACAATCCCGTTAGAGACTTCCATAGTTGACCTTATCCGAGTCAATCTCTCATATCCTGACCTTATCTATTGGTTTCGACCACTAGGTCGTCTCTAGCCCTTTTGTCGACCACATGAATCACTCTTTATTCGACCTCTTTCTTTATCGACCGAACTCTCTCTACCTTTCCGATCGCCCTGTGTATTGAAGTTCTCTCCCTTACCTCCTCGAGATATTTTGGCTCACTCTCTGGGCTAGTTTGCTCATCAAAGTATAATATCCCATATCATCTAGTCCCCCCCACTCTAGTCGAGTCCAAATGACTCGATCTAAGAGTGAGAATTCACTGCTCTCACTCATTCGTTCAGTTACTTCTTCAGTAATCGACCACTTCATGCATATTCTCTCTCATTCCTTCTATGTGCCTTCCACATGTCAGTTACTATACGGTCCTGTCTTTTGCCACTTGTCCTCATGTGTCATATATGTACATTATTATGTCTTCTCGCTTGTTGCGCCACCTCGTGTGTCGCACCCACATAAATATTTCCAACCGTTGGATTTTACTTTTAATCCAATGACTACTTCCTTCGATTTCTCCTCTTCCTTTAATCTTTTCCCTATAAATACTGGTACTTAGACAATTTTCGTTTTTTCCACCTTTGCAAATTTCGAATTCTCCCTGTGCTCAAAAGCCCCTTTTCCGCAAATTTGGTTTCTTGTTCCAAGTGATTCGTCTCCAAGTGACTCCAGCTTTTCCGACGACCCCTTCTTAATGTGACAATGAGTAAGTTTCCTTCAATTTTAACTTGCGCTTTATTTTGTGTTTAATTTTCCAATTTTTCATTCTCCTCTATTTTTCTTAAAA
Source organism: Striga hermonthica (assembly GCA_902706635.1). NCBI lineage: Eukaryota > Viridiplantae > Streptophyta > Magnoliopsida > Lamiales > Orobanchaceae > Striga > Striga hermonthica. The sequence goes on along the minus strand of CACSLK010032525.1, from coordinate 9,557,566 downwards.
CCCTAGCCTCTGTATTCTGGTCTTCCTTCTTCCTCCCTCCTCCGTTCTTTCAAACCCTCAAGTTCTTTCATTAATGCTTTTTCTACTTTTCTTATTTTCGTGCTTTTCCAGATCCTACTACCTCCATTGGGAGCGACCACCGTCCCAGCGAAACTTTGCACTTGCCTTCATCTTCTCCAATCATACCTGCTACTCCTCTCAACATGGTTCGTCCCGGTGATTCTACCAATTCTCTTATAATTCAGCCTTTCTGTCTTGTAGACGAGCCAGAAGAGGACAACCTCAACCATATGCCGCTCACCCGCCGCCGTCGACCTGCTTTTGGGGATTCTGACGCGGCTAAAGACGCTCTAGATGCTGCTGAGGCGGCCCGTGAGGCAGAAGACCACATGCTTCTGTCTCAACGTTACAAGTTGTCTTCTACTACAAAAGTCACCAAGCATAAAACTTCGAAGTCATCGAGCCCAAAACTTCGACTGTCCTTCCTTCTTCATCCAAGTCGACCAAAACTAAACCATCTTTGAGCTTTGCCCCATCGCGACCCCAGGTTCTGAGGCCCCCTTCTACTTCTTTGACCACTAGCCGGTTGGATTTGGATAAGTTCGGTCACCCCAGTGGTTGGGCTTTTATCAGTCCAGGCCCTCGTGATACTTACAACAACCCACCCGAACATCATTATACTTTTTTCGAATTTCAATTTAAGTTGGGCGTTTGTTTCCTTCTATGTCCTAAGGTTGTGGAAATATGTGAATGGTTTGGTCTCCCTTTTAATCAACATCCCCTAACGCGATCCATTCTATTAGTACTTTTATTATCCTTTCCCATGTTCGCCTTGGCCGATTTGATCTTGATTTTTTCCATTACTGCTATGTGCCCTCCAAACAGGCCAACGGGTTGTATTTAAATAGTCGAAACGATGCCCACTTCATTGTTGATGTTCTTTCTAATGTCCCCAAATAGAAACACAATTTTATTTACGTCGAGCCCGATGTTCCTTTCTCCTAGGAAAATACTCCTTGGCTTTCCTCTCTCCCTTTTGAGCTCGAAACTCCTTCTCTGGAGCCTCTTTACGACCAGCGTATTGCATGGTGGAATTCTAAGCCTGTTGATTCCCATACTCTTCTCAAGAATAAGAATTTGTTGCATTTCTGTGGACTTCTTACCCACAAAGCCTTATCTCCTCCCACCTTAAAAGTCCTCGAATCCATTCGAGTTGAGGTTGATCCAGGTAATATTTGACCATCTCATCTTGTGTACGTACCTATCTTATATTGCACTGATGTTTTGTTGTGTGTGTTTTGCAGAAATGCCTCCAATTCTCTAGCTTAAAAGGAAAGCTCTTGCAAAAAGTGATCTCCTGAAGATTCGACTACTCAACTCTCTTACTCGGCCACTTCACACCCTGATTCATCAACTTCATCCCGTGAGGTTGAGACTCAGGCGTTCTGACCAAGACGCCTTTGGTTGTCCAACAAATTCCACCTCCCACCTTCACCATCATCACTGAACTACCTCCTTCTCAACAGTCTGAACCCATCCAACAAGTGCCACATGCCTCTCATCAACAGGAAACAGAACAAACTATCCAATTGCCCTTACACTTTACGAGTCCTCTAGTCCACTCCCCCCGACCACTCGACCGTCCTCATTACAGAAACCCCTTCCTCCATCGAGCAAGCAGTGCTCGAGGGGAACCCAGAGAAGCGTCCTCTCGACGAGGGCGGTCAGCAGAAGCAGAACAAGCGCCGTCAGCTCGTCAAGATGGCTGACATGCCTACTCTCCCCGCTCCTCTTTCGTTAGCACAAGCTAGCGAAGAGGAGCTATTGTCTTATTTTAAGCAGTTGTTCTTGTTGGCGACCTGGAGGCCAACAACTCCAATCTAAAAACTCGGGGCCAGCGTATCGCTCGATGGTTAGCTCAGGTAACTGTTATCGCTTCACACGTACCCTCTTATCTTCTCTATGTTGTACTAATTTTTCTTGTGTTCATGTAACCTCCTATCGTTATTTGCAGGGGCTGATCAAGCTAGTGCCTCTGGTCGAGCAGACCATGGGCAGTGTCGTTGACTCAATTCCCCAACTTGAGCAAGGCGGTTGCCCTCCTACGCGAAAAGAACAATGGTCTCGTTACTCGACACAACGAGTTGCGCGAGGCAGTGGCGGTTGCCAAGAAACACTACTCGGCCCTTGAGAAGAAGCATGAAGAGGTCGAGGCTAAACTCAAGGATGCTGAGGAGGCCAAGGATAGCGAGACTAAAGCCCTCGAAGTGGTGGCTGACTTTATGCAGTCACCACAATACTTCAAGGCTGTGCAAGACCTTGGTACTGCCTACTTCCAATTTGCTATGACCGGGGCTGTTAATCAATATGTCGAGGATGACTTTGAAGGAATCGACGTAGCAGCCATTTGAGATGCTATGCCCAAAGTCCATCAGAGTTTCCACGGTGATCCCAACTTGCCCATTACTCATGAATGGTGGTCGGGCATCCTCGATCAAACCTTAGCCCGACCTGACATTTTGAAGAAGAACTTTCAGCTGCCCGATGATGTTTTTCCACCCGTCTCCATGCAGCAAGCCATGGCTGCCTCGGTCCTTGCTCGACCACTCTCCGATATGGCCGAGTTCTCCTCCAGCTCCAACCAGCAGATCGAGCAGCAGCCCGAGTCTACCACAGATGTCGATGTCGAGCATACCTCTCAAAATCCTGACATCCCTGCTCCCTAATTATGTTGTATTTTTCTGTTTTGAGATTTTCGTATTTTTCCCTCTTAAAACTTCAGTATTAATAGACTTGTGTTTTGTTTATTCCGATGTTTGTGCTTGGTCACGCCTGCTTTTAGTTGATGTGTGTTCTTCTCTGTTATGCCTATGTGTATTTCAACATGCCATCGTGTGTATCTTAAATATATGAAGGCTCCTTCGTCCTTTTATTGTTTCGTGGTCAATGGGCGTCATTCTTGTTTAGTATTTTCTTAGTCGTAACAAGTTTTCTCACCCATACCCATGTCCATCCTCAAAGGAGTGGTCGTCACATGCGACCATCCAGCCTCTCGGCCTTGGTCGTGATGGGTTTTCATCTTCAAACACATGCCCACCTTCGAAGGAGTGGTCGTTACATGCGACCATCCAGCCTCTCGGCCTAAATCATGATGGATTTGTCTTCGAACACATGCCCACCCTCAGAGGAGTGGTCGTTACATGCGACCATCTAGCCTCTCAACCTTAATCATGATAGATTTGTCTTCGAACACATGCCCACCTCCAAAGGAGTGGTCGTTACACGCGACCATCCAGCCTATCGGCCTTAATCATGATGGATTTGTCTTCGAGCACATACCCACCATCAAAGGAGTGATCGTTACATGCGACCATCCAGCCTCTCGGTCTTAATCATGATGGATTTGTCTTTGAATACATGCCCACCCTCAAAGGAGTGGTCGTTACATGCGACCATCCAGCCTCCCGACTTTAATCATGATGGATTTGTCTTCGAACATATGCCCACCCTCAAAGGAGTGGTCGTTACATGCGACCATCCAGCCTTTCGGCCTTAATCATGATGGATTTGTCTTCGAACACATGTCCACCCTCAAAGGAGTGGTCGTTACATCCGACCATCTGTTGTGGTATACAGTAAAGCAAACTTTTATGTGAGCTTTTGGATTGTATTTATTCGATTTCCCATTTGACTGAAATAAATGTTTTCACATTGTTGCATTCTTTATGATTGCTTGTATGCTAAATGTCCAATTATCTTATATTGTAGACGATGTGGTGTGTTAGTAGTCACACAGAAGATTACATTGTCGGTCCCTTGTAAGATATAAATGGTATTCACAACTGAGATAGTTATGTACATGACTATCGGTGTAGGTTGTAGTATAATCTGGATGCAGCTTGTCTTGGCTATTGGTTTATACTAGTGCGTTGCGTCGCATTGAATGTATCACAGTTGAGACGTGTTCTTCTGTTCTGACTATCATGAAGAACCTAGGTCTCGGTGACTCTACTAATTCTTAACCCTAACTGTGATACTTAGATATGTGGGATGTTTGTCTGTTACTTTGATTTACCATGGGTGAGAACCAAGTATTGGTTCAATATGCTCCCTATCTTGGGTAACAACATTATCTGCATGATATCTATTTATTGGCATTAGGGAACCGGGTCCTGGACATCCAGGTTGATGACGTCCCCTTAAGGAACTCATAAGGATTATCGTATAAACCCTGCAAGTGGATTTAATCCGTACGATAATAAGGTTGAGTGGTACTACTTAAGGAATAAAAGATATTAATTAATTAAAACAGTCAGAAGCTTTAATAATTAATGGACATGCGATATCTTAAACACGGGGAATAATATCGAGTCTAATAGAAGCCTGATTCATTTCGGGATAGGACGGGAGTGCAATATTAATTCTCTAGTGGAATGAATTAATATTTACGGGCCAAATATTGTTCTGGGCTGAACATAAGTATTTGGGCCTGTAAGGAGCCCAAACCCTATACCTTCTAAGAGATCCCTAGTCTGGCCCAAGGACCTCTATAAAAGGAGGGACCTCCCACATTCTAAATCCTAGCAATTTAGTGAGACACTCCAGCCACCATCATGGAGAGAGTAACAAGAAGGGTTAGAGAAAGACGAGGGCAGTCTGCTTCTTTCAACCGTTTGGAGGATCGTCGTCCATCCGCCGTCCAAGCGTGGTCGGGACACATACTAGAAGGTTGCTCAGATCGAATCAAACCTCTTTTTCAAGGTAATTCTCTGTTCGTCCTTTAGGAGCATGCCTAGGGTTATTCGAAATCATGTATGTACGTGTTTGGTATCCGATATCGATCCGTGGGAAGGACCGCCTCGTCGGCGTGTTACAGCAATTGGTATCAGAGCCTCGGTTTCGTAGATTGTCGGCTCTGCCTGGAACATGTAGTTGATTTCATTTATTCGTTTATTCGTTTTCAGTCATGTTCATGGTATGGATGAATGTTTATCTCGTTTATGCTTCTGGATGGTGTCTATCGCAGCCCTTGTTGTTTGTTGTAATCGTTTTTCCCACCAGATAATAAGTGTGGGTAGTATAGGCGATTTTGTAGACTGTAGTAGGGCTGTTGTTGTTCGATTTTTTTGCTATAATTTTGTGTTCAAAGTCAAACGTGATGAAGATGATCAATCTGGAGGCGGCGGCTAGGGTTTCAGCATTCACTGGGGCCGGTTTTGTCGGTGGAAACCGTTTTGGCCATAACATTTTCCACAGGTGTCCGATTTCAGCCCATAATACCATTTCGGAAATGGGAGAGCGAGATATACATATGTCACTGCTTTGCGTTGACGGCCTATGGCGGGGTCAAATTCAATCGTCTAGATGAAGTTTTTGGCCCTTTTCCGTCGGTGGGTGCGGACATTGCGTGAATGGCCCGATTTATGCGAGATGCCGATTCGAGTGTTCATCCACGACCTTTCTGAATCATGTAATAGCTTTGATAGGCTGTTAGTGGTTAGTTTTAAGGGGCTGCGATAGATGTGTTTTAATTTTCGCATTTTTATCGCTTTGTGGATGCCGATTTAATTTTTGCTAGAACATGTTTATTTGATTATGTGTCTAGCTGATTTAAATCGATTTTCTGGCATGCTAGAAATCATGTGAATAGGTTCTATAAATTCTTAGAAAGTTGTCATTGCTTTTGTTTTGAATTTTAGGAGCATGCTAGGATTTATGTGATTTGCGTGTTAGGAGCATGATAGGATTTTAATTATTTCTTATTGCATGTTGTTAAAAACCTTCAAGTAAAAATGACTAAGTGAGTTTAATATGAATTTTAATTACTTCATTTGGCCTCCATAATTAGTTTTTAAGTAAGGTGTTTGTCGCTCACGGGACCCTGGGAGTCTCCCCCTAACGGATGTGGCATTCACGAGCTTACTAGATAAGACTTCTATTCAAACGACTTAACCTTTAGGTGAAGTGAGTGGCATACGTGTGACCCATGGGGTCTCCTCCCTAACGGATAGTGTCATTCATAAGCTCACGGGTAAAGATTATTTCGAGATAACCGTAGAAAATTATTTACAAGCGATGTGTCTTCCCCATCGGTAGGTTCGTCAATTGTGGATTATTATTCTTGGGGTTAAATTGTGGTCATCACTTAGATGTGAATTTTAATATAACTCCCCAACGGAGTCCCTGTTTTAATTCACATGGCCAGTTTTAATATTTCGACTATTAATTTCATTCGCCATAAGGACAGGTTGGCGTGCAATTGAGATTAATGACTGGGTGTCTGCTTGATTGAAATATGTGTAAACGTCCACCCAACGTGGCTTGCATATGTGTTCATTAAGTTCTCGAAGGTTGCATTAGATAATGGTTTTTTGAAGGTTTCCATATTTTATGCTTCATATTTAATGTGAATTGTTGCTTACATGTTTGCAATTATTTATTTCAGTTATTCATCATGTCATTCAATCCGCTTATGGTCATTCTCAATCAAAACAAGCTTACTGGTCCAAATTATTTGGACTGGAAGAGAAATCTGGATATTGTCCTTGTTGCTGATGAGTGCAAGTTTGTGCTCACTACTCCTGCTCCTGCTCCTTTGAGCGCCCAATCCACCGAAGAGGAAGGGAGGCTCATCGGAAGTGGCATAAGGTTGATGAGATGTCTCGTTCTACATCTTGGCATCTATATCAAATGTTTTGCAACAACAGCATCACACCATGCCTACTGCTGCTGACATGATGTTGAGCCTCAAGGAACTCTTTGGTGAGCAAGATAAGGCTGCTCGGTTTGAGGCCATGAGGAAGATTATGTCTTCTGTCATGCCAGAGGGAGCTTCTATGCGAGAGCATGTTCTCAATATGATGGAATACCTTAATGAGATAGATGTGCTCGGAGAAAATATCGATGGCGAAGCCAAGATCGATATCATCCTGCACTCGCTCCCGAAGTCCTATGAGAACTTCCGCCTGAATGCAATCATGAATAAGAAGGGCTATACTCTAGCCGAGCTTCTTACAGACTTGGTTGCAGCGGAGGGTCTTATGGGAAGGGGACCACAAGCTCATGTTTTTGTACAAGCTGGACCTTCTTCGTCGAAAGGCGGGAAGAAGAAAAAGCAAGTGCAGAAAAAGAGTGGTGGAACCAGTGGGAGCAGTGGGAGTGGTGGGAGCAAAGCAGTAGCGCCTTCTGGTAGCGTGGTGAAGCCGAAAGGCAAGTGCTTCAAGTGCAACAAGACAGGACATTGGAAGTCAGATTGTCCCCTCAAGGACGCTCCTGGTACGTCTCTTGCTTTAGTTGTCGAAACATGCTTTGTGGCTTGTTCTACCAGTTCTTGGGTAGTAGATACATGAGCCACTGATCATGTTTGTAATACTTTGCAGGGGTTTCTTTAAAGAAGGCAGCTCAGTTAGGGCGAGATTACCATCAGTTTGGGCAACGCTGCACGAGTGGCGGTGGTTGCAGTGGGAGATGTGCACTTATCTTTTTTTGATTCTGTTTTAGTATTAAAGAACGTTTTGTACGTGCCGAGTTTTTGGAAGAATTTAATTTCGGTTTCGAAGCTGATTTGGATGGATATTCAGTTATTTTTAATGACAATGTTGTTATTACGAGAAATAACTCTTTTACCTGTTCTGGCATGTTGGTTAACAATCTTTATACTATTACTTGTGCATATCATACTGTGACTGAGGCTCATGCATCTTCATCACTAAACAAGAGAAAGAAACCTTCTCAGTCGAATCAGACATATCTTTGGCACCTAAGATTGGGTCATGTCAATCTAAGGAGGATCCAAAGGCCAGTAGGTAATGGCTTCTTGGACTCTCTCCAAGTTGAACCATTTCCAGTTTGCGAATCCTGTTTGGAAGGCAAGATGACTTCTAGGCAATTTAAGGCCAAGGGGAATAGGTCCAATGATGTGTTGGAATTGATTCACTCTGATTTGTGTGGGCCTATTTCTATTCAAGCTAGAGGTGGTTTTGAGTATTTCGTTACTTTTATTGACGATTACTCAAGATATGGGTACATTTACTTGATGCGCCGCAAGTACTGAATGCTTTGACAAGTTCAGAGAATTCAAGGCAGAAGCGGAGAACCGTCAAGGGAAAAGTATCAAGTCACTGCGATCTGATCGTGGTGGCGAATACCTTAGCAATGAATTTAGGCAATACTTATTAGAGAATGGGATAACATCCCAGCTGACTGCGCCTGGTACTCCCCAACAGAATGGCGTAGCAGAGAGAAGGAATAGGACTCTGTTAGAAATGGTGAGATCGATGATGAGCTATGCTTCATTACCTACATCGTTTTGGGGATATGCCTTGGAAACGGCGGCATACCTTCTTAACTTTGTACCTTCTAAATCAGTTCCGAAAACTCCAATAGAATTGTGGTCCGGGCGCAAGCCCAGTTTAAACTACATTGGATTTGGGGCTGCCCAGCACATGTGTTGGATAAGAAAGCTGATAAGTTGGCACCTAGAACAGAAGTACGGTTGTTTGTAGGTTACCCAAAGGGAACGAGAGGTGGTTACTTTTATAGTCCTAAAGATCAAAGGGTAGTGGTTAGCACCAATGCCCGATTTTTAGAGGAAGACTATATGAGTGAGCATAAGTCCAAGAGTGAGATTATTCTAAATGAGTTGAGGGAAGACAATAGCATACCGAGTGTGCAAGAGGATATACCACAAGAGACTGCACAACGTGGTCACTCTGATGTATTTACACCTGAATTGCCTCGTCGTAGTGGGAGGGTTGTTTGTCAGCCCGATTGTTTCATGTTTGTGGGAGAGTCCTCAGACTTCATCCCAAGTAACAAGCATGATAGTGACCCCTGGACCTACAATGAGGCAATCCAAGACGTAGATGCATAATCTTGGCAGAAATCTGTGGATTGTGAGATTGAATCTATAGATGCTATGGAGGTATACGACCTTAGGGACCTTCCCGAAGAAAGAAAGCCATTGGGTGTAAATGGGTCTATAGGCGTAAGGAAGGATCTGACGGGAAGGTTATTTCCTTCAAAGCACGGTTGGTTGCAAAGGGTTTCACTCAGAAAGAGGGAATCGATTATGATGAGACCTTTTCACCGGTAGCCATGCTTAAGTCGATCCAGATTCTCTTATCCATAGCAAGTCACATGGACTATGAGGTTTGGCAAATGGATGTCAAGACAACTTTCCTTAACGGAAACTTGGATGAAGACATCTATATGCAGCAACCCGAAGGTTATGTGAAGAAAGGCCAAGAGCATCGAGTATGGAAGCTTAAGAAGTCTCTTTATGGACTACAAGAGGATTCTAGGTCTTGGAACATTCGCTTTGACGAGGTGATCAAGTCCTATGGATTTGATCAATGTTAAGACAAAGTTGTGTGTACAAAAAGAGCAACGGAAACGTAGTGGTATTCTTAGTACTATACGTAGATGATATTCTTCTCATCGGCAACGATGTCAAGATTTTGTCAGACGTAAAGGTATGGATTTCAGAACAGTTTCAAATGAAGGACTTGGGTGAGGCATCGTACATTCTTGGAATCAAGGTCATTCGTGACAGGAAAAAGAGAATGTTGTGTCTATCTCAAGCTGCTTACATTGATACTGTGATTGCTCGTTTCAGCATGCAGAACTCCAAGAAAGGGTTGCTGCCTTTTCGGCATGGAGTTCCTCTATCTAAGGATATGTGTCCGAAGACACAAAAGGAGATAGAAGAAATGGCTAAGGTTCCTTATGCTTCGGCTGTAGGAAGCCTCATGTATGCAATGCTGTGTACGAGGCCTGATATTTGCTATGCAGTTGGCATAGTTGCGAGATATCAGTCTAACCCTGGTCAAGGACACTGGACTGCGGTGAAGCATATTCTCAAGTATCTGAAAAGAACTCGGGATTATATGCTTGTTTACCAGTCAGACGGTCTAACTCCTATGGGTTACACAGATTTTGATTTCTAAGCTGATCGAGATAAGAGAAAGTCGATCTCGGGTTATGTGTTTATGATGGGAGGCAGAGCGATCTCATGGAGGAGTGTGAAGCAGAAATGCATCGCAGATTCTACCATGGAAGCCGAATACGTTGCTGCTTCAGAAGCAACAAAGGAGGCTGTTTGGCTCAGGAGCTTCTTACTGGACTTAGGGGTATCTTCGAGTGTGCCTAAGTGTATCACAATTTATTGCGACAACACTGGTGCAGTCACAAACTCGAGAGAACCCCGAGCACATAAGGCCAGTAAACACATCGAGAGAAAGTACCACCTTATACGAGAGATCGTAAAACGAGGAGAATTGGTTATGACAAAGATAGCATCATTGGATAATCTAGCTGATCCTTTCACGAAGACTCTGACTGTCAATGTCTTCGAGAAACACGTAGAGGGTCTTGGTTTTCGATGTGTTGCAGCTAGACTTTGAGTATAAGTGGGAGAATTTTCATGGCATGTGTTTATATATACTAAAAGTTTAGCTTTAGTATAAGTGGGAGATTGTTGGGGTATACAGTAAAGCAAACTTTTATGTGAGCTTTTGGATTGTACTTATTCGA
>CACSLK010032525.1:9410422-9425795 GCA_902706635.1 Striga hermonthica | reverse complement strand
GAGTATCAGTAGTAGTCTATGCGTAGGTGTGCACATGAGTCTGATTATTGTGATTATTGATGGGAGAATTGGATAGTCTATTGTTTCGTATACATGCTAAGACCAGACCTTTTGATTATTGAACATTGTTTATTATTGAGATTAACATTTATTGCATAGCGGTGAGCACTATTGTTTCCTTTTGTGCTCATCCCCATCTACTCTTCATAGATGCAAGTTAGTTTATGCGGGCACGGCGGAGGGATGCGAGTGGTGGTCTTTTAAATTGATTAATACTTCCTCCTGATAAACTGATTACTGTTAATATTGCTTTCGTATTATTGGAATATTGATAGGGAGTGTACTCCCTAGATACTATTGATTATTGGATTGCCTGGATGGTATTATTGATTATTGGGATTGTAATATTGATTAATGAGGAGTGATGATTCATTGAGTATTGAGAATTTGATAAGTATTAATTATTGATTTGAAAATGAGTAGCGCCTCAAGTGTTTCGAAAAAAAATTTGAAAAATTTATTCTAGATTTTGGCAAATAAAATTGGGGTGTTACAGTTTGGTATCAGAGCCAGTCTGCATTTCTGTAGACTGTTTATATGTGATTATGTGCTTTGACTTTATGTTATGACCACTCGCTCTCGTCGTGCCGCGCCAGTTCAGGTATGAATACTTGAATGATTTTGAGATTATTGTGCATTGCTGTATTATTGATTATTGAAATGAAATTAGGGCTTAGAAAATTTAACCTCCTGCTGTTAAGCATTTTTGGACTTTAGATGAGTGGCGAACTTAGTTGTATGAACTTGAACTCTAGCGGTATAGAGTTAAGTTCCGACTTGAGAAGTTGTTTGTTTGGAAATTCGATATAATGTTATCGAGTTTAATTCTGTTTACAGCAGTGCTTTTGCTATAAGACTTACTGTCCTCAAGAGAGGACCATTCGCAATGCCATCTCGAAAGGAGAAGGCTTAAATGAAGGGAGCAGACGACCGAAGGAGTCCCAGTTATTTGGGTGTTCGGGAGACTATAACTGTTGTCGATAGGACCATTAGATGCGTGATTAGAAATCAGTCAAATGCGGCGATGACCTATTATTTTGGGAAAATTCTCTTCAGTATATTAAGCCGGGAGTGATTTCCTAGCAGCAGCAGGACTTACCGAGAACAACTTGAACCGATGAAGGAGGCGGTAAATCGTGGACTCGTGGATGCGTGGCAACTTTGTTCCCTTATCGAATTCTTGTATTCTTATAGACTTTTTTTTTTGCAAACCCTTGTTGTTTTGTATGATAAACAATTCTGAATTGTGCTTGAAGCTTCTTTCGTTAGCCAATTTTCGTGTTTTGATAATTTCATTTGATCTTCCCCTTCCTGGCATAAAACTTCAGATGGAGTGATATGACGCATATCAATGAGTGTTTCTTATCACCTTAAAAGATTATGCAGGAATCTTTTAAGGAGGATAGATGAGTCCGGAGCAAGCACACCGTGAGGTGCAGAACCTTCTTAGTTTTGAATTCTGTTCATCGCAGTCTTTAGGAAATCTTGTTCTTTTACTTCTTTCGGAGTTTTGGGGAAACTGACGTGACGGTCGATGCTAGTAGTCAGAAAAATCAAGGCGAGCTAGTTATTGAATCTCTCGGCAGGAGCTGCTTATTTGGGATTATTCCCGACTGAATAACCGTGTTAAGAATCTCTTTGAGAATTCTCGTCTATCTCAATCGTCGATCTCTTCGCGTATTAGAGTGTGTCGTTTTGAGGATCCGGTGGACTTGGAGCTCGAACATGCCCTTGCTATCTTTGAGACTTTTGAAACCTTTGAAGTTGTGAAATGACTGAAATATATGTTGGACCCAAAGTTTTCGTTAATTTCTAAAACCATTTCTTTTGGTGATCTGAGATTGTAACCTTCTTGTGAAACCTTGAACCGAACTTCGGCCCTGGCTGGGTGTAGCCACGCGAAGTGGTGGCTGAGCATGCACGACCGTGCTGAGAGACGGGAGGCTTGCGCGCGGCCGACCGTTGACTCGCATGCGAACTGCAGCCGCCATCGCCGTACGCACGAACTCCCCAGGCCAGCGTATACGGTCAACCATCGATATTTTTCCTGAACTGTTGAAATCGTTTCATGCTGGAATACTTAGTTATCCTTTTGAACCCCTTTCGTTCGAACCATGAACCGAGAGCTCCGAGTCCCACTAAATGTGTGTAAATCCTTAATCGATGATTTCAGATTAAGGAATGTAGTCAATGAGTCCCTATGCCTTATTATAGAGTTTCTCGAGTGGGCAAATTGGGAATGTCGTATTGCTATTGGTCAATCCTTATGTTTGCACATAAGGGCTGCATTCGACTCATGGAGTCAATATCGTGTGGGTATGCGCATCTATGGTGTGCTGTATACCGTGTCATAGTCTCTGATGGAGACAATCGGTCCTTGATAAAATCGTGAGCAAGTTATCATTATGACTCGGATACGAGACTGAAACTTGACGTCACGTGTCCACCTTGTTGGTGAGGTAGTCGGACTATGCTGGCAATACACCGAAAAACCTGTTGAGGTCTTGTGTGTTGTTAGGTACAGAGTTAATTGTTGATACTCATGAGTATAGGCTAAGCCGAACTGGGTTCCTTCCAAGAAGATGTACACCTGAGCTCGGGTAGGATTGATCACCCTCCCAAGCAAGAAGGTAAACATATGAGCATAGGGCGAGTCGGATTGGTTCCTGTATATGGGTGCATGCCTGTTGAGCATAGGGCATAGGACTCATATGAACGGGGACGAGTTTCGGAGGGGATACCCGGATCTCATGATTGGAAAAATCTCCGTTCGAGTCTGTCGTTTTCCTTAGGTTGCGTGTTCTTTTGCATTTCCGAGGACATAAATATTTTAAGGAGGATAGATTGTTACGCCCCGTTCGATTTATAGAATTTCTCGGAATATTCTATTTATCGAATTATTTATAATGTTATATTTATTAATATTAGTCGCGATGTCGACTTAAACAAAAGGTTGGAGTACTCGATCGTTTTATTGAAAAACGTTCGTCGTTAGGCGATTTCAGTTTAATCGCGGGAACCGAATTTAATCCGTTTGAATTATGGATTTTTCCTGATTATTTGAATTAGCGTATGTTATTTTTTATTAATTTCGTATAATTCCAGTATTGCTCTACAAATCTCTCTCTTAAGCTTATTAGAATTAAATAGATGTCCTCATCTATTTAATCTTCCTAATTAAATTACCTAATCGAAAATTTAGATTTAAGAAGATGTCCTCGTCTTCTTAAATTCTTGGGTGTGCTCTCGTTTTACTAAATCATTCTAAGTATTGGATTGTTTTGAAATTTTCCTAAGTGTACTAATTGTACAATTTGTTGTTCTAAATTGTTTATTTTTATTTTATTGTTCTTAAGTGAATTTTGTGTCTAAGTCTTTAAATTCCTAAGTGTACTAAGTACATTTAATTTTGGCCCTATATACCAAGCAAAACACACTGATCAACATGCATATAATCCGGCCCAAACTTACCTTACTTTGGCCCAAATTCTCAGCCCAAACTATTTTTTTCTCTTAGCAGCCACAAACCGCGAGCAGCAACATATTCCATCTTCTGATCGAGTTGCGCAGTTGAGAAGCCATATCTCAACAATCTCCATGAAAACTCGCAGAATCGCTCAATTTCTCAGCCATCTTCCTCGACCATCTCACTAGCTCGGCGGCGGGAAGGGCAGCGCACGTCGGCGAACTCGATTTACGGCGACGGTAGGCAGCCAACTACGATCGAGCCGCGACCTCCGAGCTCCTATCTTCAGCTGTGACGATGAGCCCCGATAAGGGCGAACCAAATCATTCCAATGGTAGATTTAGGCGAGTTCCTTTCTTCGACTGAAGAAGCCACTGACGGCGACCTTGCAGTAGAGGCAGACAGACATGGCGAGACAAGGCCACTCGATTTTTCGGTGGATTCGACCAACAACGGGCCGTGACTACCACGCAAAGCAGCTTAGCAACCCGTGATTTCTGACCTTTGTGCGAATGTGCAATTCCGGCAACGTCGAGCGGCGACTTCGAGCATCGATTTTTGTCAGGCCGCGACTGCTTGCGAACCCCGACCATTGTCCGACGATTTGAGCTGTCGGCGACTGCGCTCTACTCAGCCCTGTCCTTCCGCAATGATCGAGACCTCCGACTACCAGCAACGACACCCTCGGGACACTGCGAACAGCCGCGATCTGTCTGAAATCTGTCGTGCATTGCCGATCGCAGCAGCTGACCCCTCGTCGGAGAAGGAATCCGCGCGAGCCACGCCGAGCTGTATCTCAGCTCACCCACACGCACGCCGACAGTCGCGAACCGCTGCTGCTTTCTGCTGGTGTCCAAGCAGCGACCGAGCAGCCCCAAAGAGCCAGACGAGGCCGCGAAATTTCCAGTTTTGACCCTTCTTGTGCGTGTAATATCTGAAGCGAGGTGAATCTCAAGCACCTTCTTCTCATTCCGCATATTTAGATCCTTTATTGTGAGATATTGGATCTTGTGAAAATCTTGAAGTATTGGGTGTTGTTGAGTTTATTTGGAATATGTGTGTTTAAATTGGTGAATTTGGATCTTGTAAAGATTCGTATGTGCCTGTAGAAATTGTGTTATGTTGTGCCCCTTGTGAAATGTGTATGCTGAGTTTGTATACATGCTAGCAAGCTGTTAGTGAACTATTTTTTTTATAACCTTGTATCTCAGTTTTAAGAGTTTGTGTGCGATGTTTAAGATTTGAGTTATGAAAAGGCATGAGTATACATGTATGTATATGTTAGGCGTAGCCTTGCCTAGTCTGTTGTGGTACTTTCCATGCAGTCATCATGTTGATGTTATGCCTTAATTTTTGAAGTTTTAGTTTCAGTTCCAGGGCCTTAAGTTGTGTGGCTGGAAGTTTTAAGAAAAAAAGATAGAGAGAGAGAAACATAAAAATTAGATTTTTTTCTTGAATTTGGAAGTCATTTTAATGCTGTGATTATGCGTTGATATTGCTGCCAGAATATGTTGATTTCAGAAAGTTTAAGTTGATGGTTCATGTAATTAATTGAGAATGCTTGTAAAAGGTGATACACTTATTTAGTTTGGAATCATTGGATTGAGATGCATGCATGCTTATTTATTTATTTATTTTTTTTATAAGATATTAAAGGATGTTGTATGTGAGTTTGAGGGTAGCAAACCATTCTTGAACCTGCTGCATGTTTTATATGTGTTTGAGTACGATGTGTATTTGTTTTTGTGTTAATATCATTAAATAGCCATAAAAGTTTACAAAACCCAAATTTTAGCCACCTTTTATAAAAAACCTCTTTTTTAGCCATTTTGGCATGTATTTTTACTATATTACCCTTAGCTCTATTTTATTTCCACTTCTCCTAAATTTTTTCATTTTCCCCTTTTTCTCTTCAAAAATTTTCAGCCGACCCGCCTCTGCACTTTTTCTTCAAAAAATTTCTTCAAAAAAAATCATCTTTCTATACAATTTCTGAGCAAATCTTCAAAAAAATTTCTTCAAAACTCTATCTTCCGGGAGAAATCGAACACCTAACGAGCAGAAATCGACCGGGCCTTCACCTCGCGAGCAGAAATCGACTGGGCCTTCACCTCACGAGCGGAAATCTACCGGGCCTTCACTCTTGACGACCGATTCTGATCAATCTTCGACCGGGCCTTCACTCTTCACGACCGAACACGACATCGCCAGAATTTGGTTTTATTTTTTTTAATTTTTTTTTGAATTATGATTTTTTTGTTTCCTTTTGTAGGAGTCCCTTCATAACCTTGGGAGAGCATTTGAGTTGTGTTGAACACATTTTGTGCTTTATTTACATTTTGTGTGAAGCTTGGTAGAACATTTTATTTTTCAAACCATTACTATTATCTTGATGTGTTGGAAAATAAACATGAATATGATGAGTTGGTAGCTATTGGTGGGGGATTTCAAAGTGAACATGTTGTGAAAGCCTATGACTTGTGAAATTTTATGATCTTGGATTTTTGTTTTAATTTTTTATTTTCCTGGGGTCAAGCTGAAAAAGAGTTCAAAGTGGAGGTGGAAGCAATTGGACGTGTTAGACACAAGAATCTTGTAAGGTTGCTCGACTACTGTGTTGAAGGATCTTACAGGTATTTGTATATACTTTTTATGGTAACATAAACGTTACGCTTGAGCATAAAAAAATTAATTACCTTTCTCAATGTCTTAAAACATAGGATGCTAGTCTATGAATACGTGGATAACGGAAATTTGGACCAGTGGCTTCATGGTGATGTAGGCGATGTTAGTCCTTTGACCTGGGAGATCCGTATGAATATAATTCTTGGAACTACAAAGGGGTATGGTAACCCAAATTTACTGTGCTTACTTGTAACATAAGACATAGTTTTTGCCTAGTCACATACTACTTGAGCTCGTCTTTGTGGCAGCCTAGCGTATCTACATGAAGGTCTCGAACCAAAGGTTGTTCATCGAGACATCAAGTCCAGCAACAAACTCCTTGACCGTTAATGGCATCCTAAGTTGTCTGATTTTGGGCTCGCTAAACTTTTGAATTCGTAGAACTCATACTTGACTATCGAGTGATGGGTACTTTTGGGTTAGTTAGTTGTTTCTATTAAAGTTTTTTTTTCGTTTGTGTTTTACTTCTAGTGAAACTAGGGTGCATTAAGTGGATACTGGACTTAATAGTGTTCATCCTCTGCCAGATATGTTGCTCCGGAATATGCTTCCATGGGTATGCTGAATGAGAAGAGCGACGTATATAACTTCGTAATATTGATTATGGAGATAATTACTGGAAGATGTCCTGTTGATTATAGTCGGCCACAACTAGAGGTTAGTTTAAAGGATAAATTGCTAAAATTAGCCCTTAAATTTGTCATTTATCTTGATAAACACCCACTTGACATCTTTATTTGCTCGAAAAATTACTCAGAGTGAATGCCAACAAATATCTTAACTATAATTGGACTGGAATTCAATTTTATTATTTGTAACTAATCATATTTTCATTCAATAACTGCAAAATTCTTGATATTTGTGCCGTCACTGATGATCAGAAACTAGTAAATGCAGGTTAATCTAGTTGATTGGCTGAAGATGATGGTTGGGAACCGGCAAACAGAGGAGGTGATAGATCCTAAGTTACCTGAAAGGTCTGCTTCGAAAGCAACAAAACGTCTTATTCTGGTAGCCCTACGATGTGTTGATCCTGACGCTCAAAAGAGGCCCAAAATGGGTCACATAATACACATGCTGGAGTTGGAGGACCTGCTATTTCGCGATGTATGTGAATACTTATTCACCCTGACTTGATTACCTTACATTCAACCTCTAAAAATATTATTATATCTTCTAATTTTAATTACAAAACATACGCTTGAGCTCAGATTAATTAATGATGAAAAAAGAAAAGAAACATAAATTATAATTAAAGCTAAATGAAGCCCACTTTATCTAAAGTTTGTCCAGACATACCCTGTGAGACATATTGAGCAAATACAAATTGTTTGTCAAATTAGTAACTGCTTTTTTTTCCCCCTCAAATAGAAAGGATAAACTAAATGTAGTCTAGTACATAAATCACAATCTTTCATGTTACTAAAAGGGCTATTCTAAATTTAGGAACACGCCGAATTGTTGGAGAATCGTCCAGTTCGTTTCGAGAAGACAAAATTCAGGGCCCACAGTCAGCTCATAACTAGAACACTGAAGGTATCTCTGATGTTAGTGAAAAAGATAAAGGTAGATACCATAATATGCCAACTCAAAGGAGATAATTGTTGCAATTTGTATTTTGTCGATAAAAAAGAATATCCATGCTTAACTTATGTATATCATTTCATTTACAACTCTTATCTTTTTACAATTGTTACCTTGTAAGTTGCCTAAAGCATTAGCATATGAAAAAGTGAGTGATTATTCTTTTTACTCTTGTAGAAAATAAAACAAACTATTTTTTTGCGTTCTTTTTTATATGTTACGTATTATCTTAATGATCAACGAGTCACATCCCACTTTTTATGTGTGATTATATTATAGCTAGAATAGATATGGTTTCATACACTATGTTTCAACAGTCATCAGACCACGTGTTGTGTGAGTGAAACGGGCATGCTTTACGACACTGCTTGCAGCGTGCTGTTCTTCATGCACAACTCATGGATTGGTACCTAAACATTAACTTGTGAAATTAGGATTTGGAATAGTTAGATTCAGATTTAGGGATACAGATATCATCAAGTAGGCGGGCAGCACACCTAATTGCATGACATTCGATAACCGATGAGCTAATTATGTTTGGAGTTTATAATCATGATCATGTCATGTCGGTTCAAATGTAAATGCATTATGTATTTTGTCATGTCGGAATGTTCCTCCTGGTCTGGTCAATTATGTTCGTGGTACTGCTATTCATTGGGGATCTCCTTGGCATACAAATCCCGATGTAAGTTTTTCTTTAATTCTTAATTATTGGTAAATTATGTTGGATGGTATGAAATGTACTTGTAACATTTATATCAGTGTTGGTTTGTAACTTCGGATGACAGGTCATTTTGGTATGTAATGTTATCGAGCATTGGGTGGTGTGTCGGGTACGGTTATTGGATTGGAATATCGAGCTTTACGACTCCTTTAGCCACCTTTCATCGTCGAAGGCGTGTAATGACCGAGAGCTTATGTTGACCCCTCCTCGACGACTGCTTCCCACACTACTTCACCGGTCCGGTTATTTTGGTACTAGGAATATTCCGCCCAAGTTAGATGCCTTATCGATTAAGAGAATGCCAAGTGAAGTTCAGTTTGTTCAAGATGATACCCATAATTGTGGTGTATATGCTTGCATGTACGATGAACGCATGCTTGGCGAGGACATTCCCCGGGAGCCGGACATAAGTTTATATAGAAAGAAAATGGCGTTAGCAATTTATGCTCGTTGTATTCCCGAGTCGAATTAGTGTCATTTTTTGGGGCTTTTGTTGTGTAATGCTTTTGCAAATTGTAGTGTATTTGGTACTTTGACAATTTTGGTCCATTTGGTACTTTGGTCTATTGCAAATTGTAACTATGTTCTTCTCCGCGACTCGCGGAAAAATTCCGCGAGTTGCGACCGTGAGAATGTTGTAGCTCAAGTGTTCTGTTCTTCCCCGCGAGTCGCGGCCCTGGGAAGCTTGTACCCCTTACAAGAAAGGACCTTGAGGTTACATCTATCTTGCATTTGGACCTATTATTTGAATAACAAACTAATTGAGTCATGTGATGTGAGTTTGCTCTATACTATTAATCAAACAAAAAAAAAAAGCATCACTGAAATGATGATTGTCAAGATTTTATTCTATTATGAAGTAGAGTGCCTTGTATACAACAACCAATTGTCAAACTATATGTGATACAATTTCTCCAAAGTGCAAGTCATTTAATTACAGTGCAAGTCAAACTACATCAAACATAGCAAATCAAACTAAAATTGTTCTTTTTTTTTTTTCAGACATCACCATAGCAAATCAACAGAAATCACCAAATCAGTAGCAAAACAAAATCCGGAGTTCTTACATAGAAGTCCTCACTCCATCACTCCACTTAAAAAATACAGAAATAAAAAGCAACATCCTAAATCAACCCAAGTCGCTGGTCACCAACTAAAACACACAAAAATAAAAGCAACATCACAAAAGGCCAAGTCACTGAGCATGAGTCTGATCCTGGCGCGACTGTATGGCTTGGAGGCTAATATTCAAATTGTTGATCCGACCGTTGATTTCACTCATGTCTCTATCGTAGCAGACCTCAAATGCTGATAATTGATTTCTGGTCCTTGTCTAGAAAATTGATTTCTGGTCCCAGAAATCGATTTCCGGTCCATAAATCACATTTCTGGGACTAGAAACGAGATAATGTAGAAAACGATTTCTGGGAACCAGAAATCACATTTCCGACCCAGAAATTACATTTCTGACACAAAAATCGATTTGTTCACATTTCTGTGTCAAAATATGAATTATGGGCCATAAATCGATTTCGTGACAAGAAATCGATTTGTTCACATTTCCGTCCCAAAAATCGATTCCTGGGTTAGAAATGTGATTTCTGGGCCAGAAATGTGATTTCTGGCCAGAAATCGATTTCTTGTCACGAAATCAATTTTAGACAAGAAATCGATTTGTGGACTAAAAATTGATTTATTGTCCAGAAATGTGATTTCTGGTACCAGAAATGTGATTTCTGGCCCAGAAGTCACATTTTCTGGCCCAGAAGTCACATTTCTGGGACTAGAAACGAGATAATACGGAAAACGATTTCTAGGTCCCAGAAATCACATTCCTGGCCCAGAAATTACAATTTTGACCCAAAAATTGATTTCTGGACCGGAAATGTGATTTCTGGGTTAGAAATTAATTTCTGGACTAAAAACGAGATGATCCAGAAATCGATTTCTGGTTTAGAAATTTGATTTCTGGGTCAGAAATCGATTTCTGGGACAAGAAACGAGACGATCCAGAAATCGATTTCGAGGTCAGAAATGTGATTTCTGGGACAAGAAACGAGACTATCCCGAAATTGATTTCTGGGCCCAGATTCAATTTCTGGACCAAAAAATCAATTTCTGGGCCCAGAAATCATTCAATGTTCCAAGAAATCTATTGTACAATTTTTTATTTTTTTTTGCCATATTCATTTTATTAATTTTAATAATATATATATGTGGCCCATTAAAAAAATATAAATTATAACAATACCTTTACACTAGTATTCCCAAGATATTCCCAAGAGATAAGAGAGATGAACTTTTTTTAAAAAAAAAAAATTATAGTAAGGGTATTTAAGTCTTTTCATGTGCCAAAATGGCTAAAAAAGATGTTTTTTTTCAAACTATGGCTAAAATTTGTGTTAGCCATTTCAACATGGCTAAAAAAACAATTCACTGTTTGTTTTTTTAAGCATGTTAAAATGGCCTGTATGCTTTGGAATTGGTAAAAAAAAAATATATAATAGAGTTAACATATTTTCTTGTATGTGAATTTATCTGTTTATACTTAACTGAATTATGTGCTCTTGTCTGCAATATGGTCGTGCGTGTTTTAATTTGTTCTGAATTTTAATTCAGAATCCTTAATAATAATTAAACCCTAATTTATAGATCAAGAGGAGTCGAGCACTCGCCCTTATTTGAGCGTGTATTCACCATCGTCCTTTGCAGTATCAGGTGGGTTTTATTTGAAAAATTACTATGCCTTAAATGTTATTACTGTTTTAATTGTGGTATGATCAAGGTATGCATGTGAATCATGTAGCCTTCGGTGTGAGCTGTACTGGCCACCGAACGGTTATCCCCATAGCTATAGAACGTACCCGTTGGGTAGTCTCCCTTGAGAGCCGTAAGATCAGGGCGTAGGTTCTGGCTGGTGATCCCCGATTATAAGACCAATTCGTAGGTTTTGGCCAGCGGAGTGGTTTACTCCTACTGGCTGGGCATCGTTGTAAGACCAAGTCGTAGGTCTTGGTGTTCGAATTGAGTATCAGCAGTAGTCTATGCATAGGTGTTCACATGAGTCTGATTATTGTGATTATTGATGGGAGAATGGGATAGTTTATACCATACCTTTTGATTATTAAACATTGTTTATTATTGAGAGTAACATTTATTGCATAGCGGTGAACACTATTGTTTCCTTTTGTGCTCATCCCCACCTGCTCTTCATGGATGCAGGTTAGTTTATGCGGGCACGGCGGAGGGATGCGAGTGGTAGTCATTTAAATTGATTAATACATCCTTCTGATAAACTGATTACTGTTAATGTTGCTTTCGGATTATTGAAATATTGATAGGGAGTGTACTCCCTAGATACTATTGATTATTGGATTGCCTGGATGGTATTTGTAACAGCCCAGTCAACCCGTAGTAAGATATTGTCCGCTTTGGGTATACACCAGACCATTCCCTCACGGTTTTGCCTTTGGGAGCTAGCTCACCAAAACGCGTCCTACTAGTGAAGGTACCCACAGCCACTTCACAACCGATATGGGATATCTGATCCACCCCCCTTGGAGGGCCCAGCTTCCTCGCTGGCACATCGATCCAGGTACTGGCTCTGATACCAACTGTAACAGCCCAATCAACCCATAGTAAGATATTGTCCGCTTTGGGTATACACGAGATCATTCCCTCACGGGTTTGCCTTTGGGAGATAGCTTACCAAAACGCGTCCTACTAGTGAAGGTATCCACAGCCACTAATAAGGCATGCTTCGTTCCCCTTCACAGCCTTTGGGAGCTAGCCCACCAAAACGCGTCCTACTAGTGAAGATATCCCACATCGGTTGTGAAGGGGAACGAAGCATGCCTTATAAGTGGCTGCGGATACCTTCACTAGTAGGACGCTTTTTGGTGAGCTAGCTTCCAAAGGCAATACCGTGAGGGAATGATCTGGTGTATACCCAAAGCTGACAATATCTTACTACGGGTTGACTGGGCTATTACAGTTGGTATCAGAGCCAGTACCCGGATCGATGTGCCAGCGAGGACGCTGGGCCCTCCAAGGGGGGTGGATCAGATATCCCACATCGGTTGTGAAGGGGAACGAAGCATGCCTTATAACTGGCTGTGGATACCTTCATTAGTAGGACGCGTTTTTGGTGAGCTAGCTCCCAAAGGCAAAACCGTGAGGGAATGATCTGGTGTATACCCAAAGCGGACAATATCCTACCTCGGGTTAACTGGGCTGTTATAGTATTATTGATTATTGGGATTGTAATATTGATTAATGAGGAGTGATGATTGATTGAGTATTGAGAATTTGATAAGTATTGATTATTGATTTGAAAATGAGTAGCGCCTCAAGTGTTTCGAAATAAATTTTGAAAAATTTATTCTGGATTTTGGCAAATAAAATTGGGGTGTTACAGTAATTCTCTGTTCGTCCTTTAGGAGCATGCATAGGATGATTCAAAATCATGTATGTACATGTTTGGCATACGATATCAATCTGTTGGAAGGACCGCATCGTCGGCGTGTTCCCGCAGGTTGAACCTTTGGAACATGTTAAACATTTAGGTTTGTTTTTGAAACCTATGAAAAATTTGTTTTGATTATTATTAACTGTTACTTTGCATGTGTACGTTATTTATGTTTGTACTTAATTGTTTATTTTAGTTAGTAGTTAAATAGAGCCCGTTAATATTTAAAGTTTTTAAATTTGGGATTTTGCAAAAAATTAACTCTGATTTTTATAAATAAATCCGGTAAACTCTTTAAAATAAAGCGGGGCGGCCTAGTTAATTTACGACGATCAGTATAAAACAAACTGTTTCTCTCTGGGATCCTGTTCAATACTTAAATTTACTAGTGCACATCAGTCAAGACAAACTGTACCGTTGACACTACAACCGTTCTGATGGGGTGTTCAAGTCCATCTAAGTTGTGAACCATTAATTCTTGTTTCGCGAGTAACTGATAGAATGATCTTCGGTTTGCCCGATGACGACCCACACTATCTAATGCAAAACAACAGAACGTAGAACTTGTTTAATCTAACATGTTTCTCATTCATAAAGGGTAAAAGTGTAATATCATCCAAAGCCAAGCTTTCAGTATATAACACTAACATTTTCGAGTATTTTGTCTCATTTATTGATGTTTACTCGAGATTTGTGTACATTTATTTGTTGCACCGCAAATCCAAATGCTTTGAGAAATTCAAGGAGTATCGGGCAGTTATGGAGAAGCTTCATGGTAAAAGTATCAAGTCGCTTTGATCTGATCGAGGTGGCGAATACCTCTTTAGAGAGTTCAAGACATACTTATCGAAAGCTGGGATTGAATTTCAATTGACTGCGCCGCCCGGCATGCCCCAGCAGAACAGGGTTACAAAGAGAAGAAATAAGACTCTTATGGAAATGGTTAGGTCAATGATGAGTTATTTAAAGTTACCAGATTCGTTCTAGGATATGGCGTTGGAAACAACATCGTATATCCTGAACATGGTGTTAGAGGTATGCTGTAAAAGCTATGTTTTGCAGATTCTATCAATTCCATTTTGATCTGGCCATCATGTTTCGGTCAAAGTATATATGCTTGCAGTTTATTTATTTATGCAATCATACTCCTTGTCTTACATTGAGATAGTGTGGTTCGAAGTGTTTCGAATAGAAAGATCACTTATTAGTTCCTTATAAGACTAAACTATTCGTTCATAGTCTAGACAGGCATTGAGACCCTTCTTGGAAAAAGACTGTAATGTATTCTTGATTCAGTTGGTCTTTGACTGGAGAATTACACTAGCACTTATGATAGGTGTTGAACAGGACCGCATAAGGATAGTATTATGAGAGTCACTGAGCGTTGTTGTAATCTAGACCTTCGGCGGTTGATGCGTCCTCTTAAACTATAAGATATTATAAAATAGGCATATGTATTCATTTCTTGTTTATTTGATTTGCCATGGGTGATTCCTATAGGATGACATATTCGGTACTTTGGTAAATGAGAGTGTTTACATGATGTGCTATTATAAATTATTTATGGTCACTATGTTCTAGTGTGCTGGATTGATGATGTCCCCAAAATGAGCTCAGGAAGGAACATTATGTTAAACCCTGCAGGTGGATGATTATCCGACATAATGGTTCATGAACTGAGTTGTACTAATTTTGGAAATGAATAAGAAGTTGATTAATTATTTTGTCAGTAATTTAATTAATCGATGGACGTTATATCTCAAACTTAGGGAGATAAATCGGTCAATCAGATTAATATTATTTAATCATCGAGGTTCCAATTTATTTGATAAATTATGAGCTAAATAGGGAGAGCAATAATATTACTTTAGTGGGATGTTTTATTATTTAATTCCATTTAATAAAAAATTTTATTCCATAATTAATATTCCATTAGGAATAGAATATTCCTACTAGAATATTGTCTAAGGTTAGGAGACTTGAGAGTCTTCTAGAAGGAGATGATTAGTAGGAGAGTTCTATCCTTGGTTGGAAAAGCATATGGAGTAGAATTAGGATTTCCTGGCCTAATAGGATAAGTCCATATGTAGCACCTCCTTACGGTCCCTAATGGAGCCTTACAAATACACCATGTCCCAAACTCTTGGATACAAGATTATGCTGGTCGATTTTCTCTACTACATACAAGAGAGGAATAACATTATTTGAGAGTTAAGGAGATTCAATCAATTGCTTCACCAAGACTAACCAAATTAGGTGTTTAGGTAATTCATTAGAAGGCTTTTGGGTAATATTTATTCGAGCCTTTAATTGCATGCAATCCGACCAAATATCACCGCCGACTGCCACCATCGACAACCACTGAAAATCGCCGCAGCCGCGAGTT
>CACSLK010032525.1:9329870-9341180 GCA_902706635.1 Striga hermonthica | reverse complement strand
GGTAGCCATGAAGAGCTTGAAAATGAGTCATCTTCAGGCTTGAATGAAAATTGGTATTATACCAAAATTCTGCCAAGCTTAGTCATTTACCCCATGACTTAGGATTTTCATGAACCATGCAACTGAGATAGGTATGAAGGCATCGGTTAACCCTTTCAGTTTGTCCATCAGACTATGGGTGATAAGCTGAAGTCATCTCAACCTTAACTCCCATGAGCTTGAAGAACTCCTTCCAAAAGTTACTGGTGAAAACCTAGTCCCTGTTAGTCACCATGCTGATTGGATAGACATGTAGCTTGTAATGTTGTTCATAAACAAGCTTGCTATTCCGTGGGCAGTGTAGGGGTGGAATACAGGTAAGAAATGGGCATACTTAGTGAATCTATACACAATCACCATGATGACATCTTTCGCATTAGATTTTGGCAATCCCTCTATGAAATCCATAGTAATGTGGGTCCAAGCCTGTTTAGGAATATGTAGTGGTTGTAAAAGTCCAGGATAGGCTCCATTGTCAGCTTTACTCTTTTTGCAGACTTCACATGATTAACCCATGATACCACATCCTTTTTATGCAGTGGCCAAAAGAAACTTCTTTTTAGTCTCATGTATGTTCCTTGGATCCCAGAATGTCCTCCATATGAGGATGCATGCATGGCTTCAAGGATTTCCTGTCTTAGAGGTCCCACTGCACCCACCACTAGTCTTCTTGATATCTGATCAGTCCCTCTTGTATAGAAAAATCAGGATAAGTGTTAGGCTGCACACTGTTGGCTTGTAAGATCTTTTGGCAAAAAGGATCCTTATCATAGGTGTCAATAACCCTTTGCACCCACAGTGGAGTGACAATAGAAAGGTTATGGCATTCCACTTCCTTACTGTTTCTTCTGGACAAGGCATCAGCCACCTTGCTCTCACTGCCTTTCTTGTACTGTATTTCATAATCCAATCCAAGCAACTTAGTAAGCCACTTCCGCTGCATTGGATTCATAGACTTTTGATCTAATAGGTACCTTAAAGCCTGCTGGTCTATCTTAATTATGAACTTGTGGCCTAAAAGGTAGCTCCTCCACCTCTGAACAGCCATAAGAACAGCTAGGAACTCTCTTTCGTAGATGGAAAGGGCCTGGTTTTTAGAACACAATGCCTTACTCATTATGCAATAGGTCTTCCCCCTTGCATTAGGACAACCCCAACTCCAACCCCACTTGCATCTGTTTCTAAAATTAGGGGTTGGGTAAAATCTGACACAGCTAGTATTGATGCAATGATCAGGCTTGTTTTAGTGTTCTGAGAGCATTATCTGCCTCTAATGTCCATATGAACTTATCTGTTTTTAGGAGATTAGTCATGGGCTTGCCTATTAGGCCATAGTGTTTGATAAACCTTCTGTAGTACCCAGTAAGCCCCAAGAACCCTTTGAGCTGTTTGAAAATGGTTGAAACTGGCCACTCCACCATGCTAGCAATTTTCTGAGGGTCAGTAGCCACTCCCTTGTGTGATATGACATGGCCCAAATACTCAACATCTTCCTGTCCAAACTGACACTTGGACATTTTTACATACTGATGGTTCCTCCTTAATTCTGCAAAGAAAACTTCTAAGTTTTGTAGATGCTCTTTCCAAGTTGCACCGTAGATAAGTATATCATCAAAGAACACTAGAACAAATTTCCTCAAGTACGACCTGAAAACCTGGTTCATTAGATACTGAAAGGTGGCTGGTGCATTGCACAAGCCAAAAGGCATAACCAAGAATTCATAATGCCCATTATGTGTACTGAAAGTTGTGAGATACCTATGTTCTATCCTCATCAAAATTTGAAAATAACCTGATCTGAGATCTATTTTTGAATAGAATCTTGCCCCATCTAGCTCATCTAATAACTCATCAATGACAGGAATAGGATAGTCATGCTTGATGGTCAAATTGTTCAAATATCTGCAATCCACACACATCCTCCATGTGTCATAATTTTTATTCACTGAAATAATTGGTGAAGCAAAAGGACTATGACTAGGGTGTATGATCCCTAAATCCAACATCTCTTTTACCAACTTTTATATTTCATTCTTTTGAGCATGTGAAGTCCTGTAAGGGTAGTGACGCTTGGGCACACTTCCTGGCTTCAATAGTATTTGGTGCTCAATCCCTCTCCCAGGTGGTAATCCCTGTGGTTCTTGAAAAAGGTCCTGAAATTTGTCTAACAGGTCCAGCAATTGAACATTTCCCTTTGGTTGATCCTTCTCCATGGTGAGAAGATACATCCCTTCAATCTGATCACACTCTTGCTGAACCATCCTGTACAATGCTTCACCTGAGATAAATTTGTGCCCTTTATATGTGGTAAGGGCTTGTACCTTCACTCTTTTTCCAATTAAATTCACAGTAAAAGTCATTTTGTCATAATCAAGCTCTATTGGGGTACATGACTTCAGCCAATCTCCCCCAAAATGAGGTCACACCAAACATTCTGTAACACTCTCAAGTCATATGTAAATTGGTGCCCTTGCATATGCCATTTGAACCCATCAACAATTTGAGTGCTTATCATTCTCTGTCCATTTGCCACTCTCACCATGATTGGCTTAACAGATTTCAATGTGCATCCCATTCTTTGGACAGTGTTCCCTTGAATGAAACTTAAGGTGCTCCCCGAGTCAATTAATATGTGTAGCTTAGTCCCCTCACACTCTCCATAGATTCTCATTATTGTAAGATTTCCATCTCCTGCTATGGCATCCAAAGTCCTTTGTATCTCCTCCATTGTTTCACCCACAACAGGTTGTTCCATCACTGGTTCCACTAACTCCATATAAGAATTTTCCTCTTCTTCAGTCATAATCATATAGTTGATCATATTCTTGCATTTGTGTCCTATTACATACTGTTCATCACAGTTGTAACAGAGGCCTTTTTCTCTTCTTGCAGCCATTTTTGTGGCTGTTAGCATTTTAGTGGGTGGTATGTACTGTGGGGCCTGAAAGTTGATTCTGGGATTGTTGTCCAATTTCCTGGTAGGGTTGAATATTTAAGGAGGAGTTCTAGTGGACTGTTTAGCTTTCCTCACAATAGCTTCCATTGTGCATAGTTGCTTTTTCCCTAGGTCAATGGTTTGTTGCAATGCTTTAGGCTCAACATGTTTATGAAAGCTTGCAACTCTTCACTAAGTCCACTGAGGTCGAGACTCACTTTGCTCTCCTGACCCGCTTCATCTAGTATGCTTTAGCTTATTAAATTTCCCAATGATCCTTGACTCCTTGATTTCTTCAAACCTTGAGGAGATAATTTCCAGAAACAATGCCCATGATATTTCCTCAAGCTTAGTACCAAAAGTTTGATACCATTGTGCAACCCTCCCTTCAAAATGTATAGATGCAAGTATGACTTTCTGTGTATCTGGTATATTAGGTATGATTCGAAATTACCCATCACATTTCAGGATCCAACTCTTTGGATTGGTCCCATCAAACCTAGGAAAATCCAATTTGGGCATAGGGTTGATGAAATTAGTTTGTTGTGTGGTTTGGTCTAGCTGCAAAGGTATCATGTGAAAGGGCTACCTTGGTTGAGAGCTACTTTTAGATTATTGTTGGTGATGAGGGCCCAAAATGGACTCCTCATCTACAACTGATTTTCCTTTGCTAAGATTCATTAACTGTAGCTGAATTGAGGCTAGAACATTTGCCATATTATCATACTTACCATCCATTTTACCCATTTTATCGTGCAATTTGGAATTCATGCCCATCATCTTGTCCTGTAAATCTGAGCTCAACCCAGCCATTTGCTCTTGCAATTTAAGCTCAATTGATTCTCGTTTCATTGCTTCAGTTTGTATGGTCTGATGTAATTTTTTTTTTATTTTCCAGCAGCTCCTTGAGGGGCGTGTTTTCGGCCATGATGAGGATCGATGGCTCTGATGATACCAATTGTAGTGAATTGTAATATTGGTATAATATTGTAACGCCCCACTTTTATTTGACGAAAGTCAAGGACCTAAGTGAACGAAAATTTTTCGAAATTCTTTTAATAAATCGTATGGCGTTACTCGACATAAAATCAATAATTACGAACTTTCACATATCAATTACTCGCAAGTAATTTAAACATCATTAAGTATCCAGAGTCTAATCGAAACCACCCTCACAGAGTTTTAAACAAAGTTCTGAAATCGATTATTAGCAAACGGGGCATCTCCCTAAACCAGTGTTCGCATTTCTCAAATCATTGATAATCCAGAGTTCAACATGATGACAAAAATAATCATAATATAATAGCAAAGCGGAAGCTACATAATAAGGTCCAGTCAAATGACCGACCACCAGTCGTCTCTCGCCACCATGCAGCCGCTGGCTCAACCTGCATCCATAAAGAGCAGGTGGGTATGAGCACAAATGGAATCCGTTGTGCTCACCGCTATGTGCATGAACAGTTATAATACAAAAGTAAATATGGCATGGTCACAAGTATGAACATAGACATTAAATTTTTCCCATCTCTTATCCAGAGTCGATTATATCTCATGTGCACACCTTTCAGAATAGACTACATTTGGTCCACGTATCGTCACCCCGAGGGAACTTGAACGTTGCCAAAGTAGGAGAGTCATCCGTCAACCCCGAGGGTTTTAGACGGAAATCCACTGTCAACCTTGAGGGTATTAGACAGATCTGCCAACCCGAGGGTTTTAGGCAGGAATTCCATCACCGACCAAAGCTCATGCCAAGATCCTTGCGAAGGACCAAGAGGATATTACCCACTCGAGGTACGTTTCGTAACTACGGGGATACCGTTCGACGGCCAGTACAGCTCACGCTGAAAGTTACATACTCACATTCCATACTTTGATCATTCCCAAGTAAGTAAACAAATTTCACAATTCAAGGCATAAACAATTTTATAAGTAAACTCATATAAATAAAACATTTATAATTTATAGCATAGGTATTTTGAATAACCCACCTGGTATCCGGGGTAAGCAATAAAACCAAGAAAGCAGTAGGCAGTCGAGGCACAGCTCGTCAAACACCTACATTAGTCAAGACAGCCCTATAAGCAACTATCTTGACACTTACATAAGTCCAAATGCTAAAGTCAACGCTTTATCTAGACCTAAGTAGAAAATCACAAATTTGACTTAGTCAAACTTGATTCGACTAAGTGGTTCGTGGAGTCCTGTGGATGTTGGAAATCTAGGACTCATACTCGAACAACCAAACACGGGAGTTCATGTAAATATCACATAAAAGATAGTTCAAACAAGTCACAACCACAACAAGTAATCTGGTTCATAGATTTTGACATAAGAACTACATTTTTGAAAAATCGAAAGCGATATACCACATAATTAGGTTGATCAATCTTACGAATGAGATAGGCTCTAAAACATTGACATAAATTCCTCCTCACTGGACTTAGTAAAACCTCCAAGTTTCAGCCCCAAACTCATTATACACAATTTTATAAAATTTAAATATGATATCAGCAAAAACGCGCATAAAATTCAAAGCATGACCTAAAGAACGAATTAGTTCATGAGATTTTTACTGGTGCAAATTCAGCAGTTAAGGACCAACATATAAAAATTTTAGCTTTAAACAACAAAGACACGAATTTTAAAAATTCATACAAGTTTCTGCAGTTTATCGAATTATAATTAAAACTGAACCAATTTGAACTTTAAAAATTCCAATCTTTGTACAGAATGAAACTCCATATAAAACAAGCATCTTAGCCAAAATCAGAATTTTCCAGCAACTGGCTAATTTTTTTTCATAATTAAAACATATATCAGCAGAAAACGTAAATAAATTATTTACCCTACCAATCTTAGTCCAAAACTTCTTAAATTTTACACAACATCTAAACCAGACAGAGAAACAACATATTACAATTTCATCAATTTTGGAGCACAGACCGATTTAATATGAATTTAACGTGTTTCTACCCAGAAATATCTTTAATTATTTAAAATAGCTACATGCCATGAAAAATTATGAAATTTTTACACAATCTATAAAATCAACAGAGGTAGTTACAGTTAAAATTTCAAAGCAATCGGATCAGTACACAATTTTTAAAAATTCAAACACTATAACAGCGAGTATACGAGTTCGGTAAATTCACATTTGACTCATAACATATAATTCTCGTCCGAGGCCTTCTCTTAAGGCCTACGACTTGACCTGATTCCAATATCCATAGCAACTTAACACGAGTTTAACGAGGATCTAATTCGATTTCACGAAATCAAAAAGACCTACTACACATGACAATCATATTGAATCCACTCGTTTACATAAAATCATAGGGCATCTATATATTAATTCATAGAACATGATAAGCACATCTAATAAACAGGTAGCGTACGAACAACATACAATAAACACGAAAGAATTAAACAAAAGGTCAAGGCTCGTTACCGTTCTCGGGAAACACGAGAATGGCTCGAACGGATTGACGGGACCAAAGGGCTCGACGGCTTCACCCATCTTGCCAGAAGAAGGAGGGCAGCGCGGCTGATTCTCATTGGGGACGGCTCGCGGTGGCTTGAATACGTGACTATGGCGGAGCAGCGGCTGCCGGGGGGTGTTGTGCGGCGGAGAATGAACTCACCGGTGATACTTCGCGGGCCTGCTGTGCGTCGCGCACAAGACTCGCCGGAATCCTCGAGGATGCTGTCTTGGTTGCAGCGGAGCAGGGTGGGTCGCGACGTTGCTGGGGTTTCTGCGGCTTGCTGACTGCGAATGGAGGTGGGTTCACGGTGGAGGGCGTCTCGCGGCTACGTGAGAGTGGCGATCAGAGTCGCAGGCTCGCGTGGTGGACAACTCGCCGGCGAAAGAGGCTCGCGAGGGAGGAAGGGCGATCGGAAAAATTTGCAGAGAAAAAGGGAGAAGATGATAGCCATGGATGCTCAGCGAGAGAGAAGAGATTTGCGATAGAAGGTGAAAGCAGATAGATGGTTGCGGCGTGTTTCTCTGCTTATGAACGAGCGAGAGAAAAATATATGACTAGGGCTTTTGTTTTGTCAATCAAGACACACACACTTTCTCGGGCGGACCGGGTCGGGGTCGCGGGCTTGGGGCGGTTTCCAAGAATTTGGGTCGGCCCTCGGCCAGTTCATGTGAAGTCTTGAGAAAATAAATCGGCTCTCGGGCTCGATTTAATCGCGCGATAAAATAAAATAACATCCGGGTAATATTTATTTAATATATACATATAAATATTTATTATGAATAACATTTAGACGCATTTAGACATTTATCAATTTCAATATTAATAATAATAATAATAATAATAACATTTAGACATTTAATGACATTTAGGCAAATAATTATAATTATAATACTAATGAAAAAGCAATAATAATTTAAATAATTCCCAAATATTTTACAAATAAACGGGGCATTACAGTCTACCCACCTTAAAAGGAATTACGTCCTCGGAATTCGAAAATAAAAAATCCAAACTCTAAAATACAACATCAAACATGAAGTTTGGATATCTCCTCCTAGTCTCGGTCTCAGTCTCCACAGTTACCTCGGAATTGCCGTGCCGGTTCTATTGCACCTCGACGAGATTGACTGCCCGGGTCCTCAGCTGATGAACCTTCTGGTCCAGTACGAACACCGGTACCTACTCATAGGTAAGGCTTCGGTCGACCTGCAACTCGACGAAGTCCACCACATTTTCGGGGTCATGCGCTCCAACAACACAGGCGGTAAAGCTAACCGGTAGGCCAAGTCCTTGACTCGTGCGAGAGTCTGAAAGGGTCCGATATAGCGAGGCTGAAGCTTCCCCCTTCTTCCCGAAGCGAACCACACCCATCGAGTGTGACCTTCAGGAAGACATTCATACCAACATGATTTCCACAGTGAATACATAGTCTTAAATCGAGACTCCAGATATTGCTCGACAATGTAGCACCTCAAATTCCTGTCGGCGGGAGGGACATCCTTCATGCGGCTAAGCAATAATTAACAAAACTCACTTAGTCGAGAATTAAGTGATTCTGCGAATTCACACATCAATTCAGTGGAACTTGGAGCTCTCGGTTCAAGGTTCAAAAAACAATATTCAAGGGGTTTTCCAACACCTTTGGTACAGAAACAAGTTGGTCGTACACACTGGCCTGGGGAGTTTGGCATTCGGCGATGGCAGCAGCAGTTCTCGTGCGAGTCAACGGTTAACTGCAGTTGGCCTCACGTCTCTCAGCACGGGCGTGCATGCTCGACCACCACTTCGCGTGGCTACACCCAGCCAGGGTCGGTGCTCGGTTCGAGGTAGAGAAAAAGAAATTCTCAAACCCCAGTTTATAATTTCCAAGGTATTCAGAAGAAATAATGGTATTACACTACAAAAATTTAGGGTTCACTAAAAGATGATTCCATTAGGTACAAAATAGTTTCAACGATTTCAAGGGTATCAAACTTTATAAGGCATAAACCGAGTTCCAAGTCCATCACCTTCTTAAATCAACACAATATCCACTGGACAACCAACGATAGAGGTCGGTAAAAACTTCCCAGAAGAAACGAGGATCGGTTCCTCAGCCAGGAACATTCCCAATCCCAGTGGTCACTACTGCATAATAAACGCTTAGCTCATTCGACTCTTCCGACCAACAGTGTCGGCCATCACGTCAGCTCTCGGTCAAGCAGCTAGCCGTGCTGGCAGTCTTAAATGAGCTTCTAAAAATTACGACGAAGAATATCAAAAGTGAAGGTGGCTCTGCACTCCACGATGTGCCTGTACCAGGCACGACTAGCCTCCTTAAAAATATTCTCAAAATCATTTAAGGTGGAATAACACTTCTCGACTCCCTAATTCACACTGAATTAGAGGCGTCACAACACAAGGCTCTCAATTTACGAGAATAGATAATGATCATAAAAGAATTAAAATACTTAACTGCTGGAACACGGAGACGAGGCGGTCCTTCCCACGGATCGATATCGGATACAAAAACACGTACATACATGATTTTGAATTACCCTAGGCATGCTCCTAAAGGACGAACAGAGAATTACCTTGAAAAGGAGATTTAAATTCGATCTGAGCGACCTTCTAGTCTGTGTCCCGACCACGCTTTGACGCCGGATGGACGACGATCCTCCAAACGGTAGCAAGGAGCGGATTGACTTTGTTCCTCTCTGAACCCTTCACGTTTCATTTCTCCCTTCTCTCACGTTGGTGTGGTGGCTGAAGACGTGAAGTAATCTCTTATGGTTCAAGAACGTGTGGAATCCCTCCTTTTATAGAGTCCTTGGGCCAGACTAGGGATGTCTTAGAAGGTATAGGGTTTGGGCTCCCTACAGGCCCAAATTCTTATGTTCAGCCCAGAACACAATTTGGCCTGTAAATATTAATTCATTCCACTAGAGAATTAATATTGCACTCCCGTCCTATCCCGAAATGAATCAGGGCTTCTACTAGTCTCAGTATAATTCTCCATGTTTAAGAATATCGCACGTCCATTAATTATTAAAGCTTCTGACTACTTTAATTAATTAATATCTTTTATTCCTTAAATAGTACCACTCCACCTTATTATCGTACGGATTAAATCCACCTGTAGGGTTTATACGATAATTCTTATGAGTTCCTTAGGGGGACGTCATCAACCTGGATGTCCAGGATACGGTTCCCTAATGCCAATAAATAGATATCATGCAGATAATGTTGTTACCCAAGATACGAAGCATATTGAACCAATACTTGGTTCTCACCCATGGTAAATCAAAGTAACAAACAAATATCCCACATATCTAAGTATCACAGTTAGGGTTAAGAATTAGTAGAGTCACCGAGACCTAGGTTCTTCATGATAGTCAGAACAGAAGAACAGTCTCAACTATGATCCATTCAATGCGACGCAGCGCACTACTATAAACCAATAGCCAAGACAAGCTACATCCAGTTTATACTACAACCTACACCGATAGTCATGTCCATAACTATCTCAGTTGTGAATACCATTTATATCTTATAAGGGACCGACAATGTAATCTTCAGTGTGACTACTAACACACCACATTGTCTACAATATAAGGTAATTGGACATTTAGCATAC
Source organism: Striga hermonthica (assembly GCA_902706635.1). Classification (NCBI taxonomy): domain Eukaryota; kingdom Viridiplantae; phylum Streptophyta; class Magnoliopsida; order Lamiales; family Orobanchaceae; genus Striga; species Striga hermonthica. Next base: position 9,331,105 of record CACSLK010032525.1, on the reverse strand, counting down.
AAGCAATCATAAAGAATGCATCAATGTGAAAACATTTATTTTAGACAAAATGAGAAATCAAATAAATACAATCCAAAAGCTCACATAAAAGTTTGCTTTATAGTATACTCCAACAATCTCCCACTTATTGTAACACCCCGCTATGTCATAAATATCAGAGTTAAAATTTTGCAAAATATTACTTGAAAAACACTTTATTATTTGCGAAATCGTACTTCGGAGTGCTACCATAACTGTAACTTTCTGTTGAAACTCGTTAGTTTAGTTTTAAAGAAAATAGATTATGATAATATAAACAATTCGACTGGTAAATCGGATCAAAAGGCTAAGTTTGACAAACAGTGAAGATCAGCAGAAAACGTAGTGTGGCAAAATATTTAACTCCACTACGGGAGATAGTAACAGCACTACTATGCCAAATTCAAACTGTATAAACATGATCCTGAACTGCCCGTCAGCTCACACCTCCGATCCGACTCTGTGACCTGAAAAACATAGATAAACATGGGGCGTGAGCACTAAATTCACTGTGCTCCGTAGGAACTCATACTAAAGTAAACAGTGAAAATAATTGCAATATCATGATCCTGGTATATATATATATATATATATATATATCAACATAGCATGATACCGGTAACCATTGCCATCACTTGACCGTTGCCTCATAACCGTTACCTCATCTGCCAGCATGAAAATGCCTGACACCATGTGCACACTCTAGTGGGCAGACTAGGCCACTAGAACCCAGAATGGACAGGCGACCATTCCAAGCGGATACATAACATAACATGACATGATACATACCTCAAACATGGTAGAGTAATTATAATCAATGTAATACCCAGTCTGAGTCCCCACCTGAATCGTCGATATAAAACTAGAAGTGCTGATGATCGTGAACTGTTCAAACTGTAACATAATATAAACAAATACTAAGTACTATGCTCAGACTTCTTAAATTTAACTGTTAAGATGCTCGACTTGAACTTGAAATGACATCTAGACTTAACCGGTATAACCAGAACCGGTTTAAAATGGAACTCGACTAACATGAAATTACTGAACATATACCGGACCCAGAATTTAACGGAAATCCTGACATAAACATGAACCGGATCATTATATACTGAAACCTGAGCTAAACCGGTCTGAACCAGCCGGTTCGCTGGCTGGCCGGACCGCCAGTCCGCTGTGGCTGGGCGGTCGACCGCTGGCTTGGCCAACCGGCTCGG
>CACSLK010032525.1:9306146-9325937 GCA_902706635.1 Striga hermonthica | reverse complement strand
GCGAGCAGCAAATGCGAACGGGCGATGCGCGACTGCGTGCTGGGGACGATCGGCGAGCGTGACGTTGCACGAACAGGCGTCGGGCCTTTGTGCGGTGGTTCTGGGCTTCGCTGCTGGGAGCTGGGACGGCGACTGGCTGTGCGCGACTGCGGGTGGTGACTCGCGGTTGCGATCGGCTGGTCACGGATGGCTTCCGGCGGCGATGGCGATTTCCGACGATGGATCACGGCGGTGGACGGCGGTGATGATATGATGATGATGACCGGAATTATATGTATATTACAATCTCAATATATTGTACCAAAAAGCCTTCTAATGGATTACCTAAACACCTACTTCAATCAAACTTGGTGGAGCGTTTAATCGAATCTCCCTAACTCTCGAACAAAGATATTTCTCGCGCGTATGTAGAGAGAAAATTCGGCCAACCATCTATGTAGGAGAGGTTGGGACATGGTGTATTTATAGGCTCCATTAGGGACCTTAAGGAGGTGCTAAATATGGGCTTATTCCATTAGGCCTAGGAATCCTAATTCTAATCCAATACTAACTCAATGTAGGAAGGAGATCTCCTACTAATCCATCTCTTCTAGAAGACTCCTTAGTCTCCGAACACTAGAGAAGATCCTAGTAGGAATACCTTTCCTAATTAAATTAATAATCATGGAATAGAATTAATTCCTAATTTAGGAAACCTAATTTTACTCCAATTAATTATATAATGTAGGAAATATATTTCCTACTAATCTCCATCTTCTATAAGACTCCCAAGTCTCCTAATCCCAAGAGAAGATTCTAGTAGGAATTTTATTCTTCTAATTAATTAATTAATATGGAATAAAATTAATTCCTATTTAAAGGAATTAAATAATAAAACATCCCACTAGAGTAATATTATTGCTCTCCCCATTTAGCCACTATTTTACCAATAAAATTGAGTCTCCATGATTAAATAATATTAATTCGATTGATCGATTTACCTCCCTATGTTTAAGATATAACGTCCGTTGATTTATTAAATTACTGACAAAATAATTAATCAACTTCTTATTCATTTCCGAAATTAGTACCACTCAGATCCTTAACCATTATGTCAGACAATCGTCTACCTCCAGGGTTTAACATAACGTACATTCTTGAGCTCATTTCGGGGACGTCATCAATCCAGCGCACTGGAATATAGTGACCATAAATAATTTATAATAACACATCATATAATTATTCTTACTTACCAAAATACCTCGTATGTCATCCTAATAAAATAGGAATCACTTGGTAAATCAAATAAATAAGAAATAAAAATATGTGCCTATTTTATATTATCTTACAGCTTAAGAGAACGCATCAATCACTGAAGGATGAGGTTACAAATACGGTCAATGAGTCTCATAACCTTTGCCTTCCGCGGTCCTGTTCAACACTTAACATAAGTGCTAGTGTAATTCTCCAGTCAAAGACCAACTGAATCAAGAATACACTACAGTCTTTTTCCAAGTGGGGTCTCACTGCCAGTCTAGACTGTGAACGAATGATTTAGTCTTATAAGGAACCGATAGGTGATCTTTCTGTTCGAAACACTTCGAACCACACTAGCTCAATATAAGACATGGAGTATGTATTACATAAATAAATAAACTGCAAACATATGTACTTTGACTGAAACATGATGGCCAGATCAAAATGGAATTGATAGAATCTGCAAAACATAACTTTTACAGCATACCTCTAACATAAATAATGTCGCCAGATCTTGAGAGCATGAACTACCGCTGCTAGCTCCAAGTCGTGCGTAGGATAATTCTGCTCATGGGGCTTTAATTGGCGTGAAGCATAAGCTACGACCTGGCCATCTTGCATGAGTACGCATCCCAAACACTGTCGTGATTTTGAAGCATCACTAAAGATGGGAAACTCCGAGAAGGATCTGGAATAGTCAACACCGGTGCTGTGGTAAGCCTCTTTTTGAGCTCCTGAAAGCTAGATTCACATCGATCAGTCCACTCGAACTTCACAGATTTCCTCGTTAGCTGGGATAAAGGAAGGGCGATCTTGGAAAAACGTTCGATAAACCTGCAATAATAGCCTGCTAAACCGAGGAAACTGCGAACCTCAGATGGATTCTTTGGTGCTGACCAATTTTGAACAGCGGCAACCTTGGATGGATCAACCTCGATACCTGCCTGAGTAATTACATGGCCAAGAAAGGCTACTCGCTGGAGCCAGAATTCGCATTTAGAGAATTTAGCATATAAATTTTCACGTCTAAGGGTTTCAAGAACAACCCTCTGATGCTCTTCGTGCCTCTCTGGCTCCTGGAGTAGATTAGAAATCAATGAATACAATGATAAATTGATCGAGGTAACAATGGAAAATACGGTTCATCAAGTCCATAAACACCGCTGGAGCATTGCTGAGGCCAAACGGCATAACTACGAACTCATAATGACCGTACCAGGTACGAAAAGCGGTCTTTGCAATGTCTGACTCCTTAATTTTCAGCTGATGGTAACCTGATCGTAAATCAATCTTGGAAAACACACAGGCTCCCCTCAGCTGGTCAAATAAGTCATCAAGTCTGGGAAGCGAATATTTATTCTTGATAGTCAACCGGTTGAGATCCCGGTAATCGATACACATGCGCATAGAACTGTCCTTCTTTTTAACGAAAAGAACAGGTGCTCCCCATGGTGACATGCTCGGCCGAATAAAACCGAGTTTCAATAATTCCTGGATTTGAGTTTTTAGCTCTTGCAATTCTTTGGGAGCCATACGATATGGTGCTTTGGAAACTGGGTCGGCTCTTGGAATAAGATCAATAGAGAACTCTACCTGCCGGTTAGGTGGTCCTTCTGGAAGTTGGTCCGAAAACACATCCATAAACTCACGAACAATAGGAACATCATGAGGTGTCCGTGCCTTCGGTGTATCATCGACAAGACTCACAAGATAACCCTGACAATCGTCCCTACGTAACATCTTTTTGGCTTTCGCCATAGAAATAACATGAGGTAAAGAACGATTCTTAGTGCCAAAGAAAGTAATACAATCGTGTCCTGAAAGATAAAGAGTAATCTCCCGGTCATGGCATCGAATATCTGCATGAAAATATGTTAGCCAATCCATGGCAAGAATGAGGTCAAAGTCCCTCATCTCGAGAACATAGGCGTCGGTAGTCAAGATACGGCCACCGATAGAAAGGCTGAGATCTGTAGCTTTAGCTTCAGTCACTATCTTTCGTCCTGAGGCCAAAGTCACCTCAAGAGGACCGACATCGATAATAGAATGTACTCCGATGGCATCAAGACATCGTCGTGATATAAAAGAGTGGGTTGCTCCAGCATCAAATAGGGCAAAAACAGGAACATCGTTAAGCATAATCATCCCAGACATAGTACCTGGGTGTTGTTCTGCCTCATTCTGGTCTACAGCATAAACACGGGCCTGCTGTCTGCCCTTCTGCTACTGCTGGGGTGGTCTCGGGGCCTGTTGTCTGGGCTGCTGCTGCTGTGGCTGTTGTGGCTGCTGTCGTAGCTGCGGTCGTTCTGGGCAGTTGCTGACAAAATGTCCGGGCTGATGGCAATAATAGCAAATGTTCTGGCCGAAATAACACTCTCCACGATGGGGTCGTCCGCAAGTAGTGCATGGTGGAATCTGTTGTGGCCTGGCTGCACCTGGTTGTTTCAGACGGATCCTCCTGTCAGTCTGGCAACCTTTCCCCTTCCTCTTCTTGTCCTTTGGTTGTTGAACAGCAGCTGGTGGAATAGGTGGTGCTAAGGATGATTGGGCAAGGATAATTGGCTGAAGACAATCATGGTTGGCCTCCCTCCGAATGCTGGCGTCAACTTCCTGGCTATGGTGACAGTACGGGCATAGATCTGGATGCCGTGACCTACAATGTTATAACGAACTGCTGGCAAAAGCCCGCCAGTGAAACGCCTCGATCTCTTTGCCTCTGTGCTCACCAGATTGGGAACAAAGGCTCCAAGTCGAGTGAATTCTCACTCATACTCGTCCACTGTACGAGTACCTTGTTTGAGTGCCAGAAATTGACGCTCCATTTCAGCTCGATAGTACGCAGGATAATATTTCTCGCGAATTAACTCCTTGAACCTGTCCCACGTACTACCTTCTTTTTCACCGGGATGCATTCCCCAGTAGGCGTTCCACCAGAGACGTGTGTCATCCGTCAATTGGATCTGTGCGCATAAAACACGACACCGGTCGGAACAGTCCATGACCTCGAAAATCATTTCAAGGCCCTGAACCCATTCGTCAACAATTCGAGGGTCTCCCTGGCCGGAGAATTTTTCTGGATGGTAGTCGCGAAACTGGGCGACTACGGTGGCCTGGAGAACCTCCTGATGGTCTGACTCTCTACGTGGCGGCATCTGAATAAACGTTCAACATTATCGGACATAGAAAAAATACTTTAACTGATGAATAAAGCGCACAAATCTCTTGACGAGTTGCTAAACATGACCTCAGAATTACTAACATTGAATCATGAATACACTGGACTATAACTCCTGAACATAATTCGAGCATCATAACTGAGCCATAACTGTGGTTTTTACTGAGCATAGACATAGTCATTTGTTTAAAATTTTAAAACATGAATCAGCACTTACCTGTAGTCGACGAGGCATGAGCGTGACGTATTCAGGTTTTATAAAAAAAATTCTGACTCATAAAAGTTTTCAGAGACGCAGAAACGTGATCTGATACCAACTGTAACACCCCGCTATGTCATAAATATCAGAGTTAAATTTTCGCAAAATATTACTTGAAAAACACTTTATTATTTGCGAAATCGTAGTTCGGAGTGCTACCATAACTGTAACTTTCCGTTGAAACTCGTTAGTTTAGTTTTAAAGAAAATAGATTATCATAATATAAACAATCCGACTGGTAAATCGGACCAAAAGGCTAAGTTTGACAAACAGTGAAGATCAGCGGAAAACGTAGCGTGGCAAAATATTTAACTCCACTACGGGAGATAGTAACAGCACTGATATGCCAAATTCAAACTATATAAACATGATTCTGAACTGCCCGTCAGCTCACACCTCCGGTCCAACTCTGTGACCTGAAAACATAGATAAACATGGGGCGTGAGCACTAAATCCACTATGCTCCGTAGGAACTCATACTAAAGTAAACAGTGAAAATAATTGCAATATCATGATCCTGGTATATATATATAAACATAGCATAATACCAGTAACCATTGCCATCACATGACCGTTGCCTCATAACCGTTACCTTATCTGCCAGCATGAAAATGTCGGACACCATGTGCGCACTCTAGTGGGCAGACTAGGCCACTAGAACCCAGAATGGACCGACGACCATTCCAAGCAGATACATAACATAACGTGACATGATACATACCTCAAACATGGTAGAGTAATTCTAATCAATGTAATAACCAGTCTGAGTCCCCACCTGAATCGTCGATATAAAACTGGAAGTGCTGATGATCGTGAACTATTCAAACTGTAACATAAGATAAACAAATACTAAGTACTATGCTCAGACTTAATAAATTTAGCTGTAAAGATGCTCGACTTGAACTTGACATGACATCTAGACTTAACCGGTATAACCGGAACCGGTTTAAAATGGAAGTGGACTAACATGAAATTACTGAACCTGAGCGGACCTGGAATTTAACTGAAATCCTGACATAAACATGAATCGGATCATTATATACTGAAATCTAAGCTAAACCGGTCTGAACCGGCTGGTTCGCTGGCTGGCCGGACCGCCGGTCCGCTGTGGCCGGACGATCGGCCTCTGGCTTGGCCAACCGGCTCGGTCCCATGCTGGGCTTGCTGGAGCCTGGGCGCGGTCGCTGGCATGGACTGGGCGCGGCATGAGGCTGTCGGGCCTTGTTGAGCATGACTTGGGCACGGGCATGGTCGTTCGCGCACGCTGGCGTGCCACTGGGCACAGCCGGCGTGCACTGAACTTTGCTGGCACAACTGACAATCACTAGGCGCATGACATGATGACTGACGCTGCCGGGCGCTATAGGCGCCGGCACTTGCGCGACTTGCGTTGTTGGGCGCTACCGAGCGCCGCAACAGGCGACTGGCATGGACGCTGAGTGCATGACTGGCATGACGGGTGCCCATCGGGTGCTGCCGAGCAACCCTGACGGCACATGGCACTCGGGCATGCTGTCGGGCACTTGCCGAGGCCGACTGGCATGCTGTTGGGCGCACTGACGTGCGCTGGGCGTGCTGGCGTGCGCTAGGCACTGCCAACTGACGACTTGCTGCGGGTAGGAGCTATGCGCACGTCCAACTGGCATACGCGCACTATCTGCACGGCCTGTCTTGACTGTCGGCGTGCTGTGCTTGTTACATGCAAGCATGGAGACTACGACCGATCCTTATCGGCCGTCCGGCGACTACTTCCGACAACATTAACTTAAAATGATATAATATAACATGACATGAACAAATATACATAATTCACTCGAAGGATCATGAGTACAACTATATATGGGGTGCGCGATATGCGTAGCCCACGACTCCGACCGATTCTCTTGGTCGTTTGACAACTTCATTTGACAACTTTAACTTATGAATAAATACATGTAAAACAGTCGGATGATCATGAATATAACTCAATGAGACATGAATGGCCGTGGCGTGCGCTACGTGCGCCGTCCACGACTTCAAGCTATTCCTTCGACCAATTAACAACTTTTCACGACAAGTGATATATGACTGGACATATTATATCTAATAATGACTATTGGAACGTAAATCGCTCGGGAGTTGCCGACTGAAAACGGACATGGCTCGACATGGCTTGAATGACTTAAACCTAGCATAACTTGACTTCTTCATGAATTAAACACCATGACTTAGACTTAATATGATCATGTTAGCACTAAAAGAAGGTAAGAAGAAGTTACCTTCTCAATCGCACGAAGAAAATAAACGAACTGGCTTGTGCGTGACCTCTTGGATCCTTGCTTGCGTGCGTGTAAGTGAAGAAATATCCTAATCTTTCTTAACTTTGGCTTAGTTTCTCTCAAGGCTTTCTTATTATTTGCTTTAAGTATAAGGTAAAATTTACCAAACTCTTCACTTAAATAGATGGCCGAAAGGGAAGTAAAATCGGTGAAAAATAAGAGGAAAAATTATGGCCAATGATCTCACACCACTTGCCATTCATTGAATAGTCTTGGTGGCTTTCCTTGCTTAGTCATTGCTAGGTGGCAAATGAAGACATAGATTAGTCATCATCTTAAGCTTAATTGAATGCCACATAAACTAGCAAACAATGGGTGATTTACACGTGCACTTGCTCAAATATCTCACGGCAATTTGGACGAATTAATCTTCCTTAAGCATGATTAGAACATGATTAAGCTCAAAATGGGTCTTAGCATATGATGGAACATAAATTAACTTATTGTATATAAAATTACTTAAAAATTATTATGGGCATAGACGAGGATATTACAGGATTAAACACGTAATTTACATTAATAACATAACGGGCTATTACACTTATACTAAAGATAAACTTTTAGTATATAAACACATGCCACAACACTTCTCCCACTTATACTCAAAGTCTAGTTGCAACACATCGTAAACCAAGACTCTCTACGTGTTTCTCGAAGACATTGACAGTCAGAGTCTTCGTGAAAGGATCAGCTAGGTTATCCAACGATGCTATCTTCGTCACAACCACATCTTCTCGTTTTACGATCTCTCGTATAAGGTGGTACTTTCTCTCAATGTGTTTACTGGCCTTATGTGCTCGGGGTTCTCTCGAGTTTGCGACTGCACCAGCGTTGTTACAATAAATTATGATACACCTACGCACACTCGAAGATACCCCTAAGTCCAGTAAGAAGCTCCTGAGCCTAACAGCCTCATTTGTTGCTTCTGAAGCAGCAACGTATTCGGGTTCCATGGTAGAATCTGCGATGCATTTCTGCTTCACACTCCTCCATGACATCGCTCCGCCTCCCATCATAAACGCATAACCCGAGGTCGACTTTCTCTTATCTCGATTAGCTTGGAAATCAGAATCTGTGTAACCCAAAGGAGTTAGACCGTCTGACTGTTAAACAAGCATATAATCCTGAGTTCTTTTCAGATACTTGAGAATATGCTTCACCACCGTCCAGTGTCCTTGACTAAGGTTAGACTGATATCTCGCTACCATGCCAACTGCATAGCAAATATCAGGCCTCGTGCACAGCATGGCATACATAAGGCTTTCTACAGCCGAAGCATAAAAAACCTTAGCCATTTCCTCTATCTCCTTTGGTATCTTCGGACACATATCCTTAGATAGAGGAACTCCATGACGAAAAGATAGCAACCCTTTCTTAGAGTTCTGCATGCTGAAACGAGCAATCACAGTATCAATGTAAGCAGCTTGAGATAAACACAACATTCTCTTCTTCCTGTCATGAATGACCTTGATTCCAAGAATGTACGATGCCTCACCCAAGTCCTTCATTTGAAACTATTCTGAAAGCCATACCTTTATGTCTGACAAAATCTTGAAATCGTTGCCGATGAGAAGAATATCATCTACGTATAGTACTAAGAATATCACTACGTTTCCATTGCTCTTTTTGTACACACAACTTTCGTCTTGACATTGATCAAATCCATAGGACTTGATCACCTCGTCAAAATGAATGTTCCAAGACCTAAAAACTTGTTTTAGTCCATAAAGAGACTTCTTTAGCTTCCATACTCGATGCTCTTGGCCTTTCTTCACATAACCCTCGAGTTGCTGCATATAGATGTCTTCATCCACGTTTCTGTTAAGGAAAGCTGTCTTGACATCCATTTGCCAAACCTCATAGTCCATGTGACTTGTTATGGATAAGAGAATCCAGATCAACTTAAGCATGGCTACCGGTGAAAAGGTCTCATCATAATTGATTCCCTCTTTTTGAGTGAAACCCTTCGCAACCAACCGTGCTTTGAAGGAAATAACCTTCCCGTAAGATCCTCTCTTACGCCTATAGACCCATTTGCACCCATTGGCTTTCTTGCCTTCAGAAAGGTCCCTAAGATCGTATGCATCCATAGCATCTATAGATTCAATCTCAGAATCCATAGATTTCTGCCAAGAATCTGCATCTACATCTTGGATTGCCTCATTGTAGGTTCAGGGATCACTATCATGCTCTTCACTTGGGATCAAGTCCGAAGACTCTCCCACAAACATGAATCGATCGGGCTGACAAACAATCCTCCCACTACGACGAGGCAATTCAGGTGTAAATACATCAGATACAACATGTTGTGCAGTCTCTTGTGGTATATCCTCTTGCACACTCGGTATGCAATTGTATGCCCTCAACTCTTTGAGAATAATCTAACTATTGGACTTATGCTCACTCATATAGTCTTCCTCTAAAAATCGGGCATTGGTGCTAACCACTACCCTCTGATCTTTAGGACTATAAAAGTAACCACCTCTCGTTCCTTTTGGGTAACCTACAAACAGCCGTACTTCTGTTCTAGGTGCCAACTTATCAGCTTCCTTATCCAACACATGTGTTGGGCAGCCCCAAATCCGAATGTGGTTTAAACTGGGCTTGCGCCCGGACCACAATTATATTGGAGTTTTTGGAACTGATTTAGAAGGTACAAAGATAAGAAGGTACGCCGCCGTTTCTAAGGCATATCCCCAAAACGACGCAGGTAATAAAGCATAGCTCATCATTGATCTCACCATTTCCAACAGAGTCCTATTCCTTCTCTCTGTTACGCTATTCTATTGGGGAGTATCAGGCATAGTCAGCTGGGATGTAATCCCATTCTCTAATAAGTATTGTCTAAATTCATTGCTGAGGTATTCGCCACCACAATCAGATCGCAGTGACTTGATACTTTTTTCTTGACGGTTCTCCGCTTCTGCCTTGAATTCTCTGAACTTGTCAAAGCATTCAGACTTGCGACACATCAAGTAAATGTACCCATATCTTGAGTAACCGTCAATAAAAGTAACGAAATACTCAAAACCACCTCTAGCTTGAATAGACATAGGCCCACACAAATCAGAGTAAATCAATTCCAACACATCATTGGACCTATTCCCCTTGGCCTTAAAGGGCCTAGAAGTCATCTTGCCTTCCAAACAGCATTCGCAGACTAGAAATGGTTCAACTTTGAGAGAGTCCAAGAAGCCATTACCTACCAGCCTTTGGAACCTCCTTAGATTGACATGACCCAATCTTAGGTGCCAAAGATATGTCTGATTCGACTGAGAAGGTTCCTTTCTCTTGTTTAGTGATGAAGATGCATGAGCCTCAGTCACAGTATGATATGCACAAGTAATAGTATAAAGATTGTTAACCAACATGCCAGAACAGATAAAAGAGTTATTTCTCATAATAACGACATTGTCATTAAAAATAACTGAATATCCATCCAAAAACAACTTCGGAACTGAAATTAAATTCTTCCGAAAACTCGGCACGTACAAAACGTTCTTTAATACTAAAATAGAATCAGAAAATGATAAATGCACATCTCCCACTGCAACCACCGCCACTCGTGTAGCGTTGCCCAAGCTGATGGTAATCTCGCCCTCACTGAGCTACCTTCTTTGCAGAAACCCCTGTAAAGTATAACCAACATGATCAGTGGCTCCTGTATCTACTACCCAAGAACTGGTAGAACAAGCCACAAAACATGTTTCGACAACTAAAGCAAGAGACATACCAGGAACATCCTTGAGGGGACAATCTGTCTTCTAATGTCCTGTCTTGTTGCACTTGAAGCACTTGCCTTTCGGCTTCACCACGCCACCAGAAGCCACTACAGCCTTGCTCCCACCATTCCCACTGCTCCCACTGGTTCACAAATCTTTTTTTGCACTTGCTTTTTTTTCTTCCCGCCTTTCGACGAAGAAGGTCCAACTTGTACAGAAACATGATCTTGTGGTCCCCTTCCCATAAGACCCTCCGCTGCAACCAAGTCCGTAAGAAGCTCGGCCAAAGTATAGCCCTTCTTATTCATGATTTCATTCAGGCGGAAGTTCTCATAGGACTTCGGGAGCGAGTGCATGATGATATCGATCTTGGCTTCGCCATCGATATTTCCTCCGAGCAAATCTATCTCATTCAGATATTCCATCATCTTGAGAACATGCACTCGCACAGAAGCTCCCTCTGCCATGACAGAAGACATAATCTTCCTCATAGCCTCAAACCGAGCAGCCCTATCTTGCTCACCAAAGAGTTCCTTGAGGCTCAACATCATGTCAGCAGCAGTAGGCATGGTGTGATGCTGCTGTTGCAAAACATTTGACATAGATGCCAAGATGTAGCAACGAGCCATCTCATCAGCCTTATGCCACTTCCGATGAGCCTCCCTTTCCTCTTCAGTAGATTGGGCGCTCAAAGGAGCAGGAGCAGGAGTGTGAGCACAAACTTATACTCATCACAACAAGGACAATATCCCGATTTCTCTTCCAGTCCAAATAATTTGGACCAGTAAGCTTGTTTTGATTGAGAATGACCATAAGCGGATTGAATGACATGATGTATAACTGAAATAAATAATTGCAAACACGTAAGCAATAATTCACATAAATTTGAAGCATAAAATATGGAAACCTTCAAAAACCATTATTTAATCCAACCTTCGACAACTTAACGAACACACATGCAAGCCACGTTGGGTGAACGTTTACACATATTTCAATTAAGCAGACACCCAATCATTAATCTCAATTACACGCCAACCTGTCCTTATGGCAAATGAAATTAATAGTCGAAATTTTAACACTGGCCATGTGAATCAAAATAGGGACTTCGTTGGGGAGTTATATTAAAATTCACATCTAAGTGATGACCACAATTAAACCCTAAGAACAATCATCCACAATTGATGAACTTACCGATGGGGAAGACACATCGCTTGTAAATAATTTTCTACGGTTATCTCGAAATAATCTTTACCGGTGAGCTTATGAATGACACTATCCGTTAGGGAGGAGACCCCATGGGTCACGCGTATGCCACTCACTTCACCTAAAGATTAAGTCATTTGAATAGAAGTCTTATCTAGTAAGCTCGTGAATGCCGCATCCGTTAGGGGGAGACTCCCAGGGTCCCGCGAGCGACAAACACCTAACTTAAAGACTAATTGTGGAGGCCAAATGAATTAATTAAAATTCATATTAAACTCACTTAGTCATTTTTTGAAGGTTTTTATTAGCATGCAATAAGAAATAATAATTTTCCTATCATGCTCCTAACACGCAAATCACATAAATCCTAGCATGCTCCTAAAATTCAAAACAAAAGCAATAACAGCTTTCTAAGAATTTATAGCACCTATTCACATGATTTCTAGCATGCCAAAAATTTGATTTAAATCAGCTAGACACATAATCAAATTAAACATGCTCTAGCAAAATTAAATCGCATCCATAAAGCGATAAAAAATGCGAAAATTAAAACACATCTATTACAGCCCCTTTAAAACCAACCACTAACAGCCTATCAAAGCTATTACATGATTCAACAAGGTTTTGGATGAACATTCGAATTGGCATCTCGCGTAAATCGGGCCATTCACGCAATGTTCGCACCCACCGACAGAAAAGGGCCAAAAACTTCATCTAGACGATAGAATTTGACCCCGCCACAGGCTGTCATGGCAAAGCGGCGACATGTGTAGATCTCACTCTCCGTTTCTGAAATGGTATTATGGGCTGAAATCGGACACCTATAGCAAAAGTTATGGCCAAAATGGTTTTCGCCAACGAAAATGCCCCCGGTGAATGCTGAAACCCTAGCCGCCACCACCAGGTTGATCATCTTCATTACGTTCGACTTTCTTCACAAAATTACAGCAAAAGTCGAACAAGAACAGCCCTACTACAGTCTACAAAATCGCCTATACTACCCACACTTATTATCTGGTGGGAAAAACGATTACAACAATACACAAGGGCTGCGATAGACACTATCTAGAAGCATAAACGAGATAAACAATCATCCATACCATGAACATGACTGAAAACGAATAAACGAATAAACAAAATCAACTACATGTTCCAGGCAGAGCCGATAATCTACGAAACCGATGGCTCTGATACCAAATGCTGGAACACGGCGACGAGGCGATCCTTCCCACGGATCGATATCGGATACCAAAACACGTACATACATGATTTAGAATTACCCTAGGCATGCTCCTAAAGGAGAACAGAGAATTACCTTGAAAAGGAGGTTTGATTCGATCTGAGCGACCTTCTAGTCTGTGTCCTGACCACGCTTGGACGTCGGATGGACGACGATCCTCCAAACGGTAGCAAGGAGCGGATTGGCTTTGTTCCTCTCTGAACCCTTCACGTTTCGTTTCTCCCTTCTCCCATGTTGGTGTGGTGGCTGAAGACGTGAAGTAATCTCTTCGGGTTCAAGAACGTGTGCAATCCCTTCTTTTATAGAGTCCTTGGGCCAGACTAGGGATCTCTTAGAAGGTATAGGGTTTGGGCTCCCTATAGGCCCAAATTCTTATGTTCAGCCCAGAACACAATTTGGCCTATAAATATTAATTCATTCCACTAGAGAATTAATATGCACTCTCGTCCTATCCCGAAATGAATCAGGGCTTCTATTAGACACAATATAATTCCCCGTGTTTAAGATATCCCACGTCCATTAATTATTAAAGCTTCTGACTGCTTTAATTAATTAATATCTTTTATTCCTTAAGTAGTACCACTCAACCTTATTATCGTACGGATTAAATCCACCTGCAGGGTTTATACGATAATTCTTATGAGTTCCTTAAGGGGACGTCATGAACCTGGATATCCAGGACACGGTTCCTAATGCCAATAAATAGATATCATGCAGATAATGTTGTTACCAAAGATACGGAACATATTGAACCAATACTTGGTTCTCACCCATGGTAAATCAAAGTAACAAACAAATATCCCACATATCTAAGTATCACAGTTAAGGTTAAGAATTAGTAGAGTTACCGAGACCTAGGTTCTTCATGATAGTCAGAACAGAAGAACACGTCTCAACTGTGATCCATTCAATGCGACGCAGCGCACTACAATAAACCAATAACCAAGACAAGATACATCCAGTTTATACTACAACCTACACCGATAGTCATGTCCATAACTATCTCAGTTGTGAATACCATTTATATCTTATAAGGGACCGACAATATAATCGTCTGTGTGACTACTAACACACCACATTGTCTACAATATAAGATAATTGGACATTTAGCATACAAGCAATCATAAAGAATGCCTCAATGTGAAAATATTTATTTCATCCGAAATCTCATCCCATGCAACGGAAGAGAAAGCAAAAGAAAATTCCAAAGTACTGAAATTGAACAGCATAAGGGAGTCTCAAATGCAATTCAAAATAGAGCGAAAGGAAATAAAACAAGGCTTGCAATGTTTCCAAGAAAAGCAAAAATAAGAAAATAAAATAAGGTTGCTACAACTTCACGAGTCCATGGGTAGCCCTACTGCTGCTGAGGCGGAGGTGGAAGATGTTATTGTTGCGGTTGGGTCTCGGGGCACACATTGCAGAAATGGCCGGGGCGCAAGCAAGTGAAACAAACCTTCTGTTGATAGCGACATTGTCCGGGGTGACGGCGGCCACAATTGGTGCACTTCGGGTGCTGAGCCTGGACTATGGGTTGGGTATCGCGGCGATCTGGTGCTCCGAGCTTTTCCTTCCGGTTATCCCGGTGGAAATCAGACTTCCTCTTGCCCGAACTAGAGCCAGGCTGCGCAGAAGAAATGGGTTGAGCATACTGAACGACAGTCTTGGAAGGTTGGAAGCATGGTAATATGAAGGAACTGGAGCTATCGGAATCGGACAGCTCTCCACTTCATGTGCCCGTAGCACAATGTCGACATAAGACATCGCTCTGTGACTCCCCACTAGTTCACAGATCCTCTGATTAAGCCCCTTAAGAAATTTTCGGGCCTTCTTGGCATCAGTGTTCACAGAGTCGCCAGCAAAGAGACACATCCTGGTGAAGGTGCGAATGAATTCGTCCACGGTGGTGTTGCCCTACTGCAAATGATAAAACTCGTGCTCCATCCGATCCTAAAAACTCTGAGGAAGAAACTTGCCTCGAACCATAACCTTTATCTGCTCCCAGGTGAGAGCGTTAAGCTCTGCCTCTAGCCTCCGAGCCAAGTGGTCGATCCACCAGTCGCAAGAGTCCGCCCTCATCTGGAAAGCGGCGAGAGAAACACGCTGTCTGTCGGGGAGAGGAAGCACAACAAAAATCTTGTCTACCTCTTTAATTTATTCCAGCATTGCGGTGGGGTTCTCAGTCCCGGGAAAGTTGACGCATGCATGTTCTGGAACTGGACTATGAGCCTGATTAAGTCCATGGCCGGAGGGGCCTGGTGATGATAAGGTGGCGGGAAAGGTGACCGGGATGGCTGTCTGTTGCGGTTGTTACGGGTATTCATAGCTCTACGTTGAATAGGCCGAATAAAATCAGCACAATAACATAAATACGGAAGTCTAGAGTTCGCCAATAAACACCAGAGTTCGCATTTTAAAGATGGATAGATCCTAAGCCCCGATTTAGCACATACATAAGCAATCATGAATAACAAACATTTCCTAAGTGATCTAGGTGATACTTATGACTTACATACCTTGAGTGGCGCGGCATGACGAAGACGAGTGGTCGATGCTTAACTCAAATAATCATATATGCACATAATTCAAATTTAAGCAGTCTACAGAAACGTAGACCTGCTCTGATACCATACTGTAACGCCCCACTTTTATTTGGTAAAAGTCAAGGACTTTTCAAAAGTCAACGAAAATTTTTCGAAATTCTTTTCATAAATCATTGGGCGTTACTCGACATAAAATCAATAATTACGAACTTTCACATATCATTTACTCGCAAGTAATTTAAACATCATCAAGTATCCAGAGTCAAATCGAAACTACCCCCACAAGGTTTTAAACAAAGTTCCGAAATCGATTATTAGCAAATGGGGCATCTCCAAACCAGTGTTCGCATTTCTCAAATATTAGATAATTCAGAGTTCAACATGATGACAAAAATAATCATAATATAATAGCAAACCAGAAGCTACATAATAAGGTCCGGTCAAATGACCGACCACCACTCGTCTCTCGCCGCCATGCGGCCGCCGGCTCAACCTGCATCCATGAAGAGCATTGGGTATGAGCACAGATGGAATCTGTTGTGCCCATTGCTATGCGCATGAACTGTTATAATACAACAGTAAATATGGCATGGTGATAAGTATGAACATAGATAATAAATTTGTACCATCTCCTATCCAGAGTCGATTATATCTCATGTGCATACCTATCAGAATAAACTACATTTGGTCCACGTATCGTCATCCCGCGGGAACTTTAACATTGCCAAAGTAGGAGGGTCATCCGTCAACCCAGAGGGTTTTAAACGGAAATCTAGTGTCAAGCCTGAGGGTATTAGACAGGTCTGCCAACCCCGGGGGTTTAGGTAGGAATTCCATCACCGACCAAGGCTCATGCCAAGGTCCTTGCGAAGGACCAAGAGGAGATTACCCACTCGGGTACGTTTCATAACTACGTGGATACCGTTCGACGGCCGGCACAACTCACGCTGAAAGTTACATACTCACATTTCATACTTTGATCATTCCCAAGTAAGTAAACAAATTTCACAATTAATGGCATAGACAATTTTATAAGTAAACCCTTATAAATAAAACATCTATCATTCATAGCATAGGTTTTCTTATTAACCCACTTGGTATCCGGAGTAAGCAATAAAACTAGGAAAGCAGTACGCAGTCGAGGCACAACTCGTCAAACACCTACATTAGTCAAGACAGCCCTATAAGCAAATATCTCGACACTTACATAAGTCCAGATACTAAAGTCAATGCTTTACCTAGACCTAAGTAGAAAATCACAAATTTGCCTTAGTCGAACTTGATTTGACTAAGTGGTTCGTGGAGTCCTGTGGATGTTGAAAATCTAGGACTCAGACTCGAACAACCAAACACGGGAGTTCATGTAAATATCACATAAAAGGTGTTCAAACAAGTCACAACCACAACAAGAAATCTGGTTTATAGATTTTGACATAAGAACTACATTTTTGAAAAATAGAAAGTGATATATCACATAATTAGGTTGATCAATCTTCCGAATGAGTTAAGTTCTAACACTTTGACATAAATTCCTCCTCACTGGACTTAGTAAAACCTCCAAGTTTCCGCTCCAAACTCATTATACACAATTTTATAAAATTCAAATACGATATCAGAAAAAACGCGCATAAAATTCAAAGCCTACCTAAAGAACGAATTAGTACATGAGATTTTTACTGGAGCAAATTCAGCAGTTAAAGACCAACATATAAAAATTTTAGCGTTAAACAACAAAGACACGACTTTTAAAAATTCATACAAATTTTTGCAGTTTATCAAATTATAATTAAAATTGAACCAATTCGAACTCCAAAACATCCAATCTTTTTACAGAATGAAACTCCATATAAAACAAGCATCTCAGCCAAAATCAGAATTTTCCAGCAACTGACTAATTTATCATAATTAAAACATATATCAGCAGAAAACGTAAATAAATTATTTACCCTATCAATCTTAGTCCAAAACTTCTAAAATTTTACACAACATCTAAATCAGACAGAGAGACAACATACTATAATTTCATCAATTTTGGAGCACGGACCAATTTAATATGAATTTAACATGTTTCTGCCCAGAAATCTCTTTAATTATTTAAAATAGCTACAAGCCATGACAAATTATGAAATTTTTACACAATCTATAAAATCAACAGAGGTAGTTACAGTTAAAATTTCAAATCAATCGGATCAGTACACAATTTTTAAAAATTCAAACACTAAGACAGCGAGTATACGAGTTCGGTAAATTCACATTTGACTCATAACATATAATTCTCGTCCGAGGCCTTCTCTTAAGGCCTAGGACTTGACCTGATTCCAATATCCACAGCAACTTAACACGAGTTTAACGAGGATCTCATTCGATTTCACGAAATCGAAAAGACCTACTACACACGACAATCATATTGAATCCAATCGTTCACATAAAATCATAGGGCATCTATATATTAATTCATAGAACATGATAAAAACATCTAATAAACAGGTAGTGTACGAACAACATACAATAAACACAAAAGAATTAAACAAAGGGTCGAGGCTCACTAACGTTCTCGGGAAACGCGAGAATGGTTCGAACGGATTGACGGGACCAAGGGGCTCGACGGCTTCACGCGTCTTGCCGGAAGAAGGAGGGCAGCGGGGCTGGTTCTCATCATGGACGGCTCGCGGTGGCTTGAACACGTGACTGTGGCGGAGCAGCGGCTGCCGGGGGGTGCTGTGCGGCGGAGAGTGAACTCACCGGTGATACTTCGCGGGCCTGCTGTGCGTCGCGCACAGGACTCACCGGAATCCTCGAGAATGCTGTCTTGGTCGCAGCGGAGCAGGGCGGGTCACGGCGTTGCTGGGGTTTCTGCGGCTTGCTGATCGCGAATGGAGGAGGGTTCACGGTGGAGGGCGACTCGCGGCTACGTGAGAGTGGAGATCGGAGTCGCAGGCTCGCGTGGTGGATAACTCGCCGGCGGAAGAGGCTCGCGAGGGAGGAAGGGCGATCGGAAAAATTTGTAGAGAAAAGCAGAAAAGCAACTATCTCGACGCTTACATAAGTCCAGATACTAAAGTCAACGCTTTATCTAGACCTAAGTAGAAAATCATAAATTTGACTTACTCGAACTTGATTCGACTAAGTGGTTCGTGGAGTCCTGTGGATGTTGGAAATCTAGGACTCACACTCAAACAACCAAACACGGGAGTTCACATAAATATCACATAAAAGGTAGTTCAAACAAGTCACAACCACAACAAGAAATCTGGTTTATAGATTTTAACATAATTAGGTTGATCAATCTTCCGAATAAGTTAGGTTCTAAAACTTTGACATAAATTCCTCCTCACTGGACTTAGTAAAACCTCCAAGTTTCAGCCCCAAACTCATTATACATAATTTTATAAAATTCAAATACGATATCAGCAAAAATGAGCATAAAATTCAAAGCCTAACCTAACGAACGAATTAGTACATTAGATTTGTGCTTGAGAAAATTCAGCAGTTAAGCACCAACATATAAAAAATTTAGCTTTAAACAACAAACACATGAATTTTAAAATTCATACAAGTTTCTGCAGTTTATCGAATTTTAATTAAAACTGAACCAATTCTAACTCCAAAAATTCCAATCTTTTTATAGCATGAAACTCTACATAAAACAAGCATCTAAGCCAAAAATCAGAATTTTCCAGCAACTGACCAATTTATCATATTTAAAACATATATTACCAAAAAAAGTAAATAAATTATTTACCCTATCAATCTTAGTCCAAAAATTATACAAATTTTACGCAACATCTAAATCAGACAGAGAGACAACATACTAAAATTTCATTAATTTTGGAGTACGGACCGATTTATTATGAATTTAACACATTTCTGCCCAGAAATCACTTTAATTATTTAAAATAGCTACAGACCGTGAAAAATTATTTTACACAAGCTATAAAATCAACAGAGGTAGTTATAGTTAAAATTTCAAAGTAATCGGATTAGTTGTACACAATTTTTAAAATTTCAAACACTACAATAGCGGATTGATGGGACCAAGGGGCTCGACGGCTTCACGCATCTTGCCGAAAGAAGGAGGGCAGCGGGGCTAGTTCT
>CACSLK010032525.1:9292992-9306007 GCA_902706635.1 Striga hermonthica | reverse complement strand
CGCGGCGTTGCTTGGGTTGTTGCGGCTTGCTGATCGCGAACGGAGGAGGGTTCACGGTGGAGGGCGACTCGTGGTGACGTGAGAGTGGCGATCGGAGTTGCAGGCGCGCGTGGTGGACAACTCGCCGGCGGGAGAGGATCGCGAGGGAGGAAGGGCGATCGGAAAAATTTGCAGAGAAAAAGGGGGAAGATGATGGCGCGATGGATGCTCAGCGAGAGAAGAGATTTGCAAGAGAAGGTGAAAGTAGATAGATGGCTGCGACGTGTTTCTCTGCTTATGAACGAGCGAGAGAAAAATATAGGACTAGGGTTTTTGTCTTGTCAATCAAGACACACACACACACACTTGCACAGGCGGACCGGGTCGGGCTCACTGGTTTAGGGCGGTTTCTAAGAATTTGGGCCGGCCCTTGGGCCGGTTCATGCGAAGGCTTGAGAAAATAAATCGGCTCTCGGGCTCGATTTAATCGCGCGATAAAATAAAATAACAACCGGGTAATATTTATTTAATGTATACATATAAATATTTATTATAAATAACATTTAGACACATTTAGGCATTTAGCAATTTCAATATTAATAATAATAATAATAACATTTAGGCCATTAATGACATTTAGGTAAATAATTATAATAATAATACTAATAAAAGCAATAATAATTTAAATAAATCCCAAATATTTTATAAATAAACAGGGCATTACAAATATTTTTGTTGTTTTTCTGTATATTCTAAGCATTAAAAATGAGGAAGAACGTATGTAGAAGGAAGACAGTATGAGAGAGAAAGAGGGAGAAGGGAAATCATCTGTTGTAACTGCATAATTTCATTTCTCACATGTTCAACATCTTTTAACCTACTACCTTTTTTTCTCCCGCTAATTCCCGAATTACTCTTTAACTAAGACTAGTGTTGATACTCGTGCGATGCACAGGGTGCAAGACAAGAAATATTTTTTATTTAAATATTATAAAATTATTTAAGACAACATGAAATTATATTCTCTAAAATATTCTATTTAGTAATAATAGGACATTTATTTATTTACTGTCATTGTTAATTTCTATTTTTATTAATTTATTTTTTGTAGTTCTTGACTATTTAATATATAAATTTTATTATGTATAAGTTTTTGAAAATATTATAAATGTATAAGATCATATGATATTTGTATACAAATTACTTGTATGTACTTATAAAATTATCGTTTAACATAGTCGTATATTTTTTTTAACAATTCAAGATTTGCACATTGATTGATAATTGACCTACATTTAACTCATGATATTTATCTTTCGATATAATTATTAAGTGCATTAAATGCTAAAAACTTTGATAAATAAATTTTAATTTTTAGTAACTTTAATCCTTATGTAACAAAATTTTTTTTATGGTTAAATATATTTTTTTTTATTTTTATTTATTTATTTAATTCATTTTTTCAACCTTATAATGAGTTACATAGTATCTATTCGAATATATAGATATATTATAGATTTCCATAGTTACTGTGTTATAATTTAAATTATTATATATTGCTTCTTTATTAACTTATTTTTTATTGATAAAATAGTATATAAGATAAATATATATATTTAAAATTGAATAGTCTTTCAATATACATAGATACTTTTAGTGACTTATAGTTCTGAATTGCACCCGATCATCAAATTTTATTTTATTAGTATATTATTTAAATTTCAATAATATTATCATATATTCAATGGGGATCTACTTTTTTATAGTTAAATTGACTACAATTTAAGAAATTTTATTAATATTTTAAATTATTTATTAAGTTATTATGATTTAAACATAATTAAATTGACTACATTTAATATTAAGTACTTTTGAATAGTGAATATAATTAATTAAATTAATACATACAACCACTTATGATAATATATTTAATCAAATCGATTTCTATATTAATTTTATGAATTGTGTCATTAAATTACTATTAAATTAATATAGATCTTATTGAAAATATATCTAATAAATCTACGGTTAAGTCAATTTGTAGTTAATGAGTAATAGTCATTAATTATGTTTTTCATGCATATGATTTGTTAATAAATAAATATTAATTAAATGTCAAATATAGACGAAAAAATTTTCCAGTCCAAAATCATGTCAATTATGGCAATAAGGATTGGTCCATTATACATATATAGATTAATAATCCAAACAAGAATTGGGCTCAAATTCCCAAATTCTACTCAGCCCCCAACACAACCCATACATTAACATAATGAAAACTAAAACATAAATAAGCCCAATAAAAATATAGACATCTATTTTTCTCGATTCTCTCTCATAACCCTAATCCCTCCATTTTCCTTTTTCATCTTCTTCGTCTTCCCCGACCCTTCCCAAGGTCGCAGCTTTCATAAGCAAGGTGCCACCTTTTCCTTCATTTCCCTCCGAAACTTCGTCTGGGCTCATGACATAGACTCCCTTTACACTCTACTTGAACAATGATTCACACAACTACTTATCTGACCATAAATCCCTTGTGGGTTTTCTAGTTCGAATCCCTCAAACTCTACAGAATGAACCTCCGAACACTCTGTTGTAAATACTCATAAAAATAACTTCTACAAAATTTCACTCTTCACTCATAGAATAAAACACATTAAGATCATCAAAATCCGAGATGCAAAAATCGTCCTCTACTTGTGCCTCGTCATCGTCCTCTACTTGTGTCTCGTCCTCCTTTTTTCCTCAAGCTTCATTTGGTAAGTCACTTCTTTTTCTTTGCGTCCAAGTTAATGCCTCATAAGGAAGGTCTCGTGTTATTTAGGGCCGCAATCTTTCTGTTGTGATTAAGGAAGGTGAATCCCGAGTTTTTTCCAAAAGACCTGCCATAATAAAACACTTATTATTATTAATTAAGAGTAATAGAACTCCCGATCAAACTAAAACAACTTCCCTTAAATACATTTGCATTTTCTGAATCCTATGAACACCATAAGGTTCATCGATTTATTTCCAATCTTCAAAAATTACGGTCTCCCCCTTTGGAAGATAAATCGAAAACCGTTTCCTTGAACCTGCATGAAGTAAATACATTTCCTGCACTACAGATAACAACCCCACTAATAGTAATCTCATCACATAAGTGTTGTTCATAAGAACAACTCGAAAACCTGAATAAGAGCAAAACAGTTCACATGATACTAATAAGAAAAATGTTCATCACATGCAAGAAGATAGAAAATAGAAAGGAAGGAGTTCAAACAACCACACACAGATCAAGTAGTTTTTAACAAAACACAAATGAATGTCCAGCTGAGAGATCTACGCAGACTCTTCTTCTTCAGATTCCTCCCCCGAACCTTCTTCAGTTCCATCCTTAGTCTTTTCTTTAGAAGCCACTTCCTCTTCTTCATTCTCAGCATCAGGCCCTGCTTCTTCGTCAGAACAGTCATCCTCTTCCATAACCTTCTCCTTTCCCTTTTTCTTGGCAGCAACAACCTTTTCTTTCCCTTTTTCGGTAACATCAGCAGCAACCTTTTTCTTCTCCCCCTTAGCTAGTACTTCCTTCTTTCCAACAGCAACAACGACCTTCTTCTTTATCTCCTCCTTTTTCGATTTAGATACTAAAGGGTCCCGTGACTTCAAAGCACCTAGCACCTCCTTGTAGTACCTTCCTTGATCAACTAACTTTTTTTCCAGTCCCGAGAGATCTGCCACTTGTTAGTTCAAACAGCCACGAAGTTGCGAAGGCACTTCAGAGGCCTTAACAAAAGAAGGTCGAGGAGGAGCAACCTTAACCCCAGCAGGTGCAAGAGGTTTGAACGTAGGGGCAAAATTATCACCAATTTGAGGGTCCATCTTCACACCAGGCCTGAAGAGGATTGCACAAACGGTAGAAGGATATAGCAGCAGTTTGTGTGGCTTGGAGATTTTGCACAAATGCCACCACATCATTAAAAATTACAGAACCAAGGTCAAAAGGAATGCCATTATGAATACAGTAGATCACACGAGCTTGCGTAGGAGTCACAAACTGTTTGTGAGTGGTAGGTATCTAGTTCGACACCCCTATCTTCTGTAGAGCATTTGCGGGCGGAGTTAAACTCTTCACAAAAAAATCCCAGAGCAAGCCATTTGTTCAATTTCCCATCGGTCAAGGTGAGAGCAACTTCATCGAGAACATCAGTCAAGGGAGAAAGTGAAGAACCTTCAGCTAAACCAAGTACGGAATTTATCATAGATGGATAAACTCGATGACTCTATTTCACACAAAAACCTTTTGAAACTTCATCGACGAGGGGACAGAGACAGAGGTAGTCAAATTCGAGAAGAATTCAAACACAAGCAAGGGGCAATATTTACCAACAGAAGTGACCGAGCCTTGAAGCCCAACCTTTTTCAAAAGTTCAAGCAACCCAAGTTGCTCAAAATGCTCGCTAACAGTTGTTCATTCAGGACGAAACTTCATTTGAGAGAATATGATAGAAAAGTGAGTTTCAGACATAGGAGAATAAAGCTGATGGGAGAAAGCGTTACCAAGTAAGAGGACTATCTGGACCATCACCTTCGGTCTCATCAACTGTAATACCCCACTTCTCGCTAGTCAATAATTTATGCATTTTATGTGTAGTGTAATGCCTCGTCTTTTATTAATAAAGAAAAGATACTAGCTTTAGAAAATAAGCTAGCCTTTATTAATAAATGCTCGATGTTAGCCTAAGTTATTCAGTTAGTAAGTTTCAAATTCGACTTTTAATCGAAAGTATATTCGGTTAAATTTATTTCAGTAACCGAGTTAGTTCCGATAATTAATTTCAAAATGTTTATTTTTATAAATAGATATTATTAGTCGACAATAATTATAGCAAGTCGAGGTATTATTCAAAGTCAAGAAAACTCGAGAAATCGTCGAAGTTGGCCATAATTGGATCCGAACAAATCCGGTCCAAAAGAGCCACGCCTAGTCATAAATCATGAGTCCAATTAATGTGCTGGCCCAATTCACGAGTCCAATACCTAGCCATAATCCAACTGATATTATCAAAGCCAATCTGTAAGCTAATTACATAGCATGACTAAGCGTTTGGATAAGTTGACACCTAGCAATATGACTAATAACATTATTTTACACCTAAGCTAGAGACTTGGGACGTGTCCTTAGGATATTGAAGATAAAAATCCATTATTTTTATTCATTTTATTATCTTCATTAGGCCTATATATATAAATCCATTTTTTTACTTAGCATCAGATTTGGAGGTGCATTTGATCTCATTTCTACTTGGCCAAAATTTAAAGTAAAACCGAGAAGAAGAAATGTTTTGTTTCCATTTTCCTTAATTATTTGTCCTATATAGCTTCGTATTAGAAGTGGGGAGGAGTTGTATCTTATTTTCACTTAGCTCCTTTTATAAAAATTTCCACCTAAAAATTAAGAATGCCGAGAGAAGCCATTCTTCGTAGCCTTAAGCGATCAAAGTCAAGTCATAGACGTGAGCGACACGAGTAAGCCCGAGAGAGGACACTAGTATCATTTTTCTAGTTCCGATAAGGTTAACTTGTGTCTATTAATTTTTATAGTTGTCATATGATATTATGAGATTTATCATGTGATTAAATCAATTCGTGCTCATTAAGTAGTAGTTTCAACTTTTTGAACATATTAGCCTTAAATTCGAAATTATCAAAGAAAACATGTATAGGCCGAATTTAATAGCTTTAAAATTATTATGTTTAAAGAATGAAGTATCATGCATGGTATTAATTCTAAGAATTAATTAATTTATTTATAATTGATATAATATGTTAGTTAATTAATAAGATAATTTGAATTATAAATTAATAAATATATTTTGTTCTGGTTAGATCAAGTAAAACATTCGAGTTGATTTCTGATTTTACAAGGCTGTAAGCTAAGGACTCGGGGTAAGTACAATTCCATCTGCAACTACAAAGCATAAACAGAGTATTGAGGTACTCTATTATGTGAAGATTTATGTGCTTATGTGAAGAATATTTTTATGTGAATAAATGTTGATACATATATTAGTATTTGTCCTAATCGTTGGACATAGTATACATTTCATGTTCACGTGCATGCATGTTTCGCAGTTATAGAAAATATCTTACATGCACGACATAAAAAGAAAAGAAATGGCATTTATATTATTATTTGGTCGTTGCAACGCACCGAGGTCAAGTGCCCGGTGAGACATTGCATAAGGGCGTGTGAGATGTAAGGACTTGACTTATTATTATGTTTGCTCAGTGCTCCGTGAGACATTTCTTTAAGGCGTGTGAGACGTAAGGACTGAGCCATTCCAGTGCCCCGTGAGCCATTGCTTTAAGGCGTGGGAGACGATCAGGACTGGTATGTTATGATTATTATTATGAGCTCATTTTTTGTGCCTAGTAATAAGGTCAAAGGGCCCAGAGAAAGAAAAGTTTTTCAGAAAGAAATGTTTTCACAACAATAGTCAAACACGAGCATTTGCATTTCATGTTGTAATGCATATTAGTTAAAAATGTTATTTCTTGACATACATGACTTTTACTTATTGAGCCATAGCTTATGTAGTTTATGCATTGTAGGTGAGCTTGTTGATATATCATGAGTGACATGACCAGACTGTTGGATCCGAAGAGCTTTGGGAATGTGTACATGGATGACGACCTGTTGGGCCAGCAAATGAACTTATGTTATGATTAATTTTCTTTCGATAAACTCTGATGTAAAAGTTTCGTAAAAGTGTTTGGATTTTTTTAGTATATATAAATAATACTATCAATGTTATGTTTATAAATAAATCTAAGTATTTTTCCAAAATATAAAAATATTCAGTCGTAGAAGAGCAGTCGTGACAAAGTGGTATCAGAGCCCAGACTACAGGTCCTGTAGATTGTCCATGTACACGACTCAGAGCTCATGGAATACAACAGTGCCGGTAAGCTTTTGTAATTATGTGTATTACTTGTCTTATCCATGTTATTGGCTATGTAGTATAACTATGATGAGAAATCAATGTGAAGGTAGTAGTAGTATAAAAAAATAATAATAAAAATAAAAATAAAAATTTAAAGTACTATTGGGAAGAATCTTTCTATATTTGGATTGTTATTTCATT
Organism: Striga hermonthica; assembly: GCA_902706635.1. NCBI lineage: Eukaryota > Viridiplantae > Streptophyta > Magnoliopsida > Lamiales > Orobanchaceae > Striga > Striga hermonthica. The sequence continues at coordinate 9,298,904 of CACSLK010032525.1, read as the reverse complement.
TAAGGACAAGTTAATTTACTTTATTTGGAGACCTTTAAATTCCTGAGTAATTCAAGTATTTAATTTAATACTCTTTTTGTCTAGTGAGATTTTTTTTCATTCGAGTGTTTACTGGTTTTGTCTTTAGATGGTGCGTGCGAGAAGTAGTAAGAGCTGGATTTTAGGCCCGAGAAGTATTACCGCAAAGAAGATTCGAGAGTTTAAGCGGCTTACGTTTGACGGGGAGAAGACGATAGGAAGGAATATTCAGGAGGTACTCGATCGATGGGAAGAAGTGAGGAGAAGACGGAAGAATATCTTGTCACATCTGGAAGGAATTGAGAAACTCATTGATATTCAGTCATTGACATGGAAAGCTGAGGCGGATAGGATTTATAGTAAACTAAAGATGAAGAACAGGGAAACCCCAATGAATAGAGGAGAACCATTAGAGAACTTTTACGATATGGTGATTCAGGTAGGACGACTATGGGACAAAAGGGAGGGACACATGGACTCGGCAAGCGAGGATTCAGATGATGACCTATGGTACATAGGTGAAGAAGGGCAATGAAGTAACTAGGTACCTACTGTTAATCTTAATTCTAGTTAGAAGAACTTGATGATTCTAGATGATTTTATTTCCAAGAATAAGAATATTTTAAAGATATTAGGTAAAGTACCTGATAAAACATAAAAAAATTACAACGTTCTGATTCCATTTGGAGGGCAAAACAAACAAACCGAATTATACAAGTTTATAGCGTCTCTATTGAAGAAAGGGAACTATATGTTGATCTAATCATAACAGACATGAATGACTATGAGGTAATATTAGGCATGGATTGGCTATCGAAGTATAATGTCACAATTGATTATAGAATTGTGGTAATACAGACTATCTATTAAGTGTAATAAATATTGAAAAGGAGGAAAGCCCCAAAATAATAAAGTTCCAGTGGTTCGAGAGTACACAGTAGTATTTTTTGAAGATCTCCCAGGATTACCCCAGATCGTGAAATAGAACTTGTGATTAATATACATCCAGGAACGGCTCCGATATACAAATCACCATATAGAATGGCACCCGCTGAATTAAAGGTGTTAAAGTGCAGCTACAGGAACTACTAGACAAAGGATTTATCAGACACAGTTTTTAATTTTGGGGAGTACCAGTTTTGTTTGTCCATAAGAAGGTTGGCACATTGAGAATGTATATGGACTACCGAGAGCTGAATAAGGTTACAATCAAGAAGCCTCTCAGTTAAATAACAAGTAGTATTATATCGATGTGGGAATTAAGCTGATATCTAGAAGGAGTACATTTACTCACCACTTTACTTAAGATTTTAAGAGATACAACAATAAAGAGTGTCAATTATTTATAAGGGGATAAATATTTGTGAAGATTCAAGCACATTGTTGAGGATATTATTATTATTGAGAAGCTAATACAAAAACATAAAAGGATGGAAATACAGATAAGTAGAAGTGAATCCTCAACAAAGATACGAAAATATTACAGAAAAGAAGGGTGCGTCTCAAGAGTACAAGACTCCAACTCTGCCACCCATTATGGTTATATGGGTTCACAATGAGAGATCTAAAGGATCAAAAGCTCTTTTACGTTTGACTCCTTGAGTTTCCACATAATCTTGAACTGTGATGTTGTCTTGAAGTTTTCTGATAAATTCAGCAGGTATGTCGGCATACTTTAATATTTCTCTCTTTAAAAGAGATATAAAAGTCTGATACACTCCTTCATCTAAGAATCCAAGCAAATTCTGGAAGAAGTTATTGAAATTAAAAAGACCAATGGGCTTGTTATGAAATTTAAATTCTGCCCAAGTAGCAAGGGTAAAGACAGTCATTAATGTTACATAACCACCAGGAAGAACGATGAAAGCATCGCTACCATTTAGCATAGCCATCATACAGTCATAAATAGAAAGAGTTAGCATCAAACTTGTAGAATCCTTGACAACCTTTGTTGAAGTTATATAAAAAGGGATGATACTTCTCACCTCTATACCCAAACATTTTGCAGCCATTAAAAGGTTATCAAAGAAAATGATGCTAGTCCCTCCATACAGTAAGTTGATCTTTTGTTTCCTCAACTCTCTCACCGATTGACTTACAATATTGATATCATGAGAAAAATTTACAAATTTAGAACCAACAAGAATACACACAGTTTTGATTGGTTGAAGAAGTTTGCTACCCTGAGAAGACTCTGAAGTAGCCATTTATTTTGAGAGACACTTGGCTATGAAGAAGGACTCGTCTTTTTAAAAAGAAAAGACGCCGACAAATAAGTCGTTGGGTCTTAAATGAGTCTTATATGTCAGCAACGATAAGATTTTATGTATAGTATATCTTATTCAACTGTACTAACAAGAACAGTTTTTACAAACCTGATCCTTGGAAATAATATTTTCAAGACTATAGCATTCTTTTTCATTTTTAAACTGAATCCATAAAGATATTAGCTCACGATGCACATAACCACTAGAATGAGTCTCAAGAATCTGCTGAATAGTTTGATCCAAAGATTCTTTACTCAAACCATCCTTTATAAAAGTTATTTTATCTTCTCGATTTTTGGACACAAATCCTACAGATGTACATCGGGTGTCACAGTTCCAACGAGCACATTTATAACAACCGCTTATTCTTTTAGCCCTTCGTTTCTTGGCAAAAGTACTTCTACCCATACCTGTCATATATTTGTATGTATTTGGAAACTCCCCAGATAGTTGAACTTTTACTTCAATCAACCATCGAATATCATTAGGAATATTATGGAACATTAGCACTCTCAACCTTTCTATTCGAGCTCGATAAATTTTTTTTATAATATTAATTAGAATATAGGAGTAAAATTTGCGAATTTTTAATAGTACTAAATTCATTTGTGATTTTGGACCAAAGTTGAAGAAGATTGAAGGATTTACCGGGTTGTTTATAAAATAATGGCACGTATGAGATACGACTTTGATCTGTGCGTCAGAAAGTGAAATACGCATTGGATAAGATTTCGATAGTAAATTTAGCATTAAAATATACCGAGTGCCAAAATCGTACAATCAGAGTGTATTTATTGCAGCTGAAAGAAGATGTGAGATGTTGGCAATAATGATAGCACCTGAATTATTGTGATGTTTACTGATTTTACTAGTGTCAGTTTGCATGATTGACGGTAAGAGATATTTACTCTTCAACGATGAATATGGGTTATACTCGTGTTATAATCGGGCGGAGTTGATCAAACAGACAAGGTAGACCACACTAGCACTATGATTAGTTCTCTAGCCTTTTCGACTCTATTCAAGTTAGTAGATTAAGTCGATCTTTTTGGCTTTGTTCCTGAGGTTAATCAGTTATAAAATCAAGAGGTAATTTTTTTTCCCAAGGCCGAAGTCATTTGGGAAAGAGAAAAAATAGTTACCTTCTTAAGTTAAGAGGAAGTACCGGTAGGAATTCTCAAATGTAAGGTGAAACAACTATGAAACAAGGAAATTCCGTTAGTAAAAGTATTATGGAGAAACCAGACAGTAGAAAAGGCAACATGGGAAAGAAAAGATGAAATGAGAACAAAATATCTCGAACTCTTCAAGTAAGTGAAATTTAGGGGACAAAATTTTTATAAGGAGGGGAGGATGTAATACCCCACTTCTCGCTAGTCAATAATTTATGCATTTTATATGTATTGTAACACCCCGTCTTTTATTAATAAAGAAAAGATATTAGCTTTAGAAAAATAAGCTAGCCTTTATTAATAAATGCTTGATGTTAGCCTAAGTTATTCAGTTGGTAAGTTTCAAATTCGACTTTTAATTAGTCGAATATATTCGGTTAAATTCGTTTCAGTAACCGAGTTAGTTCTGATAATTAGTTCTGAAATGTTTATTTTTATAAACAAATACTATTAGTCGGGAATAATTATAGCAAGTCGACGTATTATTCGAAGTCAAGATAACTCGAGAAATCGTCGAAGTTGAGCCATAATTGGATCCGAACAAATCCGGTCCAAAAGAGTCGTGCCTATTCATAATTCATGAGTCCAATTAATGTGTCGGCCCAATTCATGAGTCCAATACCTAGCCATAATCCAATTGATATTATCAAAGCCATTCTGTAAGCTAATTACATAGGACTAAGTGCTTGGATAAGTTGACACCTAGCAATATGACTAATAGCATTATTTTACACCTAAGCTAGAGACTTTGGACGTGTCCTTAGGATATTGAAGATAAAAATCTTTTTTTTTAATTCATTATCATTATCTTCATTAGGCCTATATATATAAATCCATCCCTTTACTTAGCATCAGATTTGGAGGTGCATTCGATCTCATTTCTACTTATCCATAATTTAAAGTAAAACCGAGAAGAAGAAATGTTCTGTTTCCATTTTCCTTAATCATTTGTCTTATATAGCTTCGTATTAGAAGTGAGGAGGAGTTGTATTTTATATTCACTTAGCTCCTTTTATAATCTCCACCTAAAAATTAAGAATGCCGAGAGAAGCCATCCTTCGTAGCCTTAAGCGATCAAAGTCTAAGTAATAGACGTGAGCGACACGAGTAAGCCCGAGGGAGGGCACTAGTATCGTTTTTCTAGTTCCGATAAGGTTAGCTTACGCCTATTAATTTTTATAGCTGTCATATGATATTACGAGATTTATCATGTGATTAAATCAAGTCATGCTCATGTTTAAGTAGTAGTTTGGAATTTTTGAACATATTAGCCTTAAATTTGAAATTATTAAAGAAAGCATGTATATGCCGAATTTAATAGCTTCAAAATTATTATGTTTAAAGAATGAAGTATCATGCATGGTATTAATTCTAAGAATTAATTAATATATTTATAATTCATATAATATGTTAGTTAATTAATAAGATAATTTGAATTAAAAATTAATAAACATATTTTGTTATGGTTAGATCAAGTTAAACATTCGAGTTGATTTACAATTTTACAAGGCTATAAGCTAAGGAATCGAGGTAAGTACAAGTCCAACTGCAACTACAATACATAAACAGAGTATTGAGGTACTCTATTATGTAAAGATTTATGTGCTTATGAAGAATGTTTTTAAGTGAATCAATATTGATATATATATATATATATATATATATATATATATATGGATTGGATCCAATGAGTCAACATATTTAAAGTGTGAATGTGAGACCCATTCTTAGCCATTAGATTGGTACATTATGTGTGGCTAGGATTATCTCTTCAATTAAATAATAATTCTTTATTTTTATTACTTATTTCTTTATTTTATTATTTTAATTATTTAAATATTATTTTGACAATTGACCATTGACTTCGGCGTTGACCGTTGATTCCGGCGTTGGCCGTTGACTTCCGGTGTTGACCGTTGACTTTCGGCGTTGACTTTCAGCATTGATCGTTGACCCTTAGTATGCATTGTGTATGAAGTAAATATGCATCAGTACTATGCATTTAGTATGAACTAGATATGCATCAGAAATGAATTATATATGTTATCTTTATGAACTAAATATGCGCCAGCAATATCAACTATGTATGCACTGTTTATGTACTAAATATGCATATTTTACTAACTAAATATGCATCAGGAATGAACTAAATATGCAACGAAAATATGCAATAAAATATACATTTTATACAATTAAATTAAATATAATAATTAATGATTTTTATTATATAATTAATTTTAATTTTAAATTGATTAATAACACAAATAAATTGTTATGATTGGATCTCAAATAAAATAGGTATGCACCGTTCATGAACTAAATATGCATTTCGTAAAAACTAAATATGTATAATGAATTAAGTAAATATGCATAATAAATTAATTATATAAATATTATTATATGTTTAATTTAAAAATAACAAGTATGCATTTCGTATTAACTAAATATGCATCAT
>CACSLK010032525.1:9241469-9252367 GCA_902706635.1 Striga hermonthica | reverse complement strand
ATCAGTTATCAGTTTCAGTTTCAGTTCAGTTATATATGCCAGGATCATGATATTGTAATTATTTTCACTGTTTACTTTAGTATGAGTTTTTGCGGAGCACAGTGTATTAGTGCTCACGCCCCCACATTATTCATGTTTTTCAGGTCACAGAGTCGGAGCCGAGGAGTGAGCGGGCGACCGGTTCAGGACTTCTGTTTATATGTGTATATCATGTTTGGCTACACTATGACTCCGCTACTATTTTCAGTACACATAAACCAGCTTTTGACCCAACGTTAGTCGGTTAAGATATTATATAACCGTTTTACTATTAAACTTAAAAATTAACGGTTTTCAGAATAAGTCAGATTTTACGGTAGCACCCCGAGTCATATTTCGCAAAAAGAAATATTTTATTTATTTTATCTAGAAAATTTGCGAAAAGCGCACTCTGAAATCCATGAAATAACGGGGTGTTACACTTTGAATGCTTATTATGGAAAAAACCCTTTTGATTTTGAAGCTTCAGACAGAGTGACTTAAAGGCAGAGAAAGTGTCAGACTTTTCCCGCAAGAAATCAACCCATGTATATCGAGAGAAATCATTTACTCACACAAAAATATATTTCTTACCTTGGTAGCTCTCAACCTGAATGGAATCCATCAGATCCATGTGAAGAAGCTCTAGGATCTATTTAGAAGCAATCTGATTCAGTGCCTTATGAGATGTACGAGTTTGCTTACCCAGTTGGCATGGTTCGTAGATTGGTTGTACCCTCATAGAATTTTTTGGGACACCCCTGACTACACCTACATTAGACAACTTGACCAAGTGAGAGTATCCAACATGGCCTAAGCGTTGATGCCTGATCTCAAATTCACTAACATTTGCTATAAGGCATTTTTCATTGAAGTCAACAAGATAACAATTGCCAGTAGATCGAGAGCCAGTAAGCACACATGTACCTTCACTGTTTTTCACATAGCACTTATCACATGAAAAACTGACACTAAGACCTTGATCACAAAGTTGACTAACACTAAGAGATTTGCCTTTAATTCATGCACAAGTAACACATCAGTTAATCTAGGTAAGCCACCCAAGTTCAAGCAACATGTTCCAACAACCTTATTACTCACACCATCACCAAAAGTGACTTCTCCATTTGAACCAGATTGAATGTTCATCAAGTATGCTGGTTCTCCAGTTATATGTCTAGAACACCCACTATCAAGATACCATTTCCCTTTAAGTGAGGTTTTGAGAGAAAGTACTGAAGCAAGACAATTAAAGGTTTTCTTTGCAACCCATACTTGACGATTTTTAGAGAATTTTTATGGAGAATTCGAAGTACGAACGTTCACAGCAATACAGAACGATTCCATTTAAAAACTCTATATGACCACAGATCATGTTGCATCTTATAACATGTGGGTCTTATATGACCAGTTATACTGCAATAATGACAGATCGACACGAAATTATACGGCCTTTTTCTAACAGGTTCCTGAACAGGTACATGAACATTCGACGAAGATTTTGGAGATGGAGGTTTACTTACAGTGTTGTTTACAAACCTGCCAAATAGGTTCCTGAATGGTTTTCCATGAAGACTCGTGCCTCCAACTCCTGACTTGTCTGCGAAGCCAAGACCTGGATGTTTCGCTTTGGAAGCTTCTATAGAGGATTCAGAATTAACCTCCTTGCTAGTGTACCCTACTCCGGTAAGATCACCATGTTTTCTTCCCATGGAAAGAATTTTATTTAGATCAGCTTTCCCCTTGTTTAATTTCCGAACCACCTTGGCAGTACGATTCAACTCCGCTAAGTTTGCTCTCAGTTTATTTTCCATGCTTGTATGTTCGTTCATGAGTCAATCAACTTCAGTTTTAAGCTTCAAGATCTCCTTGTTCCACTCCGCTAGAAGTTTCTGAGTAGAGAATTATTCAGTCCTCAAGCATTTAATGGTCTGAGTCTTTTCCAATCCATCTCGCTTAGCAAGTTTGACACTACCTTCAAGAATGGAAGTTCGGGCCTTTGCAGTACCCAGTTCACATTCTTTTGCAACAGTGAAAGAAGAGGCTTGTTCACTGAACATCCCGTTTGCTCTTGTCAGCTAAACACTTCACTATGAAGCTTTTGCATGGCTTCAGATGCCTGTGCACATTTCTCCATGGCGAGCAAGTGTACTGTATCTACACACAAATTCTGGTCTGCTTCGTCTTCATATACTTCAGCCTCTCTCAAACTTTCTTCAAACTTGGTTGGAACATGCGAAGTGGTGAGACACATGAACTTCTTAACAGAGGTGTGGATTGCCATATTACTAGTGTGTGATGGAGGTTCTTCTGTGCCCTCGTCTTCTGAATCTTCCCATGTTGCCTTCAGAGACTTATTCTTCTTCTTAAGATTAGCACACTCATACTGAAAGTGTCCAAAACCACGACACTCCGTGCATTGGTACTTTTCAACTCGTTGAGAGTCAGGTTTTGAGAACGTCATGTTATTCTTCTTGTCTTGAAACGTATTCTTATTGGAATTGTTACTTTTCTTCCCAGCAAACTTATTCTTGTACAACCTTTGACTCATCATCCCATAATTTCTCGCAATAAGTGCAAGAACTTCTTTCAGCTCGATGTCGTCTACGGTTGAACCTTCATCGTCATTACTTTATTCTTTTTCCTTCACTATAACAGCTTTGAGAACCAGTCCCCTGCTTTTGACTTTGTCATAATTATTGTTGATCTCAGACGTTCTTAGTTCCCCAAGAAGTTCATCAACATCCAGAGGTGAAATTCTTTGGAAGCTCTCAAGAGCAGTAATTTTTTCTCTGAACCTGGGAGCAATTGTTCTCATAATCTTCTGAACTTGACGATTTTCAGAGACTTCTTCTCCAAGCATGGCACTTTGATTCACCAGATCACAGAATCTGGCATAGTATATGTCAATTGTTTCTTCATCCCTCATTTTGATTTCATCAAATTCAAGGGTCACCCTTTGAAGTCTGGATGCTTTGACAGTCGTTGAACCTTCAAGTTGACGCTGTAGAATCCGTCAAGCATCTTTTGTTGTCTTGCATTGAACTATCATCTTATGTCTTGTCTGATCAACTGCCTTCATGATCGCATACATGGCACGATAGTTGGCTTCTTCTTGAAGTTTTTCAGCATCGGTCCAGCTATCCTTTGGTTTGAGAACTATAGCCGTCGTAGCTCCTTTTCCTTGATCTGATGCTTCTGCCATGAGAGGATGCTCCCATCCTTTTTAAACACTTTCCATACACCTCTTCCAAGCGACCTTAGGAAAATTGTCATCATAGATTTCCAATATGAGTAGTTGGAACCATCCAATTGCGGAGGCCTAGACATCGATCCACTTTCTTCATTCATGATTTCCCAGCAACACAAGTCTTTAGATCTTTCGTAATGCAAACGAAAACCCGCTCTGGTGCCAATTGAAGTTTGATACTCGTATACCAAGTATCTAGAGTTGCAAATAAATAAAACAAACAGATAGTAATGTAGATTCAAACAATTGCGGAAGCTGTTTCACTGAAAATTGAACCTTCAGGAGAGCGTCCCACTCTCCCTTCAGATCTCTTTCATTAATGCTAATAACAGAAACACTATCCAAGGGTTTACAGTATAGACTCCCTCTACACTCTACTTGAAATGTGATTCACACAACTACTTATCTGACCACAAATCCCTTGTGGGTTTTGTAGTTCGAATCCCTCAAACTCTACAGATTGAACATCTGAATACTCTGTTGTAAATACTCATAAAAATAACTTCTACACAATTTCACTCTTCACTCATAGAGTAAAACACATTAAGATCATTAAAATCCGAGATTCAAAAGTCATCCTCTACTTGTGTCTCGTCCTCCTTTTATCCTCAAGTTTCATTTGGTAAGTCACTTCTTTTTCTCAGCGTTCAAGTTAAAGCCTCATAAGGAAGGTCTCTTGTTATTTAGGGTCGCAATCTTTCCCTTGCGATTAAGGAAGGTGAATCCCGAGTTTATTCCAAAAGACCTGTCATAACAAAACACTTATTATTATTAATCAAGAACAATAAATAAATAAAACTTCTGATCAAACTAAAACAACTTCCCTTAAATACACTTGCATTTTTCTGAATCCTGTGAACATAAGCAGGTTCATCGATTTACTATCAATCTTCAGAACTTACAGTTTTGATCTTTACTCTTCTTTCTTGTGAGATACTGGTCATATTTTGAAATGATTAGAACTTTTCTTGAGTCTTTTTGAAAGGGAATCAGTAGGAGTTTGAAATTGCGAAAATGATTGAGGCATTTTGTTTGATCAGCTCACTTTTGCCTTGTTCTTTGGTCTTAAAAATTACTTTTCACTAATAACCAGTTTGGGCTTTGAGCCTTTTCTTGTCAGCCATGCATATACTGTATTTGGTTGTTGACGATTTTGTGTGATGATTGGTGAATATGGTGTTGTTATTAAATGAGGCGAGATTGAGTTGAATTTCTTTCGATTGACCAAAAAAAAAATTAAAGGGAAGATATATATATATATATATATATATATATATATATAGAGAGAGAGAGATATAGAGAGAGAGAGAGAGAGAGAGAAAGAAAGAGAGCTCGCAAGATGGATCGAATCTACTCCGCTTACTTGTTAATTTACCTTCACGAGTAATGAGTATTGTAAAATAACTGTATGACACTTAGATGACCTCCAATGTTCAAACCTACAGAATGTTGTCCTTTCAATTGGTTCTTGTTTGGAAAAAGTAATTCTTTAAATTAAACAAGAAATAAAAAAAAATAAAAAAAAATTGTCAAGTAATGAAATTGCAACTTTATTGGAGCATATATGTGTTGTTTGTGGAGTTTTGGTGGGATTGTAATTGTGTTTTCATGTTGAGTTCAAATGAGTAGCGGAAAACTTTAGTAGTTTATTTGCTTGAGAGTTGTGATTATTATTTGAGCCAAATCTACAATTAATTGAAATCTAATTAGTGCTTTAGCATGTAGTTTTATATTATTTTTAATCTAAAAAAAAAATAATATGTTTACTAAAACATAATATAATAATAAATTTTTATATAGTTTGGTTGTTTAGGTTAAAATAGCAATAATAATATAGTTTGGTCCAGTTGGCTAGAAATCCTTCCTAGTTTTGCCAAAGGGTTTGCTGTTGAGGTTAGAAATGGGGCCTCCACAAGGCTTGCAGATGTAAACTGGGTACCTCACCTTTCTAAACCCTGCCTTTCTATTCTAGACATTGCTAAGGGACATATCATTTGGGTTAAGGATCTTCTTAATGACTCTGGTACAGGTTGGAACACTTGGTTGGTTTCTCAACTTTTTTATTTGACTGACAGTAATGCAATCTTGAATATAAAAACTCTAAAACCTGATAAAGAAGACAGAATCTAATGGGCTCTAGATAAGAAAGGAGTTTTTTCTGTATCCAGCACATATGCATTCTTGTCCTCTCTGAAATGCTTAGCTTTGGACATTCCATGCAGTAGCAACTCTTCAAGTCCTTGTCCTTCTCCCTTTGACACCTGCTGGAAACTCAAGGTGACTGGTAAAATCAAACACTTCATCTGGAAGTATCTAACTGGGTCTTTAGCTGTCAAGGTGAACTTGAGGAACAGAGGACTCTCATTAGATGTCATTTGTGATTGTTGTGGTCAGGCTCCCGAGGCCATAGAGCATATTTTGTTTCACTGTCCAACAGCTTCAAGAACTTGGGACTTATCCCCAGTTTCCTGGGATGGTTTGTAGACTTACACCTCCTCTTTCAGATGTTGGTGCGCTCAAGCTTCTTCCATTGGCATTTCTGATATAGCTGCACAGAGAATCCAACTCTCGACTTATATTCTATGGTGGCTATGGAAGTCACGCAATCTTCGTATCTTCCAAAATACCTCCTTGCCGTCTCAGGTGATCATCAAAATTGCCACAAAGAATGGCTGGACTTCTCCCTTTTGTAGGTTGTATCTGTTTCTGTTTTGGTTCCTTTTCTTTGGTTGGTTTTCTGTAGTTTGTTTGTTTTTCTAGTGATCTTCTAGGCTTCTTGCAGTGGAGGATCTTTGTTTTTTTCTAGTTTGGTTAATTTGTTTGGTTGAGGTTCTAGGCCGCATTGTTGCGTGTCCTCTAAGTTTTTAGTTTGTTCGAGTTCTTGTACTCAAACTTTGGTTCTCGGATGATATATATGCCTCTATCGTTTCGGAAAAAAAAAGAATAATAATAATAAAATAAATATGACATGAGATTAAAATAATCGAATTACTTTTATATAATTCGGTTCGGTTATTTCAGTTTAAAAAATAATAATATTACAATAATACGACATCAGACTAAAATAATCGATTGTTTGAATTACCTTAAATAACCAAAATTATTTATTATTTATATTAAATATATAGTTAATATATTGATAATTGTATTTAATAATTTCATATTATTATATTATTACATTAAATAACACTATTATGCAATCCAATAGTCATTAATAATAGTCATTAATACGCAATTCATACAACCTTTAATGTGCTCCCGCGATACACAACCATTTATAAAGTAATAGTAATATTTTCCATATTGTTCGATCAATTAGACGACACCAAACTGTGATTTGGAAGTATAAACGAATAATCTAACCGAAATGTGCAATTCGATAGTCATAAAAGTGCAATTCGTATAACAATAATGTACATCCGATTGCAGACATTTTTAATAGTATGATCCACACAAAATTAAATCCTATTTAGTTGGTCGATTAATTTGATCGATTAACCAAATTAATCTAAATAATATATATGATTTATTATTTATATTATAAAATTATATTTATTTTTCAACATTTATATTTAATTTTTTATTTTTAGTTTTGATATTAATTGAGGAGTGTGGTGATACAGTGAAACATTTTATTTTATAACGTTCAACGTATTTGTTTTTCAAAGTGCATCATACTGATATATAAGGTACACTACTTTAGATGATTACATATAAATTGTTTGTTTTTGAAAACAAGATTTAGTAGATATAATTGTGGGCAAATAATATTTTACACCATGTCCTGTACGTGCTTTTCGGATTTTTAACCTCGAGTATTTTTTGTTGTAAAATGCAACCAGAACTGCATATACAGTCACTATTTGCACGCACGACCACATCTTGACTATACACGTGTCCCTTTTTTGTACATTTTAATCAACCTAAATAATTGAAATAATTTGTTATTTATTATGACAAAAATATATTTGTTATATAAATAATTTTTATATTATAAAAGTTTGTTGTTATTTATTATTATAAAAAGTATAATTTATAATTGATTATTATAATATTTTTATAAATGAATAGTTTTTTTGTTTACTACTGTAAAAGTATAATTTATTATTTATTATTTTAATTTTTATATTTTATAATATTAAAAGTATGTAAAAATAATATTTCACTTACTATTTTTTTATATTTTTTATAATTTTATAACATATTAATAAACTCAAAATATTATAATATAAATAATAAATAATTATTTCTTAAAAAAATATTATAATAAAGTGCGAAAGTTTGTTATATACAGTTCAACTATTCGTTTTATAAAGTGTATCGTGCAATATATAAAGTGCAACTTTATAGGATCACGTATATATTATGTATTTTTTAAACCTAAATGTATTAGATAAAATTGGAATAATTTACTATTTATTATTATTTTTTATTTAAATATTTTTGTATGTTTTTTTACATTATTTTTCTTTACAAGACTACAATATATCTATGTAGAAAAAATAAATAAATATCATATTAAGATTTTCATGGGTTAAATTGAAATATAATATAAAATCTTGTATTTACAATCAAGTCTTTATAAACTATCAAATTTTTAAAATTTTACCAAAAAACAACATTAATATTCCGACGAGTTTCGGCCGCCGTCGTGAGCCGACAGTCGAGAGCACTGTCATGAGCCGACCCCCCAAGGGAACTTGCGCTGAAGATTGTCGTCGGAGGAGACGACCTCCTGGCGTCGGAGTTGAGTTGCGGGTCGAAAGATGCTAAGAAACGGAGGCGTTAGCATCTGGAATTCTCTATCGTGTGAAATTGCAGCAAACGAAGCCGGAAAGATAAAGATGAGGTCGGCGGCGATGGGAGACAGGAAGAAGAGAAAGATGACGACGAATATGAGGTCTCCGACGTCTCTGCAGCGTCGATCTCCGACGACTGAGACGGCGAAGGTCAGAAACTGTGGCGACGGAGGAAACAATTAGAAATTGGCAGACGAGTTCCAGCGGCGGAGGAGGTGTGATAGAGGCGGAATTGGAACGGAAACGTCAGCTTGACAACGTCGGCGACTGGATGGTTGAATGTTTTTTCTACCGTAGTGTGTGTGTTTCACCGACGAGTGGGCGTTGTGTGTGTGTGTGTGTGTTTGTGTGTATGTGTGCATGTATGCAGTCTATGTAATGGGTGTGTGTGTCTGTGTGTGTGTGTGTGTGAGAGAGAGAGAGAGGGTAGGTGGGTGACGTATAGGTTCTGGTAATGGCAACGAGTTTATTGTGTTGGGGCCCATTAATGTGGTGGATAATGCTGACTTTTTTTCTATAATACCTAATGAAGGTATAATGTCGACTTTTTTTAGCCACTAGATCATTTGATCTGATGATCATAATTCATTCTTATTTCTTTCACTAAAAACAATTCTCATGTAAATGCGACCCTATATATAATAATTTAAAAGAATTTTATAGTGTCCCAATTCAAAAATATTTATTCAAAATAAAATGTATTAAGTACTGCAGAGAGATGTATTGGTCAAGGATTTGTAGAAGAGAAAAGGGGCTATAAAAAATGGGTAAATTGCGCCAAACCCCCCTGTATTATACTAAATCTGCGCCTTATCCCCTTGTATTTTAAAAAATGCGCCATACCCCCTTATATTATACTTTTGATTGCACACGCTCCCCCCTCCTCGTTTCCGTGTTAACCCCGTTAATTTTTTGCTTAACTTCCCGTTATGCCCTCAGAAACAAACAAGTACAATTAGTCTAAAAAAATCTCTCTCTCTTCAAAACGAAATTAAAGTCAGAAATTTTTTTTTCTCTCTCTCTCTCTCTCTCGTCGCGATCGAACTCAGAAATCCAAACTCAAAATTTTTCCAAATCCAAACCTCAGAAATCCAAACCTCAAAATAATTCTTAGCCTATTCTTCGCAATCCAAACCTCAGAAACATGCTCGCTTAGGGCTGAAATTCGACTACCTAGGGTTTTTGCTCGAAGAAATATAATTACGCACGTGTTTTTTCTTGAAGAAATATAAGGTAATTTTTCCAAACCTTCATTGAATTTCGATAGAGCTTTTGCTAACTGGTTGTTATTTGTTTGGTAGATCTGAGATTGGTATAGATTAAAGTTGAAATTGGTCTTAAATTTTTTATTTTTGAAATTAGGGTTTCAGTATTTTGTGCATTTTTTAATTAGGCTAATTCTATTCAAATTAGGGTTAAATTTTTTTAAATTAGGGTTTGAATTTGTTGAGGCTCAGTATTGGTTTGTTGTTTGTGAATTCATTTTACAGAAATCAAGTTTAGTGAAATTAGTGCATTTGCAAATTAGGCATTTACGAATTATAATAAGTTTTAGGGTTTAGGGAATTTTGTTCCTGATTCTATGATGACTTTTTTTTTGTCCTGATTCTAATATTGGTTTTGCAGGTGATGGCATTTGTTTTTGATGTTAGAGTTGGGGGAGAGATTAAGGTTTTGCCATTTGTGCACTACTTTGGTGGCCATCGAGTTGCAGTTGACTTCTATGACATTGATAGGTTATCCGTGTTGAACTTTTTGATGTATATAAGAAGGCAGGGGGCAAAGCAAGCGCAGTTGATATATTTTCTCACAAGCCTGGCAAGAATTTAAAAACATCAAAGAAGTTGTTGAAGATTTCCAGTGACAATGACATTTTAAAGCTGGTGAAGAAATATGAAGGGCAGGATGTGATACCTCTGTACTTTGAAGATTTGCAAGGCCCTGTAGTGATGATGGACCAAGATGGCAATGTTTTATCTTCACAAGAAGAGGTCCCCCTTATTGAATATCCATACACTGAGGAGGACATTCTCATAGACCAGTATTGGGACGAAGAAGCTGAAAAAAAATGATGGTGATGGTGATGCTACTTGTGATCAAACAGATGATGGTTCTGGGGCTGCTACTTGTGATCAAACAGATGATGGTGATAAGGATGCTACTTGTGAACAAACAGATGATGGTGTTTGGGCTACTACTTGTGATCAAACAGATGATGGTGCTGGGGCTGCTACTTGTGATCAAACAGATGATGGTGTTGGGGCTGCTACTTGTGATCAAACACATGATGGTGCTGGGGCTGCTACTTGTGATCAAACAGATGATGGTGCTGGTTTTGATGATGGTGCTGCTGGTGGTGCTGGTACTGGTGAAGAGACACCTACTGTTGGGGCTGATGCACATGATGGTGAAGA
This sequence comes from Striga hermonthica, assembly GCA_902706635.1. NCBI lineage: Eukaryota > Viridiplantae > Streptophyta > Magnoliopsida > Lamiales > Orobanchaceae > Striga > Striga hermonthica. The sequence goes on along the minus strand of CACSLK010032525.1, from coordinate 9,241,886 downwards.
GACACCTACTGCTGGTGTAAGGAGCACCTTTTCACATGATAAAGGACAATCCCAAACACCTAGTGTTGGCCATGAAGATGATCATTTTGCTTCTGGAGTGGCAGAACAACTATTTGGAGAATCAGATGATTCTGAAGATTCAGAGTATGAGCCACAAGAAGATAGTGGTGAATCCTCAGATTTATCTGAGTGGGAATTGGAGGATCTTGAAGGCCCTGATGATGATGATATATTCCAAGAGAGGGCACATGATCTTGCTAAGAAGGTTTACAAGAGGGCAAGAGAATGGCTGAAACAAAGAAGAAAGCAGAAAAAAAAAGCAAGAAAAGAAGCTGAAGGTTTAAGAACACATACAGAGGAAGGTTGGTTTATGCTTTGTGCATTTTTTTTCCTGACTTAATATTTATCTGTTTTGAC
>CACSLK010032525.1:9122469-9150451 GCA_902706635.1 Striga hermonthica | reverse complement strand
GTTATTTTGGAACGAGAATAGGAACCTGGAGAGTTGTCCTATTTGTGGATCCTCTCGGTGGAAAGTTAACGACGGCGTAGGGAAGAAGATACAAGAAAAGATTTTAAGGTACTTTCCTTTGAAACCCAGACTCCAGCGCCTTTTCATGTCTGAGAAAGTATCAAAGAAAATGGTGTGGCATAAAGAGAAACGCATTGATGATGACTATATGAGGCATCATGCGGACTCCCTTGCATGGAAAGATTTTGACAGTGAGTTTTCTTGGTTTGCAAAAGATCCTAGAAATGTTCGACTTGCTTTGGCTGCAGATGGTTTTAATCCATTTGGAAACTTAAGTACCACTTACAGCATGTGGCCGGTAGTTCTTGCGCCATTAAATCTCCCCCCACGGGATTGCATGAAACAACCGTTCTTTATGTTGTCTTTGCTTATTCCTGGGAAGAAGTCACCTGGAAAAGACATTGATGTCTACCTGCAACCACTGATTCAAGAGTTGAAAACATTATGGGTTGATGGTGCACAAACCTTTAATGTTCGTCGTAAAGAAACTTTCAATTCACATGTTGCTGTTTTGTGAACAATAAACGACTTTCCAGCATATGGGGATCTGTCTGGGTGGAGCACAAAAGGTTACAAGGCCTGTCCCACGTGCAATGAGAAGACACATTCTTTGAGATTGCGTAATAAGATTTGTTACATGGGACATCGACACTACTTACCGAGAGATCATCCTTGGAGGAGAAGTAAGAAGTTTGATGGAAAAAGAGAAGACAATGTGGCACCTCAAGATTTAAGTGGGAAGGATGTGTTAATGCAACTACTAGGATTACAAAATGTAACTTTAGAAAAACATGTCAACAAGAAAAGGAAGCGACACCCCGAGGAGTTAAATTGGACTAAACGCAGCATTTTCTTTGATTTGCCTTATTGGAGTAAGTTGAAATTAAGGCACAATTTAGATGTAATGCATATTGAGAAAAATATATGTGAGAGCATCTTAGGAACCTTGATGAGTGCAGAAGCGAAAACAAAAGATACACTTAATGTCAGACGAGATTTGGAGGACATGAAAATTCGCAAAGAGTTGCACTTGATCAATTCAGGCGATGGAAAACATGTGATGCATGCTGCTTGCTATGTAAAGAACAAAAAAAAGAACGACGTGACTTTTGTGAATTCCTAAAGTCCGTCAAGTTTCCTGATGGCTATGCATCCAACATATCTCGTTGTGTAAGTTCAAGTGATGAAAAGATATTCGTATTAAAGAGTCATGATTGCCATATTCTTTTACAACGAATACTTCCTGTTGGGATTCGTGGGTCCTTAAATAAAGAAGTATGCGAGGTATTGGCTGAAGTCGGCAATTTCTTTCAACGGTTATGCTGTAGGAAGTTGAAAAAATCAGAATTGGAGAAAATGAGAGATGATATTTGTTTGATATTGTGCAAACTAGAGAAGATATATCCTCCTGCATTCTTTGACATCATGGTTCATTTGTCAATCCATTTGCCGAATGAGGCATTGATAGGTGGCCCGGTTCAATTTAGATGGATGCTTCCAATTGAACGGTAATTCATATTAAACTATGAGCTTTTTATTTATAATTCTTCTTGTGAATGTTTTTTATAATATTGTTTTTTTTCTTTTTGTTTAGATTCTTAGGCGACTTGAAGCAAGGTGTAACTAATAAAGCTCATCCGGAAGGATCCATTGCAGAAACGTACATTGCAAAGGAGTCGTTAACTTTTTGCTCCATGTACTTGCGGGGAATTGAGACTAGATTTAACAAAGATGATAGAAATTGTGATATAACAGTTGAAGACAGTTGAAGATAGTCTATCAATCTTTTCTGCAAAATGTCGCCACTTTGGAGCAACAACACTTGTTGAGTTATCAGAGGAAGAGTTTAACACGGTACAATGGTTTGTGTTTCAGAATTGTGAAGAGGTTCAACCTTATATTGAGTAAGTATAAAATTATATTTTACATATACATATAATATTATTACACTTTATTCTTTCTTTAGTCACTATATCAATGCAGGAAGCACATACAGGAGCTATTCTTAGCTGGTTGTGGAAACGTAAACCAAGAGCATAGAGAAAAATTTCCTTCGTGGTTCAGAAAACATGTAAAGGCCTTGAAAATACAAAATATTTCATCGTCTTATCTTTCCTCTTTCTTTTCATTTTAATTAAATCTTTATTTAATTAGTTGCTATTTTATCTTATTCAGATGACCCATTCGTACCACGAGAATCCAACAGAAGCAAATGAATCTTTGTATTCTCTTGCATGTGCCCCAAGCAAATGTGTTAGAAAGTACGTTGGATGTATTGTCAATGGCGTAAGATTTCTAACGAAAGACCGTGATAGTCGTCGTAATACCCAAAATAGCGGTATCTCTGTGGAGGGTAACCACGGTGAAGATACACTTGAATTTTATGGTGTTGTATCTGATATAATTCAGCTTGACTATGTGAAAGATAGTCATATTACCATATTCAAATGTGAATGGTTTGATCTTGGGGGCAAAACACAAAAAGGGTTAGAAAAAGAGGGCAATATTGTGAGTGTTCGGATTACCAAAAGATGGTATTAGAACGACCCTTACATATTAGCTAATCAAGCTAGACGAGTTTTCTACATTCGTGATCCTAAATTAGGAAGTGACTGGCGAGTAGTGCAACCATTCCAGCATAGGCATGTCTATGATGTTGATGAGATGCCAGATGATGAAATAGGCCCTAATGATTTGTTTTCTTTGGAAGATGGGGTGTACCAAGAGAATGAAGCAAATGATGCACTTGAAGTTAGTGTTAATGAATTAGAATCACTAGGTAGGAATGACGTGGATTCTCAAGATATTGAGGAATCAATGATAGAAACACTACCGGATATTGCAGAGCTCGTAAACATAGATGATGTCATTGAAGAAGATGAGCCCAATGACACGTTGGTTGACTATTGTAGTAGTGTAGAAGATTCTGAAAAAGCAACACTTCTGATAGTGATGACGACATTGACTGGTATGGTTATGACTTGTGAGATTAATGATTGATCATTCAAAATATATTCCTATATTTTTATGTGTTATCGTGTTCTTTATATGTTGCTTGTCTTTTGATGATGCGTAATATTTCTATGCAGGCACGAAAATTCAGGGTGAGAGCTGAGGAGTGTTTCCAGTCCAATAAAATTTTACTGACAAGGTAGTGATAAAAAATGATGGTTGTTGATATAAAAATTTAATTTACTGCCAAGTTTCGATTATGTTGGCCATAATTTTTTTTATTTTTTTGCCATTTTATTCTGAAAAAAGATGAGCAGTGAGCTCATTATGAACTCCTTTTCTTTCTAAAATTAATGTTTATGAACAAGTTTTTAGTGTTATGCTTTAAATGGATGAAAAGTTGGTGATGCATTATGTTTTGTTTATGTTTTTTACTGTATATTACGGGGCTGAAAATGAGGTCATTTGTAATTTCACAGGATAAAAAATTTTCTTTGTGCATGAAACTATGTTTTTTTGGGGGAGTCACAGTTCACAGGATATAAGCGGATCAAATGCTTGCTGTGGGGTTTGAGGAAGATGACGGCGGCGAGGACGACGACGACAAAAACGGATCAAATGCTTGCTATGGGATTTGAGGAAGACGTAGAGGTCATCCTTGAAAAGCTTCCATCTCAAAGGCAGAGCATGCTTTTTTCAGCGACTATGCCTGGATGAGTAAAGAAGCTAGCAAGAAAGTTTTTGGACAATCCTCTTAGCATTGACCTTGTAAGCCTTTTCTTTCATTTTAATGTTATGACTCGGTCTCTCAATGCTAAGTCTTGTCGTATGATGGTAATTAAGTGTGGTTCACTCTAATGGATTTAAATTTGTTGCAAAATGGAGTGAATGTCCAGATGATATCTCAAGGTGCCTCAAAAGTGAACATTTTATTTATTGTCAACGACAGTGAATCTGAAGAATGTGTTAGGGCTCTTCACGCGGCTTTCTTTGAGAGCGATCTTATGGAACTTGTATCGGGACATAATTCTAGGAATGGTTCAATATGATGGAATAATACGACGGATGTGACGATGATGATGAGGAAGAAGGAGAAAAAGAAGAAGAAGAGGTAATACTGTTACTGGATTTTTTAATAAGACATTTTTTTTACACTGTCTTAATTAACTGTTTTTGGTAGCATTAGATGAAATTCGCTCTTGAAAAAACGACTTAGATCTAGAGAGCTGGACTAATTTATAAGAATTTTAGTACATGCTCGAGCTAGTGTGTGCTTGCATATTTACACCTTTAAAGCTAATTTTATGTGTGTGTGTGTGTGTGTTCTTTTTTTGTCCAATTCTTGAAATATATATATAGTGGAATTCGTTGTATTTTGTTTACTCCTTTTTTTTTTGTTTGGAGTTGCAAGATCTGGAGCTTTTGCTGGATTCTTTTTCTGCTTTGGTTTCCTGAATCTGTAACACTCTATTTGTGCATCTGTTTGTGTTTCTGTTGTATCTTTGAAAGTTTATGTGCTCTTTCTGTTTCTGGTTGTTGTTTGGATAGAATTTGAGCAAAAAAAAATTGAGCAGGAAATTGACGGCAATGATGATGACGAGGAAGGAGAGGAGGAAGTGCTGAACATCAGTAGAGGTAGGGCACAGGTAGCTTCAGTTGATTGGGACTTTTTGTGCCTGTGAACAAATTTTGATAGTTATTTACTTTCGCATGATTTTATCAAGGTTAGCGTACTTTTCTTGCCTTGCAAACACCAGGTGGTTTGCTTTTCGTGCTACGAACGGAGCTGCAACGCATTGGGGCCCCACTGCCTGTATTGTCGTGCTGAGATTGAGGAGGTGGTATAAGTGTATGGTCATGGTGTGTGAATCAGAGCTGTTGGTGTGGAATTCATGGGGTGTCTGAAAGGGATATGTCGGGAGAAAGAGAAGCTCTGTTTTGGTGGCTTGATATTGTTGCGTGTGGATTATCGAGTTTTCTGTTTTGGTTTGGTTTTCTTTAAGTTGTTTGTTTGTGTCTGTGTGTGGGTGTTGAACCTTTTTTTATTTTTATTTTTTTTCTCATTACTTAATATGGTTTGGGGACTTCAATATTCACTTGTGTTGTTTGCTTTATGGAACAATTGTTTGAAAATGTGTTTTCACTTTCACTGTGTGTTTTCTTTGTTTACGAAGTACTACTTCTTTTCCTTGTTGCTTTCCAATGATTTTGTAAAAAATTGCATGAATTAAAATATCCTTATGTTCATTAAATTTTTAATGACAAGATTGTAACAACGTTAGCTATATCAACGTGAGAAGGATGAATAAAAAATAATTATTCATTCATTATTGGTACTATTGGTCCAAATAAAATCAACGTGAGAAGAACTAATAAGAATCGCTAATTTTATCGTCACAGTGAATTTCGTCACGATATGTATTATTGTGACGAATATAGATGCATTATACCATATCATCACAAAAGAAAGTTGAATGATGACGAATTATACGTATGCGTCATTTCAAACACAATAAAAACACAACGATTTTAATTTGTCACAGTGACTTTCGTCATAATATGTATTAATATGACGAATTTAGTTGTTTACAATTTATCGTCATGAATCAAAATTATATAATGACGAAGTTTCTTTAAGCGTCATTTCAAATACGAAGAAAAACAACGAATTTGTTTTCGTCGTAGTGAATTTCGTCACAATACATATTAATGTAACGAATTTAGGATGAATAAGCTGAGTCATCACAATAAATAATTATATAATGACGAATTAGTCTCAAGCGTCACATTAAATAACAGCTATAGTGACGACAAATTTTTTTTCACATTTAATTTCGTCACATTTTATATACATGTGACGAATTTATATGTATAGGTGACGAATTGAGGTGCATTGTGGTGAAAAATTCCATTATGTGACGAGAAAGGAATTCTAAGATGACGAATATAGGAGTCGTCGTCGTATGCATTGGTGTAATGACGATTTATCAAATTCGTCACCATAAGGAAACATACGGTGACGATTTTTTTTTCGTCACATGAATTTTCGTCACTGTTTGACAGATTTCTTGTAGTGATATTATGATACACAAACTCCTTCAAGTGTCCAACTCTAATCAAGCGTTCGATCTCATCCTTTAGATGCCTACAACTTTTAGTGATTTGACCATAATCCTTGTGAAATATGTAATACCGACATGATTTTGTAAGTAAGCCATTGGCCCGCGACCTCGGCCAAGTGACGTCTCGACCATCCGATTTTCTCTCGATCGTTTTGAGCGCCTACGTCATCTGCGTCCTCAACGGAGTGTATTTGGTATACGTTTACCCATGCAAAAGTGGTATATTCTTCCATCGATCTTCTCCCCGACCACCTTCTGACCTACCTTGCTTGTCTGAGTCAGCCCTTCCATTCTTTGACACCAGTAGAGCCAACTGTTCTAGTTTAGCAAACTCCTCATCCGATTCCTCCAAGTTGACATACCTTATACTCCTCTTAAGGACTCAATCATACATTCGAGCTAGTGTCTTGGTCAATGAATTTTGATAAGCCCAATACACAGACTCCTAATCAGACCGCCAGCCTTTACATCGTTCGAGGCCTACAAAATCTCCAAACACGCTTGATTGTATCGAGCAACATACTTCCTCAATGATTCTCTTTCTTCTTAACTCATCTCTATCATAGTAAGGTAAGTCTTCTCCCGAGCTACATCACTCACATATTGGTTCAATAACATCTCTTAAAAGTCCTCAAAATCCTTCACCGACCTAGGGAGGAGCTAATGAAACCAATCCAACGCCCCTCTCCTCAAGGTCGAGAGGAACGCCCTACAGCTTATCGGGTTAAAGTACCCGTGCAACACCACCATATTCTCGAACGACCTCACATGCCTCGACGGGTCAGTCGACCCATCATACGTCAAACTCGTCTCTAGAAAATTGTTCGGTAATACTACCACCAAAATCTCCCTTGAAAAGGTATGCTTCAGCTCGATCCACCGGTCTACTATTCACCTTGGCTTGCAACTGGCGCAACTGCTCCGCCATCCTCTCCAGGGCTCGTTCTCTCTAAGGCCCATCTTCACTATAACTCGAATCTTCCTCCTCAGTTTTTGGTGATGTGCACCCACCATCGCAGTCGGCACAGTGCTGGCGTGCAAAGCATGATGACTGGTCTACTATACCACCCCTTCTGCAACCGCGTTAGCGATCATCCTCTACATGTCTTCTTTGATCATTGTCACCAACTGTTGACCAGCCTGCTCCACATCCGTCCTTGGTGGTCCCATCACATGCACCACAGCTCCTCCTGGTTGGGCATATGTCGGATTTGAATGCTGCTGCCCTAGAACCATCACCTCTCTGTTAGTGTTATATCCTGAAAGCTTGGCTTTGGATGATATTACACTTTTACCCTTTATGAATGAGAAACATGTTAGATTAAACAAGTTCGTTCTATTGTTTTGCATTAGATAGTGTGGGTCGTCATCGGGCGAACCGAAGATCATGCTATCAGTTACTCGCGAAACAAGAATAAGTGGTTCACAACCCAGATGGACATGAACACCCCATCGTGAACGGTTGTAGTGTCAACTGTACAGTTTGTCTTGACTGATTAGTTGCACTAGTACATTTATGTATTGAACAGGATCCCAGAGAGAAGCAGTTTGTTTTATACTGATCGTCGTAAACGAACTAGGCCTCGGTTACTTACTGCGTACTCTTAACCCGTAAGATATTAAACAGACATATATGTGTAATATTTATTACTTTGATTCACATGGGTGAGGCTTAGTGAACTGGGCCAATAGACCCGCTGTCTTGGGTAATATTGCTACATGTAGGATGTGTTGTTAGGATATTTACGGTCACCATGTGCGTTAGTTTGATGATGTCCCCGGAGTGAGTTCATGAAGGATTATTATGCTAAACCCTGCAGGTGGATTAAATTCCGGCATAGTAATAATGTGATGAAAGAGCTCTAGCTTCGGTGAAATAATAATAAATTAATTAATTCTTGATTGTCACTAATCGAATTAATTAATAGACATTATATCTTAAACATGGGGAGATAAATCGAGTAATTATTATTGGAGTCTCAATTGTAAATTGGGCTAAGAAAAGGGAGTGCAATAATATTATGTTGGTGGCCCATTTAATATTATTTAATTAATTAAAATAAGTGGCTTGGTCCACAAGTATTTTAATTAATTAAGGAGCCCTAATCCTAATCTCCTAAAAATCCCTACTGTAGCTCTATATATACATCATTAAGCTCATGGGAAGAGAAGAGAATTCCACATCTTGGAAATCACGCCCCACGCTACTCTTCTCTCTCTCAGTTCCCATTCGAGCTTTATCTTCTTCTTGTTGTTCTACTGGTACAAGATTAAGAGGTGTTTGAGATATACAGTAGAAGATCTTTGGGTAAAGTGAGACGAAATATATTTGGTCGTACAGAACTAACCGGAGGTCCGATCAAGACGTGCAGCATACCCAGACGACCGTCTCGACGAGAGCTTACCAACATCTCCGAAATCGCAGCCGTCCGACCACCCACGCGCCCGCACGCGCCGCTGCAAGTTCCCAGGACTGCAACTTATCTTCATCCGTTTTGCACTCGTTTGATACAGTTTTCGATCCGATCTTGTTCGTGCAATCCTAGGACGCGATTTGCAGTCAACAATTCATTGGTGTGTTGTGTACGGCCATCCAGCAGATCAGCCAGATCGCCATAAATTTTAAGCCGCAAGTTCTCTACGCAAACCGTTAGATCAGCTGCGCATAGGTTTACGCTTTGCTATTGAATTCGTGATTTGTGCATAACGAGATCTTCATTGATCCCAACACTTCGAGGTGCTTGAGCCTCCTGCACACGGCTCGGACCCGCCACAGCTACTGGGGAATGCCCATGAGCCCTCTAAGCCGTGAGTAGAGGGCATCGGGGTCATTGGAGTCTGAGAAGTCCCAGAGAAGCCCGACGGAGGGCCATCTTCGAATGGTCGCATAGTCGTCCATGCGCCATAGAAAGTTGTCTCTAACTTCTTCATTGGAATTTCGGCCGCCATGGCTATGGTGAAAGTCCCATAGACAACAATAAATTGTATCAAATGACCTCCGACTGGCTGGTAAATGTTAAAAAATGTCTGTATCTCGAGCTACCACCAGTTAAACGTCCTTGAACCTACATAACTCTCACACTGGAGGGGGTCTCCGGTGAAGAGCCTCCGATGCTTAAGTGAAAATGATGAAGTAGAGTGGTCTATGTACCATGGCTTAAGGCATACCTCACTCCCTTTTATAGGGAGATGATACCTTGTTTCTCAATACGGATGTATGCGCAGCCCCGTTCAGAGGCGTGCGAGGTAATTCGACTGGTCGTTCGTACTATTCTAGTTGTCGAGACTGCATATGCCCAATTCTGTTAGGCCACGTGGTCATCTCCACGTGGGGGTTTGATTCCTTGAATATTCTTTCTTATCCTTTAGTCTTCTTCATTAGACGGTCTAACCGTCTGCTTGACCTCCATTACCTCAAAGTGGGGTGTCACCAACATGAGCCCTGCTATTCTGCTCATCTGGTTGATCCTTCGACCAGATGCTCTTTCGAGTTAAGCTTCCCACAAGTCCTCCTAGGGCCTCTAATCGACCTGTTGGTGTCCCTTGCTTCACATGTGCCTTTTTCGACCTGAGGGTCTATGGACCCAAGAAGTCTCCATTCTCCACTCGACTTGATGACCAGTCTTGTTCGGTTCGGCTTCTCTCTGGTCTAGTCGACATGGTGCAGTTATCCCATATCAGATTGAGTTATCCTAACTCGACCAGAGGGGGGAGACCAGATAAGATGACATACCATATCAGGTCGACTTAACCCAATAAGCGGACCAGTCGAACCGAACATATCGTCAGGTCAATGGGTGCCCGAAGGCCAGAGAGGTCAGAGAGTCATGAGGTTGATGGTGACTTCACAGACAATGAGGGTCACCAATAGGTCGAGCTAGGACCCTTGAACGGCTTGGTAGAAACTCGACGTGAAGGTATGACGGTCGATGGATCGACCTGAGGAACAACATACGTACTTAGCACAAAAGGCAGTCTACCTCAAGATGAATTGGGTCGACCGAACGATTAGACCTTCTAATAAGAAATGATAAAACACCCCTATTTAAAGTGTCAAGGTATGTCTATTTACACTTTACATACTCTATATAATTATAGTTTACATAGACTATTCATCGTCTTTTTCGTTTGTGAACAGACTTGATCGTCGGCGTAGCGTACCCTTCTTGACCCATTTTGCAAGTTTTCAAATAGGTCAAGAAGCAGATCGAGGTCGTGCGAACTAAGAGGTCTATTTGATCGCTAATGTCCAAGCACACCAATACTTTATTATTTCTTTAATGAGAACGTCTTTTTAATTTTAATATTTTTTATTTACTAATCTATATCTATATCTATATAAAAAGGTTGTTGGAAAAATACTTAAATAGAAAGTTTGACTTTTTAATTAATTTGTTTGACTTACTAATTTAAGAAAATTTGTTAAAAAACACGTGCAATTTGAGTTAAAAAAATGAGATTTTAAAAGCAATATTGGAATCAATTTATTAACAAAAAAATCGGGAGGATGATGTTGAATTATGGAGGAGGATAAGGTTAAATGTGAGATATATATAACAAGGATAACTAATCTAATTTATATAGTTACTTAGGGAGCATACTTGTAGGAGATCAAAATATATCAATGTAAATGTAATATCAAGCTAGCCATATAAAACAACTTTCGTTTTAAGTAATTTCAACATTCTTGGTAAGTTCTAAATTATTATATATAATAAATCCTTTGTTATTTTTATATATATTAATAAATATTATATATATATTAACTATATTTATATCTATCTATATCTATATAATTGTTATAAATGTTGGAAAAATATGACGGGGTTCGGTCAACGCTCTCCGTTCAAAGTAAGATGGGTTTGTTGCAAATAAATGCGGGACCGATCATGAGAGAAATGGTTTGTAAAATGAAGAAAGTGTTGAGTGTTTTATTGTTGAATTTCAAGAGAAGACGTAAGGAACACCGATTAAAGATGGGCCAGATTGTGCGCATCAAGACTGATTCGTGGATTGAAGACTTAGTTTCGTCCATGTCATGAAGCCCAATTGGAATGTCTTATTTTGTACCAAAATGTCTCTTAAGTTGTCTTAGAAGTCAAAAGGTCATTCAAACATTATGTAACCTTATTTATGTGGTCAAAGTGTGTCTTTAGTGCTTAATGAGTCCAAAAAGGGGATTAACTCATCAGCACCATTTGTAGCATTTAAAAGGGCATTTTGTTTTTTAAGGAAAAAAAATGAATATTGCGGAATTCATAAAAATCAATTTTGTAAGATTGAATTCTCTTTTGTAGAGTTTCAATTGTTTTAAGAACTTATCAAGATACTTGAGCAAGACCTTGTGGCGTTCACCATATCGAGGTTCTTAGCTGATTATATAGCTAACAGGTCGAGGTTTTCAAGCTCTAGGTACGATCAAACTAGATCTCCGATATGGGATTCCGCTGCCTATTTGTACGTTTGGTTCTTGGATCAATATATCCGAACGGGTCTCACGTGCTATCCGCATCAAAATATCTAAGTAAGTTTGGCTGAATAAATAAATGGATATACTTAATAATCTAGGATTTGTTTTAAAGCCCCATGATTAATAAATTCTAAGATATTTTGAAACAGATTTGTTTGCATTTATTTAGAATATAAAAATGTTAACCTCTCTAAATTTTAGATGTTTGTTCTTGAATAAAAAAATACGTATAAATTATTCAAAAATGAGTTATACATTCGAATTTAGAAAATTTTGGCACATATTAAACAAAGAATAAATAAAATTAATCTTTAAGATTCACATAATCCTAACCTTCCTATAACTAATTTTGAAATATCTTGAATTTAAGAGATAAATATATAATATAATTGAAATTTACTTACAAATCTCTAAAATAAGAATCAAAACAACATTGTTATATTTCTTATTATCTATAATAAAAATAATGAATATATCCCATAATGTTGTTGAGAATCTCAAATCCCAAAAACCGAAAAATAAGTTGAACATAGATAAAATTTTAGGAATGTTCACTAAAATCTAATATTTTTTTTATAATGCTGATTTAAAATAACAAGTATATAAAAAATAAAGTCTGGATTCTAAAATCTGAACCATCAGAACCAGTTAAACATGCCAATCCAATATATATATATTTCAAATCAGATTAAACAAAAAATAAGAAGAAAAAATGTAAGGATTCTCATAATCCCAAACTTCCTTTTTATTATGTACAGTTAAAAAAAATAGTATATCCCAAATTAACATTGGAATTCTCAAATCTCAACAATCGAAAACATAGAATTATGAAACAACGAGTATATCCCAATATATTATTGGATTCAAAATCTCATCAATTTTACTTTATAATTATTAAACATCCGAAATGGTTAGTTTTAACATATCGGATTTTAAAAAATAAGGACATAAAATTTTTTAGGAACCTCATTCCTAACATTCATTTTTACTATTAAAAAAAAGTCATATATTTAAGAGATAAGGATGTGATATAGTCATATTATTCTAGGGCGGCTCAGATACTCTTTACTCGACCGGATGTCATAAGTACAAGTCGACACTAATAAGTCGACCTCATGAAAATCGACCCCTCTTGTTATTAAAAGGAAGCCTCTAGTGAATCAATGGTCCACGGGCGATTCCCTCAAGTCGACTGTATAAGTCAACTTCCACCAAGACGATGAACGGGCATAATAGCTTACGATCATACTTGTAGCACTTCGAGTCGACCCGACAGCAGAAGAAGTCGACTCGAATCGGCTAGTGTCTAAGATCCTCTGACGACTCATGACACTCGAATATACCTCAGTATAACCTTGATGAATCTCTGAAGTAAGGAAGGATCAAAGGGCAATCCAAGGTGTGAAAGGAAGGCAAACCGACCGGGATATTTTGGTCCCTTCACGTAAGTCGGCCAGCGTATTCTCGGTACTTCAGGTAGATACTCGTTCTTATATAAAGGGGAAGAGGTAACCCAAACTCTAACTTCACTCTGATTACTGACTCTACCCATTTGCTGCTGTTCTCTGAGAGCAGCTTCTCCCCTTTCTTCCATATACTGATTTGAGCGTCGGAGACTCTTCACCGGAAACACTTCCGGTGTTGAGTTTTTGCAGGTGTTCGCAGCGGTTCGAAGTCGATTTCAAGGACGGTTCGAACAGATCGGAGCTCACTACCACTGGTTCACTCCAGATCTAGGAGGAGACCCATCAAGATATATATTATTAGATTAATTTTTATAACTACCAAAATATGAAAAAAAAAAAAAAAAAATCAAGTCTTGATATATTCTTGGGATATGATCTGATTATCACAAAAATCGGTGAAAAAATAAAATCAAGTAATAGTTGACAATGTAATTTTGCTATCGCAAAGTTCAAACTCATTATTCATGGGAAGAACGAAAGTGTTGAAATATCCTACCGATTTCAACATTTTATTTTGACTTACGTAATTTTGCTACCCTACAAGATGTTGACAATGTAATTTTTCAAAAGCAAATAGGTGTATTTTAATTTTATTTTTAAATATGTAGACATACATATAGTTGTATTTTATATTTTAATTCTCTATTGTTAACAAATATTTCATCATATCATATAATATTATAATATAATTATAATATCACTGAATATTGTTTCTCCGTGCAGTGCACGGGTTTTACGCCAGTAAATAGAAAAAACAACGAAGTATTACTGGAAGGACCCCTGAAAAATGAAATTGACCCGAGGCTTATCGGTATAGGCCTATGAACTGGGATCTTTTTCCACCCTCAATCTCCCGTTGTTGATTCCAATCCTGCAATCGTCTCCGCATTATCAAGGGAAATATAAAGAAGTTAAAATGGCAGCTGCTTTTGGTGCTGGATTGGTGCTGCTTCTCCTAGTGGGGAGGCTAACTTGCGCCGACTCCGTTAGGGTTTCGAAGCCTCCGGCTATCTGTCCGTTAAATTCTGTCCAAGAAGCCTTCTTTCCTTCGCAGAACCACGTTTGTTCCGTCTTCGGGGCAAAGTCTGACAACACCGCCGGTGTTATTGAGGTATACGATGAAGCTCCTTTTAATTTGCGTTTGATTTGTTTATTTTTTTTTAAGGTTGTTTTCTCTTTCTTCGTTTTTTTTTTTTTCTTTCTTCAAAATTTCTGTGGTGGATGAAATGATATTGCTTTGAATCGCTCGTTCTTCTATTTATATTGTTTGTCTGGGTTGGGGGACTGGTTGGAGGCGTTGGTTTAGGTTTAATTTGAAGTTTAAAAGGTGTTTGCTTACAAAATTATTTGATTTGTGGAAAAGGGTTTACTCATATATCATGAAAGGGTGAATCTTGATGCTAAGTTATACGCTTTAAAAAGTGAGAATTTTTTTGACCAACTTATATCAGCTCTTGAGATTTCTATGAACCCTATAAAAACTAGTATGTTAAGCTTAAAAAATGAAAGATAATTAAAGAAAAAGACCGAAAACTAATGCGAAGTTAATCTCTGTAGATATGTAATATTATCAAATGAAGTGATAGAATCAATTTAAATGTTTAGAAGGTGTCAAGTTACGTTTTAGAGTTATTGTGCTGATTTGAAGGTTTATGATTCATGGTGTTCAGGGCTTAACAAGGTGGTTTGGCAAAAAGAATAAAAAAAAGAAAGAAAAAAGAAAAACGGAAAAAGAGAGAACAATCTGAGTATCCTTTCAGAATTTGGTTAGTAGAGTTCTTTATCTGCAGTGTAAACTGTATAGTATAACCTTGATGTGAAAAGTTGAAAAAGAAATCGCTTTTGTTTCCGGATGTTTGGAAGGGAAGATTGTCTTGGCTAATTTGTTTGCTTACCCTTTTGGACACTTTAGCATTGTTGGTGGAAATCCATTTCATAATGAATTTCAGAACCCCCTGTCCTCACATCTGCTAAATTATATACGTTTATATATTATAAATTCTGGTTGTCTCTGGGTATTCTACTCTCCTCCTTACCTCGAGACATGTGTGGATGATTCTTTAATTGTGTTATCCTGTAATTGGTTACCTGTGAATTATTCTACTGGTAAATGCTCTCTTTCTTGGGAATATTTTATTCAGTTTTTTATTGTATTTGTGCAATCCCTTAAGCTTTAGAAATGAACTTCAGAGGTTGAATAATGCTATGTAAATTGAACTGTATTTAGAAGAGAATATAAACAGGTGTGACGTTTAGCGAATGCAGTCCCGATAATTGGTCTTGTCATCAATTGTGAGTATGATGATTTGTGTTATTCTAGAACATTTAATAGAATTGACAATCGTATTCTAGCCTTCTCCACGTATTTTATGTGCTTGAACTGTGGGAATGCCTTTAATCTTGTTGAGCTAAACCGGCATTCAAGCATTTGGAGTGTGGTCTTTCAGACATGATAATCAGAAACTTTTGATTGTGAAGGGGGATGAAGTCTCATTGCAAAAAGCACTGGACATTGTTCACAAAAACAAACACGATTATGTTTCCCTACTCTTCTATTCATCTTGGTGTCCTTTCTCTGGATCTTTTAGACCAAGCTTCTCCTTGCTGTCCTCAATCTTTCCTTCCATTCCTCATTTTGCTATTGAAGAATCTGCTGTGAGGCCAAGGTTTGAACCACCTTCGTTACCTTCTATTATCACGCTTCGTTTACATGAGTACATTGCCAACTGAAATTGACATTGATGTTCTTTTATTTTCTTTTCTTTCTGAAAATGTAATTGATAATTAGCATTCTGTCAAAGTATGGAGTTCATGGGTTTCCTACTTTGGTTCTTCTAAATTCCACCATGCGCATGCGGTATCAAGGTTCTCGCACTCTGGATTCCCTCATTTCCTTTTATAATGCCGTGACTGGTAAGCTCATATGCGATATACATCTTCGGTTTGTGTAACAGATAAACTAATTGTCGGACTGTTTTTAGCTATTTTTCAGGAAGTGCCTCTGGACTTTTGTTCACCATAAAATCAACAATCTGAGTTTTTTTTAGCATGCTGTTATTTTATTCATTGATGACTTTCTGTTGATTCAGGATGTTCTTGTTTGGGTCTTTTATTGCTAGTCACTGCTTTTTTCAGTTTATCAATTGACACTTGTTTTTTTCTTTGCTATTACAATTATTCTCATTTGAAAATCAATTCTATGGACCCCATTAGCATGCTGTCATTTTAGTTATAGCAATGATTTTGTGTTTGCTTCAAAACATTTTAGATTTTTTTGGTCACTTCCTTTTTCAGCTTGACCAATTGATCCTTTTTTTCTTTGTTCTCGTGATTCTTCTGGAAAATCAGTACTACTAACCCCAAGAATATGAAGAAATATTATCTAATGCAATGCTATATTTATGAAGAGCATCCATTGCATACGTTCTTATTGAAGATTCTTGACATAAAAAATCTTTTATTTGGTTTTTTTAAGGCATAAAGATGTCAGCTGATGGAGAATCAATTGGCAAGATCGTATGTTCAGGAAATGACGAAAAACACGGCAATAACCTTGAAACCTGCCCTTTTCCATGGGCTAGGTCACCCGAGAATTTGTTCAAGCAAGAAACTTATTTGACCCTCGCCACGCTTTTCGTGATTTTAAGGTTGCTGCAGTTTTTCTTTCCCACATTGAGAAGATGGGCTCAACTGGCTTGGAGAAGGTATACCACAAATGTGAGTGTGAATAGTTTGTGGGAGCTTAATCAAGTCATGCAATTTTTCAGTTTTCTCGAGAGACCATGCAAACAAAGCAACTTGCGGGAAGGAGCCGAAAATGCCAAAGCTTGGGCATCTAAATCACTTGCCACCGTTTCATTTGGAGATTCTTCTTCAAATTGTGATGCCTGAGTAAGCTTGAAACTAATCGTAATTATGCGAAATTCTATTCTCTCTCTCTCTCTCTCTCTCTCTCTCTCTCTCTCTCTCTCTCTCTCCCCCCTTAATTTTTGCATTCTCATGGTTGGTAGCAGCTGTTTGAAAGTACATGTGAAATATCTTGTGGTGACAGTGTTTGGAGCTGCACTTGCCTGTATTTGGATGGTGTCTTAAGATTGTGACATGTGTAGCAATGTGATTGATTAGTCGTAAATGACGCCTGCCGTTCCTGTACAGGCTTTCCCCATATGGTGTAAGCACTTATTTTTTGTCGAATTATTTAGCTGACAATTAAGGGGCTCTGTCTGGAGCCTAATATCTAATAGGGCACAAAAAATGAGAGGTGATACTGTGGTGAGATTCAATATCAATGTAGTTCAGATTATAGAATTTATATACCATTTGCACAAAAAATAAAAATTAAGAAATGGCATGCCCTTCGGATTTGCAATTAACTTCTATTAGACCCATTTGCTGAATCTTTTAGTTTTCCCTGATATAGCTCTTCCTTTCTCAGTTTTCCTTACCATCTTTTTTTTCAAATTTTACTTGAAATATATCTTACTCATGTAGGGATCATCACATGAACTATGTCCGAGATTTGAAGTATTGTAATTATCGAAGAAAAAACTCAGTATTTGAAAATTATAAAACTACAAGGGGTTTCTGTCATTTGAAACATATTTTGTTTCGTAAATACCTTGAACCTTGGAGATAGTTTTGTGGTTATCTCCTATTGATTGAAACAAATAGGGAAAATTTTACGTTTAGTAAGCTTACATACTTTTTGCTTATGGTGTCTCTAGTATCGACTATCAAACCTTATACTATAGTTTTATGTTGTGAGATATTTCCCCTTAATTGATAGATGATTTAGCTATTGAATTTTTGCGGGAAAAGAAAATGTCAAATCTGAAAATGTATGTATTTTGAATGGTGTACCTCATGATTGTCAATTAGAATTCTAGTTGTGTACCAACAAAAATTCTATGTGGAGTCATCGGATTGCTCGGCTTATGGTGCTATCTATAACTTTATGTATTGATACGTGTCCAATGTGTATTTATTGCAAGGCACGTGTCTATACACCATTTGCAAAACTGAATGTACTAATAGGATGATAAGAGTTTTTCTAGGCGAATCAACTTTGTAAACCCTGTGGGAAATTTATAAACATCTTAGTCTTCCATCAATTATCGTGATGTAAATTTCGGATTCTTTGTGAACTGTACTTTTCAAAAGTGTATTTTTGTGAAAATCTTCTGAACCAAGCGTGATTAATTGCTGTGGGACTTGAGATATCAATTATTAAAACACTTAAATTTAGGGTGCTGAGCATGAAATATCTCAAAAAAAATAATAATATCATATTTAATCATATTTCTTTTGTTCTCCAATTATTATTACCAATTTTTCGGTGTATTGTTTTGTGGGAAAGAAGAATCAGATGCTAGTGGAAATCAAATTATGATGGGTTCTTTTAGGCCCAATAAGGAATAAAAATACTAACTTCATATTTTCTTGAAAATATTACCCCATACACCATTATAATACACCAATATTTTAAATAAAGCCTAATACACCAATATTTTAAATAAAGACTATATTAAACGTGCCAAATGTTGTTATTTTAATTGCAAGCACACGAGACATTATATTATGCTCTTGCAAATTAATTGGAAGCAATTACCAAATGTAAAACAAATTGACTGCAGATCACGCCTAATTACTCCGCATCTCACCCACGTCCAAGCTCCCCACTCCATCAACTCATCTTCATTCTCAATAAAACCTATGTTCAGTTTCTGTGGTCAAAACATAAATTAAGGTGCATGATTTACGACAAAGCCGCTTGAGATTTGCTCCAAGGGCAACGGCTACAGACCTCATGGTGGCGGCGACGGAGGCAGTGTAGTCGTTGACATTTGTTTGTCCCATTTTTGTCACGTTTTCCGTAATTATTTTTCCTTTCTTTTTTCCCTATTTTATGCTTTTTCTTTAGGTTTTGGTCCGTTTTGTTTCTGGTCCTGTGTTTTCGTGTGTTTTCGTCGGCGTCACATAGGAAAAAGCGGAACTCCATTCCAAGCTCGAACAAGTTCAAACGAGTCCTAGGCATAAAACCGTGCAAATCAACCGATAGCTAGCCCCAAGCTCGTGCCATGTCGGTACCACGCCCGGCAGAGACACAGCCTCAACACCCTTCACCGTCGTACTCACGAGCGTGCAGAACGCTGCTCCGACATCCATCACGCGTCAACAGAGGCTACCTGCTCCAGCTCTTCAGAATATTGATTTTTATAGGCCCCTTTCTGAGACTAGCATATACTTTTTTTTGTGTTGAATGGTAAGCTCGTCGTAGCTTTTGATACCTTTTTACTGACACGTTGTGGGCTGTTAGGCCATCTTTTGTTGACAAAGGATGGCTGATTCTGATTCTGACAATTTACGACTACAAATGACAATGTTATATTAAATGAAAGAGTAATGTTAGACCAAATATCGTATGAAAGGTTAGCTCAGAGCTTCAAGTCCAAACTAATTAGCACTCTTAAGCATACATAAAATGGGATCTTGAGCCCTTGGAGTCGATTCTTATTCCAATTTTCTATTTCATAGAAACATGTTAAAATCCTTAGGTCGCTACGGAAACAGCCTCCTTGTATAATTACAAGGGCTTAGTCTGCGTACAACTGACCCCCAGACCCCAACCAGTTGGGAATATACTGGGTATGTTGTTGTTGTTGTTGTAGTAGTATAGAAACATGTTAAAATAAGTCAATGATCACTCTTTTTGATACCTTAATGAAATTATGCATGGATGTTTCTTGTACTCTTTCTTTTTTGTGCTATTTAAACATGTAGCTTATAGCACAAAATAATCTCAATACCTTAACACACACATTTTGCAGGGAAAATTAATGTCCAGTCTGTTAAACATGCAATTTCAGCACCCAACACAGTAGCAACTGGACACAAAGTCACAGAAAATGGAATCTCAACAACAAATCACACACAATGAGGCACGAAGACCACATGAAAAAAATGACAGCAAAAAGGCAATGACCAAATTTCACCAAAACAAGCAGAAAGCAGCAATAAATATAAAATTTAAAGCTCGTGAATCCTAGCGTTGTACCAGATAAATTTCATAATGACTAATTTCCTGACAAGGGACTGCAGCTAAAAATATCCACGGCCAGGGGCTACCACTACAAAAGCATAAAGAGTGTTCAAGCCAATATACCTCAGCGAGCCCTCAGAAGGTACTCGTTTTACCTGTAGTGGTGGCTGGACGCCGACTCTGTTACCACCGTTATGTGACGGATCCCATACACACCGCTTGACGCAATTGTTGAGGAAATGTCTCTTAGCTGCTCATCTGGATGGTTGCAGCAGTCAACCCTTCTCCAAGGTGCTGCTCGTCATAAGTGCCTCCCGAACCACTTTCGAACAGGCCTGGACTAAATAGAAAGCTCCCTTAAAACATACGGTTTGAGCTGAAAAGCAAATCAAAAGAAAAGCATAAGTGATTTTGAACAAAATAGGGAAGATCACAAAGGAATAATAAATAGAGAAACGAATTGAAGAAAATGAATGAATCCCCATTTCATATTCGCTGGAATCATGCCGAGAAATTAAGAAAGTCTCCAGGTCAGATTGTCCTCAAACCCAGCACCCTCGGCACGTCCCTGCTCAGTGAAGACCCGAAATCAACAGCCAGGTACCCGCAACCCGTCATTCGACGGTTGCACTTGCAAAAATGAAGATCGACTCAGCCCCAGCACAATGTTGTTGAGCAACCATATGAAGAATCTAAAACTGGTTTCACACTGCTGTCTGGTTAACAAAGAATAAACACCATTGGGTTAACTAATTTCATATTGACGTTTATCATTCTCATCACCCACAACAATATCTCCACTTTCTTATAGCTTCTTGTTTATATTGTTTTTTAGCAAGGTGATTCCCACCCACCGGCAGGACAATCTTTACATATTTCCTTTTTTTCCTCATCACCAAATGAAAAGGAGAGGCAAGCAAATATATATGCACCAACAATTTGAAATACAACAGGATTTTTTTTTACAATATAAATAAGCACAAAGGTTTGTAGAAGAACCTGATGACCAGGCACAGAAAGCAGCAGGTGAAATATTAGAGTTTATTTCATGCAGAAAACTTCAACACACCTAAATAAAAGTAAGAGAAAGCACACATGAATAAAGCAACAACAGAAATGGATGTTAATATATTTTAAACACGTTAGTCCGAAAAATAGAGAGAAAAAGTTTACACCCAGGAAAGAAATTTAAAATAGTAACAAACGAAAACAAGTATGAAACAAAGGAAAAGTAATGAGCATAGCACAGGGTTGCGGTAAAAAGCAGATTATAGGTCTTCCACAAGTCACACGAGAAATAAATGAGCCCAAACATGATGAAAAACATGCAAAAATCACCCCACAGAAACCATAACATCTAGTGTGCTCCAGTGATAAATTACTCGTTCATACGGTAATATGACTTAATGATCAAAACGTCAACCTGCTACAAACATTTTGTACACTCAACAAATTTCCCAGCCACAGTTAAACCCCAAACTTACAAGTAGACTTGAACCGAAGAGTCGTAACATATTGAGACCCCTATCAGCAATTGCCTGTAGAAATTACCACGAAAATAAATGCAATTTAGAACAACACCGTGCCTGGAAATAACCGAGCACTTTTCTTGATTCATTTTACCAACTATACAAACTAAGAAATTACTAAAGTACTACAGGCATATTAGCCATCACCAAAGTACATGAACATCAACTCGATCCATTTAAGAATTTAATATGAATTTCAACAACAGAACAAGCTGAACATTCAAGCAACCAAAAAGAAAAAAAAAAAGAAAAAAAGAAAGAAAAAGCAAAATCTGCAACAAGATGCCAGTGCACACAGTGGGTGATATAAGATCCATCCATCCGCCAAATCCGAGTAGAGATACCAACAAGATAAGCAACATTAAACCTGTAATTGAAAAAATATACAAAAAAAAATCACATTAGCAGTCAACTCAAACACCATTATTCGAACTCAAATGCAGAAGAATTAGGAGAGGCTTGCAGAAAAATTAACAGTCAACTAAAATCGAGCGCAAACTGACCAAAGACCACGAAAGAGTGAAGGCTTGAAGAAGGGCGTTGAAATCCATGTTCGAATTTGGATTCTGTTGCAATGAGTCAAATGGCAGCTTGCGTAGCAAAAAAAAATCTCGAAAATAATGAGGCAAACTATGATTTGTTGGTACATCGATAAAAAGGAACATCAGATCCAGGATTGAGTATTCCAAAGCTTAATTTACATAATTAGAAATTAAAAGAGATACAATTAACGGTAGAATACCAGATGCATAAAAATTGAAGCTCAAATATCAAAGAAATCCCCCAAAAATCAGCAATAAACACACTCACACTCAAAATTAGAGATGGCATTGAGTTGCAGAGAGAGACAAAAAAAATACCAGAATTATCCCACCAAAAGTCGAGACAACCCCTTGAATCCCGACCGTCGAGAATTTTCTGTCGGACCTCGAAAGCCCTATCACTGTCAAGAACGCGATGTATCGGAACAGAAAAGTGACCATGAACTCGGCTACGCCAGCCCTCCGAAGGATGACGACTGGAGCTCGCCGGGCTCGAACAGGAGCACCAGCGATTCCCAGCGGATGCCGCTCGGAGAAACTGGTAAATGCGAAAGATTTTCAGACTGACTTAGTTCTTGCTCGTGTTTCCTTTCTCTTGTGGTTAATGAAGGTGGTATGATGTGATTCTATGGGCGGTGTCGAGGAGATGGACAGAGTGGTACGGCGATTAGGTTTTTGGAAGGCCGAATATTTATTTATTAAATTCCACAAGAAAAAAAAAATGAGGAAAAGAAGAAGGCAAAATGAGCGAATGAAGTGAGCCACGTGTCTCATTTGAAGAGAGTCTAATATTTCCTTATAAATTATTATATTATTATATTTATATATATATTATTACTAATTTGTTCCCGACTGTGCACAGCACAGTCGAGCACAATTTGGGGTTAAAAATTGCTTAATTGAGAAATATGTGAGTACTATATAACATGTAATTGTTTATGTTTAAGTAGATGAATAGGAATCTAATGTTACGTGAATATATCAGAATTATTGGTAAGAATTTGCAACGCAAAAAATTGTAATATCACGAAATTAACAAATTAGAGAATATTTTAGAATACCAAATAATATCAAAGAAACTACAAAAAATTCTATGTTTAATAAAAATTTACAATGTATATTGCTTCCGATAACACGGAGCAATGAAGTTCAATATTAAAATTCCAAAAATCTACCCCTAAATCATCTGGAAGAAGTATGAACTCACAAAGTGACACTTGAGTAATGTTGCTTTCATTAAATCTTGTCGCCTTTCATTTTGCATCAATTTTTTTCCTGCATGATTTATGTTCATCTCATATTCTCTCCAACTTTGAGAAAATTTGTAGTTACACCGCTTTTGAATCTTCAAAAAGATATTAGAATTGGCTACATTACAAATGAATTCAACTTAAATTAGGAAAATAATTTGAATGACTACCCTTTCACAATTTACTAAATAAATGGCTAATTGTACACAATAAATGCTTATCAGAGGTGCTCGCTCGTTGGATATGAGTTTTTTTTATGATTCGTTGGGAACAGTATTGTGCCAATCTTGCACAACCATTTGGGTCAAAAATCAAAACACGAAAACCTAACAAGCTATTTCGTTCAAAAACAAAAAAGCACCCCAACGTTATTTTTTTTATTGCACGAAATGCCTCCAGCAATCTTCCAAGTATGAGAAGCTTTTATCCATCCTCATTGTAATTTCATAAATACGTCCTTCCATGGTTTCCACAATGCTCGTTTGTGGAAGAATGGAATGATATTTCACCTGGTGGAAATCTCTACAAAAAATATCGTTTTTAAAGTGTAATGTATATTGTAACAATAATTTTCGTGTATTGAATTTAAAAACACGAAAAATATTATTCAAATGAATTTCTTGAATCAAAATAAATATAGCGGGTTACAATCTCTATTTTCTCCTCTGATTCTTCTCACAAACTATATTTTAAGTCTTGGGGCGAAATCTTCGGTTTGATCTTCTCCTTGAATTGATTTGACTTGAATCAACGTAATCCGAGGGCTTGAAAGCTTTTTCCCGAGATCTTGAACTTGAACTTGAATACGAACGTAATTCGGAGGCTTGGTAGCTTATTCCCGAATTAAACGTCGGTTTTGAACTTGAATGTGCTTGAATCTTCCTTCGAATCTTCAAGAACGGCTTTGAATCTTCAAGAACACTTGAATTTCGTAGAGAGAATTCTCTAGAGCTCTTGAACTTGAATATGAATTATGAGATGTGTGTTTTTGGCATTAGGGAGAGCCCCTATTTATAGGTGTAGGAGAGAGCACCCTACCAAATTTAAGAACCATAGGACGCGATTTGATTGGTCCATGATGATTCACATAAGATCTTTAAGATCTACTTAGATCTCCCAAGATCTTCTAGATCCACTTAAATCTTCCAAGATCTTCTAGAAGATATGATTTATTTACCAAGAATAAGATTTGACACTTGGCATTATTTGATTGGTCAAGAATTAAAATATTAAAATATCAATTAATTATCTATTTAAATTTAGGAATTAAATTTATGGAAATTCCTAAAATATAAATAGAAAATATAACTTGATTTTTAATAAATTAATTTCCACGTGGCGCGATTTGATTGGACACATTTTTTATGTATCTACAAATGCCCCCTCGAGACTTGTTCACGGACAACGTGTCTTGGAGTGAGTAAGTCGCGACTTCTTTGATTTGGCTATATGGCTGAGCCAATTTCAAAACTTAAAGCCCACTTTTAAAGCAACAAGGCTTAAACCCAAAACCCAACCAAGTTAAGTTTCATTTGGCCCATTAAAAATGGACTTCCATTGAGTGGGTTCATCTTCGACGAAGTGGTGTCGGATGCAAACGAGCTGGTAGGGACCAACAAAGATAATAATTTATGCCTTCCTCGCTGTTGTCGATACCTCTTCCACGCCTATCATCTACTGTGCAAAGAATCCGACGGTGGACAAGTGTCAATTGATCGATGGGTGCATTTTTGGTCGAAGAATGCTATCAAATACAGACAACCTCCTAATCATGCTGACAAGAGGAACGGAGAGAAGAAGAGGATCATTCGCCTCAAGTTAACTTATAATCCGCCCGGCATTTTTGAAGAACATCGACGCTGGACCTCCGCCGAAGATCAATTGTTTAAGAAGATGGTTGTGATCGAGCTAAAGCTGCAAGAAGAAATTCACTTAGCGGTGTACCTCTCCTGTTGGATATGCACGTTTGTCCTTCCCAACGACGACGTCGACATAATTCGCCCAGGCACCTTCAAGACGACAAGCATGATGGCCAAGGGTTATATAGTTGGCCTTGCGGTTCCGGTCTTGACGAGCATCTACAAGGGGCTGAACGATCTTACAAGCTACAAAAGTCCGTCTCGATCGACATTTCCCGTCCACTTCGTTTACATCTGGTTGGCGATTTACTTTAGAACTCACTTCACAATTGGTCAAACGCACAAGCCCTTGATGGTGACATATTCCGTGAGAACGACGCAAGACACTTTGATCCCGAGGAAGCCCGCAGACGTATCCACAAGGGAGACTCCGCCTCATGGGCTTGCAATATCATCATCAAAGACCAGACTTCTCGATACGTCGATGATCAACGAAGACCTAGATATGAATGGAGGTACTTTATGGTGATTCGGTCTAACTACCTTACGTGGCGTCAAGGTAGTCGCTTTTTCATTGAGCCGTATAGTCCTCATCGATTCAGTCGTCAATTTGGGTTTTATCAAGATGTTCCCGGCACTTTGAAGAAAGACTTTCGCGAGGGCTCTCTTGACGATGGAATTTACTACTGGCAACAGAGGTTCTATGCGGATCCTTTTCCAAAGCTTTGTTACCTTGTGCCTCAACAAATGCAAAGAAATCAACACCAGCTTGTAAGTCATGGTGGCATCAAGTTCATGGAGGCTATCTTGAGCGCCATATAGAGGATTTGCTTGCATCAAAGCCGAACATGATATCTTCGAGAGACAAAGATCCAGTTGTGGACCAGGGTGATTCTACAAGTGGAGATCATGAGGCGCTTCTTGCCAGAATTCCTGAGACCAACAAGAGAAAGAGTAGGTCCACCTCTTTAGAAGAGAGCAGCAATGCAGATCAACATTGGAAGAGAGCAAAACAGCAATTTGGTTCCCAGCACCATGTTGAGAAAGCGGTAGAGAATCAACACGAGACAGAGGACCTCATTCTAAGGTTTTCTATCTCTTCTTCTTTACTTCTATCTCGAGTTCTCTTTCTAATTGATATATGTATTTCATTGTTGTTTTTAAGGCGCGACGGGATGTGTTTGGTTCTGACGATGGCGAAGAGTCGCAAGACGATGAAGGGACTTCTGCAGCAAATGTTCCAACGTGTGCCAAAAAACCTACTGCTGAACAAAAGCTTCATACTCCAGCCATTTCAGAGTTCAAAGGGGAGAAGTTCCTTCTTGACCGCCAAAAGAAGTATCTTCAAGGCATGTGGTACGACCTCCGTGACAAGGTCATGGCGACTCCTATCGACTCCTTGTCTTCCATAAAAGAAGACGTGTCACTTGTTTTCGATGCCATGAAGAAATGCGATAAGTTTAACTTTTCCACCATCGAGAGCCCGTTGAAGGTCTTGTTTGACAATGTCGACTCTTACGACGGAGTACGGTCGAAATCTTCGGGGAAGGCGACGAAGGAACATATTGCTCGACAATTGGCTAAAGCTAAAGACCGTCTTCGTGAAGATAAGGCGAAGTAGGATATTGAATCAAATCAAGCAAAGTCCACTAAGGCTGAGCTAAAGCGAGTCATGGAAGAGCTTGAGAAGTTGAAGGTGAAGGCAGAAACGTTATCCCAAACATTGAGGCAGCAACAAGAGTCACTCGATAGTGCCAAGGCCAAGGTGAAATTAACTCAAGAGGAGATCCTCGCCATCAGCAGTGCTCCACCGTTGGACGAAGAAGTGGCTGAACAGTTGAAGATGTTGAAGTAAAACTTGAGGGCGACTAAAGAGAAGCTAGGAAGCTTGAATCCTTTTGCTTAGACATGTTTGCGACTCTTTCGTTCATTTCTTCATGTAATAAGACTCAAGGTTATGGAGTGGAATGATTTGTTTCTTTTCACATCATGCGATCTCAAATATTGCACTTCATTTCCTCGCCAAATCAACCGAAATTGACTAACTTAAAAGACGAATATATCTTGTGACTGAACTTAGAAAATATCTAAGCTGCCTACGTACCTTTAAAAGGATCAAGTCATAACGTAGTTCAAAGCAACATGAATATGAATTTGTTTATGGAGGGGGTGCCGTGCACAGTTTATACTCATGCGGGCCAGGAGTGACTATTCTTTAACTACTTTAGACAAAGTAGAGTATTAGGTTTAACCACATAACACCTTAGTGGGAGAATTAATAGTTTAACCACATATATTCACATTGGTGGAGAATTTAGCAGTTTAATCACATGCAAAGCTTTTTGGTGATTACCATTCACAGTTTATACTCATGCGGGTCAGGAGTTCTTCATTTTTTATTTTTTTTAAATACAACTAAGCGTAGTAGCGCTTCAAGAATTTCCCATTTATAGGGCCAATCTTGACTCGATCCTCCGATATCAGCTTGTATGCGCCATTGGTGTAGACCTCCGTGACGACATATGGTCCATCCCATCTTGATACGAACTTATTTCCAACACGATGAGTGGTTTTGATGGGTCTTCTCACAGCAAGTACCAAATCTCCTACTTGAAAAGAACGAGCTCGGACCTTCTTATTAAACGACTTTGAGAGGCGAGCTTGATAACATTCAAGTCTTTGTTGCGCTTCCA
>CACSLK010032525.1:9076389-9090502 GCA_902706635.1 Striga hermonthica | reverse complement strand
TTAGAGATTTTTTTTTTCAAATAATTAGTCATCACCAAACATATATATTAAGCTTAAATTAAAATATACATACACATACAAATCAAATAAATTTCATATAGGTTGAATTAAATTCAACAAAAAATATTTTTTTTTTTCTTAAACATAATATATATACTAATTAACATAGGGAAAATTGACCCTGGGCTAAAGCCCAGGTTAGCCCCTAACTAGCTACGCCCATGGAGGGACCTGCTCGAGATTCTCTTCCGTCAACGTTTTTATACCCTCTCTCTCTCCATTTTGACGCAAATTTGCGTCTGACGCCATTTTTTGCGTCCAATCTTTTTTTTCTTTCATTTTAGTCCTTCTCTTTTTATTTATCTCATCTTCTTCTTTTTTTTTTTTTATTTTAGCCCCATAATTATTAATTTAGCTCATATGATATTTAAAATTATAAATTATTTTTATGTATTTTTAATATTCTAAAAAAAAATCTTTATTCATAAAAATTAAATAGTAAAATATTTAAAATAATAAATATTATATTTATCATTTAATGTTATACTTTTTACAATAATAATATAAAATATACATATTATTTATGGTATTTTTATTTAACAATAAAAGAAAACACTAGCATTAAATAACAACAACATTACGAATACATATTGAAATAACATTAGTACATGATAGATCACGGTTCAAAAAAAAAAACATTTCAATAACTAGTGTTGAAATAAAAATACAACATCACACGGTACTAAAATAAAAATATATCATAAACCCAACAACTGAAAACAAACACGAATGCTTCGTAATCTGGCAAGTTGGCACCGCTTCCTCCAAGATCATTGAAAAATTGGCCAAATGCATTAGTCGGATATGGATCCGGTTGGGCTTGTTGAGCTCTTTTCTCCAAGATTCGTGCCTTTTCAGCTTCAATGTATGCTCGAACTCTAGGATCTTCAATGGAACTGACATCTTGAAACAGAATTTTATTTTCTTCCCTTATTTCTTTTAAAGTGAGGGATCTATTGTGCATCTCCATTTGATGTTTTATTTGGTCGTTTGCATTTTTCATCTCCTCAACAAGTCTTTTGTTTGCTTCTTTCATCGCGTTGATGAGCGATGATGAATCATCATTTACCTTTCTTTTTAGTTTGGCTTTCTTGACCCCGATAGGTCTTTCAGATGGAGAACCAGTAGCACATTGATCCGAGTCGCTTAAATTTATAGAAAATGAAGAAATACCTGCGGATTTTTGTCGGGCAGACTCAGGAGTTGGATTTTCTGACTCCGAAGATGGATAACAACCAGACTGTTTTTTCTTACTCCTCGAAGTTCCATCTTTAAATTTTTCAAAATTTTTAATAATATCCCAAACATGATCGTATTTCCATTCGGATTTGAATTTGGAATCTTCTTTGAACAACACTTTTTCTCTGAGCATCTACAATTTTCATAAACAATTAACCATAGCTAATATAAATAATAAATTTAATAAATAAAAAATACAATCAGATTTTAGTACTCACTGTATCTTCATTTGATGCACCACTCTGATGCATATCTTCTACTGCTTTAATGCATGCATGGAGTCTTTTGGCTGTTTTTTCGATTGTTTGAATTCGTGCTTGCATAGATCTCTTGGTACGAACCTCCCATTGCTCAAGTCGTCCTTCATTGAAAGCATTTTCAATACGGGACCAAAATCGATCAGATGATTGGTATACCCCAATAATTGGGTCCTGAGAAATATCCATATAAACTTGACATAAAAGAACATCTTCATCATGGTTATAGGAAGATGAACGGATCGACATTCTTACAAGAAGTTAATTGTGCTAAAGCTTTAGTGTAGAGAATAAAAATGTTGGGGTGTATTCACTACAATATGATATCTTCTTTTATAGTGAAAGACCATCTCCTCTCTCCATGGTTTAACCCGAAATGACATATCACTGCAATAACCCAAAAATGACAACTCTCTCCAAAGTTGATCACGCTTATCAATGTTCTGAACCGAAAATGATATATCACTACAAAGTTGATCACGCTTAATCATGTTCTGACCTGAAAGTGACATGTCTATGCAAAGTTGATCACGGTTATCAATGTTCTGACCCGAAAGTGACATGTCACTGCAAAGTTGATCATGGTTATCAATGTTCTGACCCAAACGTGACATGTCACTGCAAAGTTGATCACGGTTATCAATGTTCTGACCCGAAAATGACACATCACTACAATGTCCCCCACCTCTCTCAATGTTTTGACCCGAAAGTGGACACCCTCTGCAAAGTTGATCACACTTATCCATGTTCTGACCCAAAAATGACACATCACTGCAATGTCCACCACTCTCATTGCTTTGACCCGAAAATGGTCACTCTCAGCAAAGTTGATCACGTTTATCCATGTTCTGACCCTAAAATGACACATCACTGCAAAGTTGATCACGCTTAATCATGTTCTGACCCGATAGTGACATGTCACTGCAAAGTTGATCACGGTTATCAATGTTCTGACCCGAAAGTGACATGTCACTGCAAAGTTGATCATGGTTATCAATGTTCTGACCCAAAAGTGCCATGTCACTGCAAAGATGATCACGCTTATTCATGTTCTAACCCGAAAATGACACATCACTACAATGTCCCCCCACCTCTCTCAATGCTTTGACCCGAAAGTGGACACCCTCTGCAATGACCTCTCACCTCAAAGACTGTCACGCCTATCAATACTTTGACTTGAAAATAACCACTCCCCACAAAGGTTACCACACCTTTCAAATTCACTACATAAGAACATAACATATACTAAATCCATCACACACTTGAATCTCTTCAAACATATTTTCATATTTCTTTATCTTTCTACAATGAATTTTAATTTTGGCAATTCGTCATCTTCTTCCTCTGATTCTGAGGATGATCATATGCTAATTATGAATGCTCTTCTTCAAAAACAAGCAGTGATAGCTCAAGCTATCGCTAGTAACAACATCATCATTCAACATCTTATCAATCAACAAAACCAAGAAGCCTCCCATGGAGGATCTGTTCCTGGGCATATTTTTATCAATCGTGATCGAGAGGTTGTTGATCGTAGGATGTACAATAATTATTTCTCAGAAAATCCATTGTATAACGAGACCATGTTTCGTAGAAGATACAGAATGTCTCGCTCGTTGTTCCTTCGAATTGTCGACGCAGTCAAAGATCATGATCATTACTTTCAACAGCGAGTGGATCGCGCAGGCAGACTTGGATTATCTCCAATACAAAAAATAACTGTTGTCTTTCGTATGTTGGCATACGGCGTTCCAGCTGATGCTACAGACGAGTATGTTAAATTGGTGAGTCCACTGCAATTGAAAGTATGAAAAAATTTTGTCGATTGATAGTTGAGGTATTTGGCGAGCGATATCTGCGGAGGCCCACATCTAATGATATTTCCAGGCTTCTATACATTGGCCAGCAACGTGGTTTTTCAGAAATGTTGGGGAGTTTAGATTGCATGCATTGGAGGTGGAAAAATTGTCCTACAGCGTGGGCTGGCCAATATGCTGGTCGTAGTGGAAAGCCTACAATCATTCTTGAAGCTGTAGCAGATTATGATCTATGGATATGGCATGCTTATTTCGGTTTGCCGGGCTCCAATAACGACATCAACGTTCTAGAATCATCTCATCTTTTCTAGGATCTAACCCAAGGTATTCCTCCTCCAGCTCATTATATAATTCAAGGAAAAGAATACAACATGGGTTATTATTTAGCTGATAGTATATATCCAAAATGGTATACCATTGTGCAAACAATTCATGAGCCATGTGGTCCAAAGAAAAAATATTTTGCAATGAAACAAGAAGCTTGCAGAAAAGATGTTGAACGTGCATTTGGAGTTCTTCAATCACGTTTTGGCATTGTAGCAGGACCCGTACGTTATTGGCGAAAAGAAGTGCTACATGATATCATAACCAAATGTATAATTTTTCATAACATGATTGTCGAGGATGAACGTGACCTAAGTGCACCAATAGAAACTGAAATGGAAACGCCGCCGCCGGAGGTCGAAATGGCAGTAGATGAAAGTACTCGATTTCAAGAATTTATATCTCAGTACAAAAAAATTAGAAATAAAGATGATCATATTGCACTTCGGAATGCACTAATTGATCATTTATGGGAAGAATTCACCAACTCCGAGACTTGAAAGACTATCTATTTTTACGTGATTGTTGTAATTTTCTATTTTATCTTGTGTGTTGCAATATTTAAATTTTCATTTTGCGTGTTGTAATTTCTAATTTTCATGTGTGTTGTAATTTTTAATTTTTCATCTTGTGTGTTGTAATTTTTAAATTTTCATCTTGTGAATTGTAATTTTTAATTTTATTTATGTGGTGAAATTTTAATTTTTAATGAATATTTATTTCTCCGATTTTATTATGTATAATTAATTTTAATTACATAAAGTCCAAATTGAATTTAAAATAATAGTGTGGTTTAATTTATAAAGTTGTAAAATATGTGGGTAGTATTGAAAAGTTATAAAAGTTGGTGTAAAAGAGAATATTCTGGGAATATTCTTTTGGGTTTGAGAATGAGTTTTTCAGTTGGAGATGAATTACTGCAAAATGGGATAGTTACTGCAAAATGGGTTTGAGTTTGGGTTTTTCGGTTAGAGATGGCCTAATTCTGTGGTGAAATTTCAGATAAATCAAAACAATCATTGGCTTTGGGGTTCATGTCCATGGTAGACTTTCAGAGAGACAAGAAAGAGAGAAGATTGTGAAATGGCGTGTGAAGAAAGCTTGTGTTCAATCACTCAAATCTGTCACATTGTCAAAAGACAATTACCATACTAACCCCAAATAGTAAGAATGAAAGAGGACAAATTAGTCAACTGAAAGGCTCACGTTTTGTGCACAAACCGGTGAAAAAAAAAGTTCAATAAAAAATTGTAGCAACTTGCTTCGAAACCGCGTCGTTTCATTCCATTTACAGCCTTTTAAGAGTAGCCACGTGTCACCATACAAAGAAGCACCATGTCATAAGGAAAGATTGAAGGAATGTTGCATCCACAAGGCCCCACGTGTCATGCATAGAATGTCTCTCATTTTTTCTTATAAGAATAAGAGAGATATTCTATATAAGGTAGATATATATACTCATTTTGAGATTAGGTACATTCTTAATAAAATATGATAAGTTAGATAGATGTGTAAATAAATTTTTAATTGTTATAAAATGCGGGGAAAATAAAGAACACAATGTAAAAACCGGATACAAATTATAAGATGCTTTCTTTATGTTTTTCTTCGTTTCTTCAGTACAACTATTACACTACTTTTACTTGCCTTTTATAGGCAAACTATGCACACATTTTAATGCACTCATTCACACATTTCTAAGATAACTAGTACAGATCCCGTGCGATGCACGGGGTGCACAATTTTAAGGTTATTTATCCAGCCTTATAATTATATAAATGAATAAAAAAAAATGTACGAGATATATATAGTACGGGACCGGTGCGA
This sequence comes from Striga hermonthica, assembly GCA_902706635.1. Taxonomy (NCBI): domain Eukaryota; kingdom Viridiplantae; phylum Streptophyta; class Magnoliopsida; order Lamiales; family Orobanchaceae; genus Striga; species Striga hermonthica. The sequence goes on along the minus strand of CACSLK010032525.1, from coordinate 9,084,978 downwards.
GACACGGGATATATTTATCTAGGGAATATTATATTATAAGATGCAATATTCAATAAAAGTTTTATAGTACGCATGAAAATTATACAATAAAATAGTATCTGACAAAAAAAATCATATATTATTAAAGACCTTCTTGTACATAGATATTAAATAATTTATTAGTAAAATAGTGTATAAGTTGATTACAATAACAAAACAACATGCTCACGGGATTAGTAAAAATATTCCATTAATTGAAGATTTAATGGGATTAAGCATTTAAATTAATTAACTTAGATAATTCAAAAGCCTTCCAACATTGATTTGACTTTAATATATTACAACATGTGTATACTTTAAATATATTAATATTTAAGGAACTTTAAACAACATAATTTTAAAAAAAAATTGTTTTAGGGAACTTTAAACAGCATATTTACGTCACTCATAAAACAAATTATATTTCAATATCATAGTTATAGTATTATTTAAGAAACTTGAAACAACATTGTTAAATATTTATGTCCACCCATAAATTTTTTACAAGTCGAAGGTAATTAATCCCGTTTATTTTTTATTTGTTTGTTTATTCATTTTTTTGACAAAACTGATATCATGGATAAAAAAATTTAATATTAAATAAATTAATTAAATAATATAAAATAATATGCTTTACACAAATATAGGATGCAGATAATTCTCTCATACCAAACAACGCGATTTCATAATTGACTCAGATCCAGCAATCCTATCCAATATTTTATATAAATAAATATTAAATAAAATGCTTTAAACAGAAATTAGATAAGAAATTTTGAATCTGCATTTTTTTTAGTATAAATAGGCTTTACGTACATTTTTTGACTTCACCGATTATGGGATTTGTTTTGACTAAATCTATGTTATTATGGAATAAGACAAATAAATAAAGTCTTTTTTTAGTAAAGACTTTACGTACTTTTTTTTGGCTTATCGGATGTTATGAGATTTTTTTTTTTCTTAAGCTGGTATTTATTTTAGTAAAAATTTTAAAGAATAACTAATATAATTTTATTATCTAACCATCAATAAAATCATTTAATGATGTGATCATTATCTTTTAAATAATAAATAATATTATTTTTTTAAAAAAAATATTAGTTTTATATAATTAAATAAAGGTTAAAAAATATTACTCGACAAATATTAATTATAATGGATATCAGTAAAATCATTGCATAAATTATTTAAGGAAAAAATCTTTAAGATCATATCTGGATAATAAATGTAAATATGCAAGCAATTAATGCATAGTAAAAAATTTCCAAATAAAGTATGCATTAAATGTATGTTGACTTTTCTTGCTACTATTTTTGGTAAATAAGTTGGCTTTTAATATATATATATAGATGTGATAAAGATAATAGTGGTAAAATTCCACTTGGTTATAACACTCCCCCTTGGAATTACCACTATTAACTGTGCGTTTATGCTGCCTCGTTAAAAACCTTATCTGGAAAAACCCTGTGGGAAAAAACCGAGATAAGGAAAAAAGAGTACAGCTGCACATACTCCCCCTCGAGTTATCATCTGTGCAAATCCCGATGTCTCATTCTAATATTGTGTATGTGCTTTCAAAACATTGTCGTCGGAAGTGCCTTCGTAAACAAATCTATTGCATTATCGTTTGATCTAATGTATTGAACTTTGATTTGTTTGTTTCTTTCAAGCTCTTGCACATATGAGAAGAATTTCGGCGGGATATGTTTAGTTCTGTCATTCTTGATGTATCCTTCTTTGGTTTGAGCGACACATGCTGCATTGTCTTCGAATATCACCGTCGGGTCATTATTATTCGACAGACCACTGGCTTGTTGAATATGTTGAGTCATGTTTCTGAGCCAGATGCTTTCCCTAGTTGCTTCATGAAGTGCAATGATCTCAGCATGGTTTGAAGACGTCGCAACTAACGTTTGTTTCTGGGAGCGCAAAGAGAATGTAGTTCCACCAATCGTGAAAACATAGTCGGTTTGAGATCTTGCTCTATGGGGGTCTGATAGATATCCTGCATCTGCAAAACCGATTATTTCATGTTTTTTATCATTAGAGTAAAACAGTCCCAAATCGATTGTCCCTTGGAGATAACGAAATATATGCTTGATTCCATTCCAATTTCTCCTTGTAGGTGCCGAGTTATATCTCGCTAATAGTTGGTAGTGAAAGATATATCTGGTTTGGTGCAATTAGCAAGATACATAAGAGCTCCTATTGCACTCATATATGGTATTTCAGGACCAAGTATTTCTTCATCTTCATCACAAGGTCGAAACGGATCCTTTTCAACATCTAATGTTCGATTGACCATTGGGGTACTAAGTGGATTTGCCTTGTCCATATTGAATCGTTTCAGTATTCTTTTAGGTAATTAGATTGATGGACAAATATCCCATTTTGGACTCGTTCTATTTGCAAGCCGAGGCAATATTTGGTCTGTTCGAGATCTTTCATTTCAAATTCGCCTTTTAGTAAAGTGACTATTTCTTGGATTTCATTTGTAGTCCCAATAATATTAAGATCATCGACATAGACAACAATTATCACAACTCCATCTTGTGATCTTTTTATAAAAACACACGGGCATATTTGATTATTTATGTATCCCCGTTTAAGTAATTGTTCACTCAAACAATTATACCACATACGCCCGGATTGTTTCAAGCCATACAATGGTCTTTACAGTTTTATCGCACATAACTCTTTAGGTTTGGACTTTAGTGCCTCGGGTATTCTAAAACCTTCTGGAATTTTCATATAAATGTCAGCGTCTAGCGATCCATATAAGTAAGCAGTCACAACATCCATGAGACGCATCTCAAAATTTTTATGGATGGCCAAACTAATCAAGTATCTGAAAGTAATTGCATCCATAACAGGGGAATATGTTTCATCATAATCGATCCAAGGCTTCTGGGAGAATCCCTGTGCTACAAGGCGAGCTTTATATCTTGTGATCTCGTTTTTCTCATTTCTTTTTCTGACAAAAACCCATCTGTATCCAATAGGTTTTATGGCTTTGGGTATAATGGTAATAGGTCCAAAAACCTTTCATTTATTAAGTGAATTTAACTCGGCTTGAATAGTGTCTTTCCACTTGTCCCAATCATGCCTTTTCTGACATTCAATCATAGATTTTGGTTCAGGATCCTCAACTTCTTTATCAATTTCCTGTGATACCATATATGCGAATGCATCATCAATTATCTCATCACGCTTCCAAAGTTTCCCATTATTTACGTAATTGATGGAGATTTCAATATTTTCATTTCGTTCTGAAATTTTTCCATCATCTTGATTCTTTTTCAAATTTGAATCTTGAATTTCTCTTTTCTTTCGAGGATTCTTATCTTTAGACCCCACTGGTCTTCCTCGTTTCAAGAGTGCCTTTAATTCATTTGGTACATCGTCATTTGCCATTTATTTTGTAATCTCAATTCGAGCAGGGGAATTTATAGCTGCAACATGTGATTTTGTCACCCTTTTTGTGTCAGTAAATGCATCTGGCAATTGATTTGCAATATTCTGCAGATGTATGATCTTTTGAACTTCTTGCTCTCTTTGTTTGGTGGGAGGTTCAAGATATGATAGTGATGATGTTCTCCATTCAATATTTCTTTCAATTGACTTTTCATTCCCACTTAAAGGGGGAAATAATTCTTCATTAAAATGACAATCATCACACCGAGCTGTAAAAACATCACCTGTTTTTGGCTCAAGGTATTTTATTATTGATGGAGATTCATATCCACCATATATTCCCAACCTTCTTTGAGGCCCCATTTTCGTACGTTAGGGCGGAGCAATTGGTACATATACTGCACAACCAAAAATTCTTATATGTGCAATATTTGGTTCTCGACCAGATGCCAACTGTAATGGCGAGTGTGTATGGTGTGCACTTGGTCTTATGCGAATTAGATTATCTGCGTGCATAATAGCATGTCCCCATACTGAAGTGGGGAGTTTTGTCCTCATTATCAATGATCTGGCTATAAGTTGCAGTCGTTTAATCAATGATTTTGATAGACCATTTTGAGTGTGAACGTGTGCTACAGGATGTTTAACATCAATTCCCACTGCCATACAATAATCATTAAATGCTTGAGATGTAAATCTCCAGCATTGTCAAGTCTGACTTTTTTGATAATATAGTCTGAGAATTGAGCCCTTAATTTGATAAGTTGGGCAAGTAATTTAGCAAATGCCACATTTCTAGTGGATAACAAACTCACGTGAGACCATCTACTAGAGGCATCAATTAACACCATAAAATATCTGAATGGACCACAAGGTGGATGAATAGGTCCACATATATCACCATGAATCCTTTCCAAAAATAATGGTGATTCATGTCCGACTTTAGTATGTGATGGTCTTATTATCAATTTCCCTTGAGAACATGAGGCACATGTCAATTCATGTGTTTGCAGTATCCTCTGATTTTTTAATGGATGCCTACTAGAATTTTCAATAATTCTTCGCATCATTATTGAGCCAGGATGACCAAGTCAATCATGTCAAAGTTTAAACATTTCATTCGCCTGTGACTTTGTTGCAGCATAAGTCTCAATAATATGAATGCGGGTGTAATATAAGCCCGAGGATAAAGCTGGCAATTTCTCCAAAACACATTTATTTCCCGCAATATTTGAGGTAATGCAAAGATATTCAACCCCCCTTTATTCATTGTTTCAACATGGTATCCGTTCATTCGAATATCCTTAAAACTCAACAAGTTTCTTGTTGATTTTGGGGAGAATAATGCATCATTCAATGTAAATTTTGTACCTCCCATCATAAAAAATATGGCTTTTCCAGAACCCTCAATTATCTTTGTATTTCCGGATATTGTGTTTACTTTTGCTTTATTTAATTTCAAGTTGACGAAATATTTTCTGTCCTTGAGTATAGTATGAGTAGTTACACAATCTGCAAGACATATATCTCCATTTTGGATTCGAGATCGATCCATGATCTAAAAGAAAAACAACATTTATTATTGATTAAAGTCGAAATACAGATAAAAGCACACACATACACAAAACTAAGAAAGCAATAAAAACATGATCATCAGTTATTCTTTTGGTCATTTCCAGCTCGGTCTTCAACTACCGCATCGGCAAAGTCCAGGTTCAATATGTCATCGATGCCATATTCATCACCCACACGTGTTGAATCATTTCCAGAAGATTCCCCAACCATAAAATTGATTTCTATATTCTTGTCTTTTGATTTTTGGGAATTGTTATAATTATCAACAACGTGTCTCGGAGCACGACAATTTCGTGCCCAATGCCCCGTCCTTCCACATCGATAACATGCCTTTTCATCATTATTCTCCGTCACATTATTTTGTTCAAATTTTGGCTGGAAATTTCTCCCCCTTTCATAATTTTGGGCATAGTTACGGCCTCGCCCACGATTATATCCCCGGCCCGTGTTATACCCTCGGTTAAATTTGTGGACTTGGTCAAATCGGCGATCTGGACCATATCCACGGCCACGGCCACGTCCATGTCCACGACTCCGGCCACGTCCCGAGGTATATCCACGCACATATGTTTGACTGTTTTCAGTTCCGGTTCCCTGTTTAGATATTACAACATTTATTTTAGGGACCACAGTAGACCCCGTGGGTCTAGATTCATGATTTTTCATCAACAACTCATTATTTTGTTCAGCCAGCAGCAAACAAGAAATTAACTCAGAATATTTCACAAAGCCTTTCGCTCTGTATTGTTGCTGCAAAAGTACATTTGAGGCGTGGAACGTGGACAACGTCTTTTCCAGCATATCGTAATCAGTTATGTTTTCTTCACATAATTTCAATACCGAGCAAATGCGGAACATCGCTGAATTGTACTCGTTTACAGTTTTGAAATCTTGGAAGCGTAAATGCATCCACTCATAACGAGCCCGGGGGAGAATCACCATTTTTTGGTGATCATACCTTTCTTTCAAGGCTTTCCACAGATCCGCAGGATCTTTAACAGTTAAATATTTATTTTTCAATGCCTCATTCAAATGATGCCTCAGAAATATCATTGCTTTAGCTTTATCCTGTATTGATTGTTAAATATTCATTTTTCAATGCCTTATTCAAATGATGCCTCAGAAATATCATTGCTTTAGCTTTATCCTGTATTGATGAATCATTTGGGGAGATTATTGTTTTTTCCAATCCCCTTGCCGCCAAATGAATTTCGGCATCTAATGTCCATGAGATATAATTCTTTTCCAGATATATCGAAAGCTTCAAATTCGAGTTTGACCAGATTTGCCATGATAACTATAAAATAAAACATCAATGCTTAGATTCGAAAAATTACATATACAATTATTAATTCTTCAAGACGTACAAAAGAGCAAATAATAAACACATTATACAAATGCCTAATACATAAAATATAAATTCAGCATAATTATACAATATTGCGAATATTACTAAAGCGTATATAATAAACAATATAATGGTAATTAAAACTAATGGATCAAATATTTTTTTTATTCTTATTTAAAAAATATTTTGAGTGTTTGGATTATGAAAATGAATTGTAGTGTTATATAGATATTGGTAAATAGCCGTTGCAATATAACTGTTAAGTAGCCGTTGGAACCAAATTAATGATGTAATATTTGCTAATTAATCATTTATGATTATAAAATTCTAATTAATCATGTATATTACCTTAAAAATTCACCGAGTCATTACGTAAATAATTTAATGAGTATAAATAACAAAGCAAATAAAAATGTCACTCCACACTACTCGATAAATCTTTCGGTGGGTATAAGAATAAACAGTTATAAATTTCACGCCACATTACTGGGTAAACCATTTTGTGGGTGTTAAGTATAAGTAATAATATTATTTATTTGAATAATAATTCATAAGCAAATTTAATAATATCATATCACCACATATTATTGACTATGGCATAGCCTAATTTGCCAATAATAATGGTAATGTGCAGATAATATCATGTTTAGTATACATATCCTTGACTGTGGCAGAGCTTAACTTGTCAAGAATAATGGTAATATATTCATATTTAGTATATTCATACCACACACCCTTGACTGTGGCAGAGCCTAACTTGTCAAGAATAATGGTAATATATTCATATTTAGTATATTCATACCACATATCCTTAACTGTAGCAGAGCCTAACTTGTCAAGAATAATGGTAATATATTCATATTTAGTATATTCATACCACATATCCTTGATTGTGGCAGAGCCTAACTTGTCAAGAATAATGGTAATATATTCATATTTAGTATAATATACTAATTTTATATAATACTTATATATTATTATTATTATATTCCTACCTTTCTTGACCGGGTAGAGTGCTTGTGCTGATAACGTGTTATAAAATGCGGGGAAAATAAAGAACACAATGTAAAAACTGGATACAAATTATAAGATGCTTTCTTTATATTTTTCTTCGTTTCTTCAGTACAACTATTACACTACTTTTACTTGCCTTTTATAGGCAAACTTTGCACACATTTTAATGCACTCATTCACACATTTCTAGGATAATGTGATAAAGATAACAGTGGTAAAATTCCACTTGGTTATAACATTAATATAGTATTTTTGCAATTATTCAAGATTCAGTTCAGTATGTATGTATGTGAGAAGCCCTCTTCGGGCGGGTGGTTTATTTATTTAAAAAAAAAATAAGTGGACAAAAATAATAAAAAAAAAGAGTCGACCAAAATAAAACAGCCGTATTCTCAGAATACGTTTTCTTAAAAAAATATTAATCAAGAAAACGTATTCCGAGAATACATTTTTTTTAAAAAAAATGTCAAATGTATTTTTTTAAAAAAACGTTTAAAAAAAATAGGCAGATAATAATTAAAATGTATTTTTATAAAACGTAGTTTGAAAATACGTTTTTAACAAAACGTATTTTGAATATACATTTCGAAAAAAAATAAAATTTTTTGGAAAAAAAATAATATTTTATTAAAACGTATTCTGAGAATACGTTTTACAATTAAATTGTCGGTAAACGTATTCTGAGAATACGTTTTTTACTTTAATATAAAAAAAAATTTCTTCCTCTCCATTTCATCCACGCAAAACACTAACAGAAACTAAAAAAAGAAGCAAGAAAGCGATTTTCATTCGTGAAAAAAAAAATTCGATCCAATCTTCATCCCGGCGTGAACCGACAACACCGGCACGAGTCTAATTTCCGGTTAATTCATTTGCACGAGGTATATTTGTTGGAGTAGTATACCCGGCGTTCCAATCAAATTGGAAGTATTCTACTTGTAAATACAATCTATTGGAATTATATTAAATAATAAGACATTACTTTATTTTAAGAGTAAGCATTTATCATATATTTGCACTTAAGATAAAATCCCTAGATCACTTATAGCTATAAGATATGGTTGCGCATAGAGATGGTGATCATGGAACATATCTTGAAAGTTGTGATCTTCCAAGTCGTTGGATGTTTCGAGATGGGATATCGAATAAATCCGGAAAAGACTTGCACATAGTATGCATGCTTATTAGATAAGAATGTTGCATTCCATCAACATTAGCGT
>CACSLK010032525.1:9041057-9059174 GCA_902706635.1 Striga hermonthica | reverse complement strand
AATGTTTGGGTCGAACAAAGAGCCTAACATGTCCTTCCACATTACCCTGTGGAGTCGTTCCTTGAGCCTGAGCCGAGTTACCTTGATTGGTTTCACTATAGGACTGTGAGACTAATCAATAATCCTGGCAACAACCCGGTGGTCCAACAGGAAGGAGGCTTCCATCCACTGTCCGAGCAGGGGATGTGCAGTGTAAGTGTTAATAAATTGTATTTTTTTTATTATTCTTATTATTTTTTTTTGTTTAATGGTAATAATTTTTAATTTTTTTTAGGCCAATGCCATGGAGGGGGTTTATAACTTGTTATCGACCCTTGACTTTAATGCACTCACTCCAGAGCAGCAGTCCATAATCGCCAGTGTTCGCCTAAACGGCCGTTTAGACCGTTTACACGCTGTTTAAACGGTAAACGGCGCTATGGTGTGCAGTTTAGCGGATAAACGGTAATTAAACGGGCTAGCCGTGTAGACGGAAAAAAACCGTGTAAAATGTGTAAACGGGACGGTATTAAACGGTATTAAACGGCCTAAACGGCCGTTTAGGCCGTTTACACGGTCCGTTTTGGAAATAGAAGCGGTTGGGCGGGAGAACAAAAAATTGATCCGTTTTGTGAGAACTATATATGCGTGCAGTGTGTTACTAACTGTTGTGTTGTAAGATGAACACCTGTGATGTTGACTGTTGTGATGTTATCTGCAATTTGCATATGGGCTATGGCTATGTCATTGACTCATAAGTCATAATATTAATACTAATGTAGTTAAAAACGTGTAATCCGTTTAATCCCGTGTACACGCCGTGTACACCGTCTAAACACTACACGTGCCCTCGCCGACTGTTTACCGTTTAGCGTTTAGGCTAACACTGATAATCGCACAACCCAAAACATGCTCTACAGTGGACTGACTGTCAGAGGACAAGGGGTCACGCAAGGAACGTCGTCGAGTCAAGTTCTATCTCAAGAGAGCTATGTCCGACCCCAACCGACGCAGTCGCACTGGGCGAGGCATCGACTTGCTGCCAATATTGGTGGGCGTAGAAGACGTCGTGTCCGCGAACTCGATGCCAACACCGTGCCTGCCGACACCGTGCCTCCCAATACCGTGCCTGAGGAACAAGCAGAAGAAGGTCAGATTTTTTTACTTAACTGCAATATGATTTTTAAATTATTTATTTATTTATTTATTGTCAAGTAGAATTTCTGATTTTTCTTAAAATATCATTTATTCAGATACAGAAGAAGAAGTTGCCACGCCCACAGCCTCGTCTTCTTTACAGACGTACCAGCGTCGGAAGGGCTCCCGAGAGCGTAGACCTCCGAATCAATTCACTCCTAGAAACTATTAGGAAATTTATGGACATGATTTTTTTTCTTGACTTTTGTGTAATTAAATTCACACATATTGGTATTTTGAATAAATTATTGTGCTTAAATTTTGTTTGTGGAATTGATATATTTTGGATGAATATTTGGTTGTTGAATATTTAGTTGTGAAATCGATTTCGACAAACAGGTGTTTTAGATTTTTTCTATTGTAAAATTGCTGTTTCTGTACAGTAAAACGTATTTTCATAATTCGTTTTACTCTTTTTTTTTTTATTGAAAACGTATTTTCAGAATACGGTTTTAAGTGAATAAGTTCGACCTTAAGTCAAGAAGTCTATTCGTTTAATTATTAACCGAGTCAAATTTAATAATTAATTTCCGAACCGTTTATTTTATAAACGGACATTATTAATCGGGATTGACTATTAATAGTTTATAATGTTCGGATTAAGATTCGAAAGCAAATTCATGATCAAGTCACGAAGGAACACAAAGTACACTATGCACGCACACGGGTGCGCGATGCACAAGGCCGTGCGTAGAGCGCGCGCCATTAAGCCCTTAAGTGCACGCTTATGATCCATTAAGCATTATGATCAAGCTAAGCAAACTTTATCCCAACTTCTTAGTGAGGCCGTCCAAAAATTACCAAGGATAAATGTTGGGGTGCAAGTTGTAGGGGTGAGTCACCTACTTACTTGCACATATGGCGACGCACGGGGCCGTGAGTGGTGACTAAGCCCGTGCATGCCCGCCACATTGGCCGATGACTAAGCCACAAATGTTCCACCTCAGCCACGACCTGGACACTTTTCCTCAAGGGAAGAATCATCATCTTTCACCTCCTTTGACCCAACGAATTTACCTCTTTAAATAAATCGAACGTGTAAATTTCTTTCATGCATTTTCATGCACAAAACCGAGCCCAACTTCAGCCTAAATACTGAGGGAAAATAGTGAGAAAAAGTTAAAGAAAAATCGTACAAAAATAGTTAAGGGTTGCCGAAGCAAAGAAGAAGCAAGCGCACGCCCAACCGAGTGCCAACACGCACGCAAGTCACCGTGCAATTGTCGTCTGAACTGAAGGGTATACTCTTGTTTACCCTCTTTTTATATAATTAAGTTCATGTTAGGAAGATCACGTCCATATCATGTTGTTCGATCCAAGTTTTTAGCAAAAATGGCCTCGGAGGTGCTATATAAGCCCTCTCCGAGTGATTTCAAAATCTAACCGGCAAGTCCCGAACAATCTATGCATATTTAGTCAAGTCAAGTCAAATTATACTCAGTCATATGTAAGTTGCCGGAAAAAGTAGCCGGACGGCAGGTGAAAGGCCGACCGTGATGCCTACCGCACACAGCGTGCGCACAGGCATGCCCGACAGTCACAACAGGCACGCTGGCAACGTCTGCGCGCCCAGCAGTGTGCACGCGCAACCAGTACCCCGGAAACCGTATTCTGAAAGTACGTTTTCAGTTAAAAAAAAATTCAAAAATTTTACAAATTTTTTATATAATTTATAGTATATAAAATTTATTTAAAAAAAAAACGTATATCTAAAATACGTTTTTGTATTTAAAACGTTTTTTGAAAATACGTTTTTTATAAAACGTATTATGAAAATATGTTTTAATTTAATTTAATTTTCTTAATCACGTTTTATATTAATGTAATTAAGTTAATCACGTTTAAAAATTTAATTCGTCATAAAACGGGACATAAGAATACATTTTACTTTAGAAATGTATTCTCAGAATACGTTTTTCAATGTAAAATGTAAAACGTATTCTGAGAATACGTATGTTTTATTTTGATCGACCCCTTTTTTTTATTTTTGTCCAATTATTTTTTTTTTATTTAAATAATAAATTCCTACTCGGGCACCCTAATTTATTAAAACAAATAAAATAAAATAAAAAATAAAATAAAAAAAATAAATCCAACCCGCCCCACCCAGCAGACTTTTAGTCACCAAAAGCCGCACCAGAAAATATAAGGTCGCCTCTTCTTTTACATTGACGCATTACTGTGCAGGCTGAGAGAGGTATGGTGATGGAGGAAGAGAGAGAGCAGCTACTTCACTTGGCTAGGCTTTCCGAGCAGGTCGAGAGATATGATGGTAATCTTAATTACTCTGGATGAATTTCAACTTCTTTTTTCGGGGTTTCTGTAGTTGCCAGTGGTGGGTTTTTTTTTTTTTTTTTTTTTTTTTTTTTTTTTTTCTCTGCTGTCTAATACCTAGTTTCTAGCCTTTGATCCGAGGGTGCTGAAGCCATTTCTTGGATCTAAGTACCTTTTGCTTACTGCAGTTGTAAGAATGTCGAATTTCTTTTGTTTATCAGTTGTAACAGATACAACTGAACTTGTAACTTCGGTGAATTGGTTCTTGATTCTATGTATTCATTTGTAATTTCTCAGTACTATATTTTGGGTATCCTTGAATTCCAAGTTTTTCTGTTGCTAAATACATTTGGCTGTTTTATGATGTTTATTATTATGCATTTATGCTTGCCTTCATATTATTCAAAAGTAATGGTACTTTTGGTGTTGAAAGTTTCGGGTTCATTTGGTTCTGATATTCATATGATCATTCTTTTGTTTCGTTGTTCCGGTTCGCAACATTTTTGTGCCAATGGTATTTAAGAGGGTGAAGCAGCTTCTGAGATTGGTTTGAAGTTTGTTTGAAGATGGACATTGTTATGATGTAAGAACTAGTTAGCTGCTGAGAATGACTAGTTTTTCTTGATTATATGCAAGTGACTTTAAACATTATACTATCTATGCACCTGAAGTAAATGTAATTTTTTTATCCTTTTATTTTTGTCTATTGTACTTTTTCCTTAGTATCATCCCTTGTTTCAATTGTAGAATTTTGATTATTTAGCATAGTGATACAAAAAATTATAGGAAATTATGTTGAAATTCGATTACATCGTAACCGTGGTTTATTAGAAGTAATTTTACAATTTGTTACATTATGGAAAACTAGGTAACATGAATATTGCCATGTCCGAGTACATAGAGCACGCACGCCTACCGATATTGTTCACTTATAGAACACTTGTTGAACGATAGAGTTATTTACAAACTGATATATGTTTCCTAATTATTTCATTGTACTTTTTATACCTAAGGTTGTTTTGATATTAATTATATATTTGTTCAGAAATGGTTGAAGCCATGAAAAAAGTGGCAAAGTTGGATGTGGAACTAAATATTGAGGAGAGAAACTTATTGTCTTCTGCTTACAAGAGAATGATTGGGGCTAGACGGGCCTCTTGGCGTATTTTATCATCAAAAGTAAAAAAAGAGGAGAATAAGGGGCATGAGCAGAATGTGAAGAGAATAAAGAGCTATAGGCGGAGGGTCGAGGATGAGCTCACTAAGATGTGCATGGACATAATATCCGTGATCGACAACCATCTCTTGCCATCTTCGTCGACTGTAGTGTCATCCGTATTCTATTACAAAATGTAAGTGTGGTAATTATCCTTTATTCATTCTGCTTGCTGTTATATTGTAATATGTATTCAGTATTATGGATGCATGGTTCGCTGTAGTTTTTTCTCGGCCTTGTAATGGATTTTGAAGGGCCTATTTGACTGCTTTGGTTGAATTCTTGAAATATTTTTTATTTATTACTTTGTTAGGAAGCTGTTATTTAATTTGATGATTTGGTCTACCCGCTTATATGCTGCTTCGGTAATTTGTAAGTTAGTTTTGGTGCCCGGATAATACTTTACGTACCATTTCAATCAAAGATGTAATGGTTGAGTAGGCTTTATCCTTCGGCTAGATAATTTTTCATCCTTTCGCGTTATGTGTAAAGCTTATCAAATTTTTTGTTTACCCTTCAGGAAAGGAGATTACTTTCGATATTTAGCTGAGTTCAAATCTGGGGATGACCGCAAAGATGCTGCAGACCAGTCGCTCAAAGCGTATGAGGTCTGTTTCTTGTCTAACTTTTGATTTGCTTCACTATGCGTTTTCTAGCATGCATAGTGGTTATCTTTTCCTTGTCAAGTTACTGGCAGTTCATACATACATACATACATCGTAAAGTATTTGTTCTTCTTTGCATAACATATATATTTGTTTTGGGTAACTTAACTTTGAAATTGCAGGCTGCAACTAGTTCTGCGTCGACAGATCTTGCACCAGAACATCCTATCAGACTTGGTCTGGCCCTCAACTTTGCTGTTTTCTACTTCGAGATCTTGGATTCTCCAGAAAGGTCTGTCGTAACTCTGCGTGTGTGTGAGTGTGTGTTGTGTTGTTGTGTGTGCCTTATTCTTTACGGAAAAAGTAAGTATATTTATTCTCACCTTGCTCATTATGCGTGTTTCTTTTTCTGTTTCCTTTTTTGTATTAAATAAATCAAGTATGTTTTTTTGTTTGTTTTTAATTTCACCTCTTCTCGCACCCCCATCAATGAGTGCAGACCTATATTCAATAATCGCAAATCAATGTATTTAGCTTGATTTTCTTCAAGGGTGATTGTGTTTACTCGAGATATGGTTGTCCATAAACTTTCATGACAACTTTGAGCTTGATTCCTTGTGTGGCTTCGCTTACGTTGATAAAGTTGAAGATAGAGTCCAAAATCCATAACAATATATTCTCTTGTTTCGTTAGAAGGATTTATTACCCAAAAAACCCAACAGATTTAGTGCCAAATCGGTATAACATATTGGAATTTACGAATACTACTGGGACAAGTGCAAATACAATTCATATCCTTTCACTTGTTTGTATTAGGGGATCGGGCAATCCATTTCAAATCCTTATATTGCTTTTATCATTTCATATTGTGGCTCGATATTTAAAGTTTTACGCTGGAAACTGGGGTCTATTGTCCTTGATTGACATCTTGCCATATTGCGGCAGGGCTTACCACCTGGCGAGACAAGCATTTGATGCAGCAATTCCGGAACTTGAGAAAATCAGTCTGCTACATTACAGAGACAGCAGAATGGTAATGCAGCTTCTCAGGGATAACCTCACTTTATGGACATCCGAACCCGAAGAGGGGGCTGGTACGTCTAAAATGGCCTGCTCTAGACATTTTAATACGAGCACTTTGTTATATGTGATCTTTATATACAAGATATGTATGCATCTATCATGATTATGTACGCCTCGCAATGTATGAATATACTACCATTTGGATAACAAATTATTGCCCACTGGAGGCGAATTTTGTGGATAAGATTACGTATTTTATTTTTTCTTAATAAAAAACCTAAAAACATCACCTTTGTGGCCCAGGTGAGCAATCCAAGGTTGATGATGAGATCCAAGAGGAGACGACAAATTGACTCGGTTTGTCTAAATTCCAAAGATATTGGTTAGTTGTATGAGATTTAGTGAATAGCACCAGCTGTTTATTATCCACATGCAAATTGGTTTAGTTCGTCGGCATTTTCCCGCCCTTTCGGATGTGTGGCGATTTGATAGATAATTTGTTATGGGAAGTAGTAAGTTATTATGAAGCTATATGGGGTTGATGAAAGATGAAACAAATATTTTAGCTTGGAAGTGATGGTGAATGCCTCAGTGCTTGTGGATGGGAATCGCGTGATATAAATACCTCGTTTTTTACCTGAAATACATTGACTGATTAGTTGTTTGTGCAAATCCAGAGATTGTGCACTGATGTGTTGACCTGATCTGATTTTTTTAAAAAAAAAAATAAAAAATAAAATAAAAAAATATTATTTAGTGATTAAGAGTTGCTCACCTTTGGTGCAAGTCTTGTTGAAATTTAGACGTGCGTACTAAGTGCAAAGACAACCAAATAATAATAATAATAAAAAAAATATTCCTAACAATTTGGTTATAGCTATTCAATATGACTTACGTGAATCATAACAAAAAATTTACAGTTATTCGTACACTTTTTTCTTAGATTTAATCAGAATACACGATTCAACGTTAATGAGTCCAAAAGAAGGATTCAACGATCATTGTATGTTGGTGCTGATATCGGGTTCAGAAAATGCAGAGCAGAGGAAAAGATTTTTTTTCGACAAGAGGTGGATTCCAAAAGAAGGATTCAAAGATGTAGTTCAAAAGGCCTGGAACGAGCAAAGCGAAGGCACGCCAATGTACAGGGTAAAGAAAAAGATCAAGCAAACGAGGATTGCTTTGTTAAAATGGAGCAAAAATTTTAAATCAGCAAAACAGAAAAAAATTCAGGAGTTATCGACTATGCTGGAAAATATGCGGAGGAGAGGAGGAGATAGAGACTGGATGGCACTCTATTAAAGCTCAACTGGAGGTAGCTCATCAGGAGGAAGAAATCTTTTGGAGGCAGAAAGCGAGGCAAATCTGGTTAAAAGAAGGAGACAATAACTCTAGATTCTTTCATGCTTATGTCGCCCAAAGAAGAAAACGGAACGCTATCACCAGGCTTGTTGATGAAGCAGGCAGAGTATATGAGTCTCCATAGGCAATTCAAAATTGTGTCTGCCAATTTTATGATCAGCTATATAAATCAGAGGGTTCAAGTGGAGGTTCGGATTGTTTGCAGCATATTCCTAGGGCCATCGACGAGCAGATGAACGAAAATCTTATTGCAGAAGTAAAGGAAGAAGAGATTAAAGAAGCTTTATTCAGTATGAATCCAGAGAAGGCGCCGGGAGAGGATGGGATGACAGCTATGTTTTTTCAACACTTCTGGGAGCTGATTAAAGAAGATATTTGTACTGCAATCTGGAGTTTCTTTCAATCAGGGCGATTATCAAGGTACTGGAATCATACAATTATTTCGCTTATACCTAAATGTCTAAACCCTGTTTCTCTTAGTCACTACAGGCCAATAAGTCTGTGTGGAGTTGTATACAAAATCATTGCCAAAATTTTGGCCACCAGACTGAAAGAATGCCTTGATAAGTGTATAAGTGACTACCAAGCTGCATTTGTCCCGGGAAGATCGTTGATGGACAACGTGATAGTAGCCCAGGAAGTATTTCATTTCCTAAACAGACACAACTCGGGTAAGAATTGTTTTATGGCGATTAAATTAGATATGTTAAAGGCGTACGATCGTGTCGAATGGGATAATGTGAGGCAGGTGTTGCAGAGGATGGGTTTCAATGGTACTTTTATTAAATGGGTGATGGGGTGTATTACTACAACATCTTTTTCTTTTCATTTGAATGGGCAGGTGTGTGGGTTGGTTTATCCATCGAGAGGGCTTAGACAGGGGGACCCTCTCTTCCCATATATTTTTATTTTAATCGCAAAAGTTTTTTTCTTCCTTACTGAATTCTGAAAAAGGGTTGGGTGGTTTGCAAGGGATTAAAATTTCAAGAGGAGGGCCTATGGTATCTCATTTACTTTTTGCAGATGATTCCCTGGGGTTCTGTAAAGCCGACAGTAATCAGGCTTACCAGCTAGTGGATATTCTTGCCAAGTACAAAGCTTTCTCGGGTCAACAAGTGAATTGGGGTAAGTCAACTGTGTTTTTCAGTAGTAATACGCCTTTACAGGTGAAGCAGAGTGTCTGCCATATTTTGGGAGGGATCACAGTTCATACTTCCACCAGATATTTAGGACTACCACTGGGGATTGGTAAGTCCAAGGTGGAGACTTTCAATTTTGTGTTAGAAGCAGTCAAAGGAAGGGTCCAAAACTGGAAGAATAATTTTTATCCACGGCTGGCAAGGAGGTGCTGATTAAAGCGGTGTTAAATGCCCTACCTATTTTTGTTATGAGTTGTTTTAAACTTCCTGTTACTATTTGTAAGAAGATTGCAGGTATTTGTGCTAACTTTTGGTTGTCAAAAGGCAAAGAACATGACAAAGGTTTTCATTTGAAGTCCTGGAGTTTTATGACTCTACCTAAGAAGTGGGGTGGACTCGGCTTTCAAGATATCCAACTCTTCAATGATGCAATGATTATGAAACAGTTGTGGAGAATTCTGACAAAACCAGAGATATTGGTGAGTTGGTTACTCAAAGCCAGGTACTTTCCTCATTCTGAATTTGTGGATGCAAAAAGAATTACTGGAGTTTCTTGGGTATGGAATAGTTGGATGGATGTGAAGGAGAAATTTGATCAGAATGTCCAGGTACAGTTACATAGTGGAAAAAAATGCTTTGATTTTGGGCTATCCTTGGGTGCAGAATCTGGGAAATAAAAGGGTGGTTTTTAAAGAAAATGTGTCAGATGCACCTGTTTGGGTTGAAGATTTATTGCTAGAGGATGGGAGGCAATGGAACAGTGAGTTGGTTAACAGGATGTTTGACGGGGAGATAGTAGAGGCCATTTTGCAGATGAAGAACATAAGGCCTGGAGAGAGAGAGAGAGTTGGGCATGGAGACCACATAAGAAGGGTAATTTTTCTGTCTCTTCGGCTTATGCTTGTTTAACTTTAAATAAAATCTTGAAAATGGATCTTCCTGAAGGTAGTAATTCCGGAAGGATTGATATGCTAACCAGGAAAAGGACTTGGCACCTCAAAATAAAAGGTAAAATTAAACATTTTATATGGAAGTGTTTCTCGGGAACACTACCAGTGAATGTTAATTTACTCAAAAAAGGCATCAGGGTGGACCCAATTTGCGAAATATGTGGGGAAGCAGAAGAGACGATTGAACATTGTTTCTGTGAATGCCGTAGTGCCAAGAGAATATGGGAATTAGCGCCGGTGAGTTGGGATGGGCTGATGTCAAATAACAATACTTTTTCTGATTGGTGGTGGCAACTATGCTCTTTATCTCATAAAGCCATCGATGTGGACAAGATTCAATTGTCGACATATTTACTATGGTGGCTATGGAAAGCACGCAACTTATGGGTGTTTAAAAAGCAGTGGCTACCGGAGTTTTGGTTAGTGCAGCAAGCGGGCAAGGATTGGAGAGAATTCAGTCAGATTTAGTAGTTTGTGTTCTAGACTAGGAATGGATATGTAGGTCGTAGTACAGTGCGTCGTCTTAATCTAAAGGTTTTCAACTTCCCTAGCTGCCTATAGATTTGTCTTAGCTTGATCTAGATCGAGTTTGAGCGATCTCCCATTTCTTCAGGCTATTTTTTGAGTGTCCCGGATGGGCGAAGTTGTATTTGAACTTTGTATTCTTGTTTTGAATTAATGTGAGTTTTCCTATCGTGTCGAAAAAAAAAAACTTTAATGAGTCCAATCTAGTCTACAGAAATAAAAAGATAAAAGAAAATTTTATCAAAAAGTCGGAGTATTTTCTGATTTTCTGTCTCAACGTCTGTATTTCTCAATCTTTAAGATTTTGCTAGATGTTATCTATTAGTGCCTTGAACTAGTGTTCATTAAAAAACTATGGGTGTGATTTGGATACAAATAATATTCAAAATTAAAAATCATGAGTCAGATTTAACTAAATTTAATTCAATTCACTATTATCGTTATAATAATACAAATCAATCATCGCTACACATCACATCAATTTTAATTCAATATTCATTCACTTCATACTTTAACTACTTGTCACTTCTAATCATGTTTCTCTTACTTTTACATCAATTCAACTTTAATTATTTTATTTTAAATATTATTTTAGTGCAAACTCAAAATCCCACTCAAACCTAATAAAACTATTGTTTTTAGAATTAATTATGGTTAACCAAAAAAGCAGTCAAAACTCAATCAAATATATATATATATAATTACTAGCTAATCCTATTTAATAAAACATTTAATAAAAATATTTTCACTTTCCCTCCAAAAGGAGTTACGTTTTTTTTAATTAATTACTCACTAATCCCACATTTAAGAAGTTTTTTTAGTTAAACCTAATTAGTTAATGGCTAAATTAAAAAGGTTTTTTTTAGTTAATCCCACATTTATGTTTCTTATTCTCATTTATATATATAAACGTGGCAATCATTATTGTTGTGCAGAAACTATATATTATTATTTTTTATTCCATTATGAAGTGAATAAGAAATTAAACTTATAAAAAAAATTAATAAATGTAATAAATACAAACATTATAATACAGATCATGTTACATTACAATATAATTTTTTTTTTTTTTTTTGTAATTTAATTTCCAGCCATACTCCATCAAACATATAGCTGCAAAATGATAAGAAATATTAGTTTCATAATTAAAATAAAAAATTAGCTCCTCCAAATGGTAAAACCTTATAAATTAGTAGTATAGATACATTTAAATGACATATAATTTATAAAGTTAGACTATACGCATAATAAGATTAATTTAAAAAAAAATTAATGAAGTAAATAAATAAATTAATAGTCTATATAATTATTATAGCAAAGTCTATATTGTCAATATTATCATTTAAAAAGTTCATTGAAAAAACATATGTATAAAAAGTTCATATGATCATAATTAATAGTGCAAAATTAACTATCTTTGACTTTCCATTTGGTAGTAATAATAAAATATTTTATATTACTACTATTCAATAAAATGCATGATTTCTGCAGATTTGATTATCGCAATCAACATTTTGTTTTATAAATTAAAAATTGTGCTGAATAAATTGTCTCATATTTTTCATTAAGAAAACTGTTGGCCGTGAAAAAAAAAAAAATTATTTCACAATTATAAATATAAATATGATTAATTTTCATTAAACAATTCCTCTTTAAAAAAAAGTGGCAGGACGAATTTCTGCATGATTATAGCATCAAAACATATCCAAAATATCAATATTTTAAGGCATTAAAATCATACTTTCAGCAACAGAAAGGTTATATTAAACGGAAATTGGCAAATTAAAAGAATGAGGATTGATAAGGCATTGTATGTAATGGCAGATTGTTGTATAATATAGAAATATCAAGCATAATTAATAATCAACAAAAAAAAAGTCAAATCTATATGAAAAAAATCAAAATTAAAAAAAAAAACAAATTATGTAGAACATTATTGAACACTATACAATATAGAAAGAAAAATAATTTGATTTCCCTATCATTATCAACACATTCAACTTTTACCAAGACATCTGCCTTTATATTAAAATTGATTTTTTGCGTAAAAGTTTAAAAAATAAAAATTCCTACATATTCTTTTAAACATTAAACAAGAAATTCCTAATATACGATAAATATATATAAACAGATTTGTTATAAACTTACCTAATATTTCCAAATTTTGAACAAAATACTAAAAACTTTGAAAAACTTCGGCAAAAGACTTTGAACAACTTCGAAAAGCAATTTTGAACAAGTGTTAGCAAAGCTTCACTTACTGATATGATGAGAAAGACGAGAAAGAATTGAACTATTTAGTGTTCAAAATCTGAACAAAATACATAAAAGTTACATATGTATGTTATAAACATATATGAACAGATATGTTATAAACTTACCTATATATTTGTTAGTAGAGCTAAACAGATCTGTTAGATACTTACCTATTTTTCAAACCCTGAACAAAATACATAAAAGTTTGAAAATGTTCGACCAATGTCATGTTCTCTTCGAAAAAATGATTTCGAAAAACATCTAGATAATTTCAAATTATGTATAAAATATGATATATCTTTGAAGCTTATTCAAAAAGAATTTCGAAAAACGACACAGATCGTTGAAAATAAAAAAATAAAAATTATGTTTAACAAAAAGTATTTCAGCTCTTCATAGATTTGTAATTTTATCGCCCGATTTTGACCGAACTGTTAAGATTTAGCAACACATATTAAGAAATCGGGACGAATATTTATTTTTCGATCACTATTGTTGGCCGCAAAAGCAACATTTTTCGGAATTTTTTTTTTTTTTTATTTTTTAAGCCTTTACTGGGAGAAAATCTACAGTAAAACATTTATTTTGTATTGAATCTCGCCGAGTTTGTCGTAAGATCGAGATAAGGATTAGGGTTTCAGACAGAGTGAAAAACGAAAGAAGCGCCGACATCAAACAAAAAAATTGGCTTACATCACTCATGGAGTTTATCTCTATTTATAGTCAGGTTATCATTGATCTGTTTTATATTTGATTTTTGCTACCCTAAAAAATTGAGTGGATTTCTAATATGGGCTTTTTTTTTCTTTATCATTCAATCAATATATTTCTTTAGGGCCCAACAATTTCCATTTTGTTCAAATGTCTTAAATATTTGGCACATATATTTATTTATCAACCAAATACAATTATTTATTTTGTAATATTTTGCTGGTATTTTTTATAGTAATTTTTTTTTTAAACTTCCTATATGATCTATAGTACAAAATACAATAATTATTTCAAAAAATAAAATCATTATATGTCTTAATTTGAAGATAGTGATTTGTAGTGATGGAGATTCTGTTGATAGAAAAACCACAATCGTTGTATATAAAGAATTGTTTAACAATATTTAGTTATTCTTTTTTAGAAAATTTTTCCAATGATTATATTATGATTTTTACTATTGTTTATATCTTTTTATTATTTTTTGTTCTATTATATTGCTTTCCGTGCAAATGCACGGGTTAAAAACTAGTCTATATTCAATCACCCTCTAAGAGTTCATATTGAAATATTTATAGTTAGATCAAACTTAGTCCTATTTGCCCTAGTAGGCTATGAGTTACTGGGTCAATGAAACTTAATTCAATGGTCAAATGACGCATCTACATTGGTTTCAAAAATCTTTTCCAAAAATATATTTGGGGATCATCACCCTTGGGTGTAGGTGTTGTACTTTTTGGTTGAAGTGGCTTGTCGCATGTGGGAAGGACCTTAGTCTAGTAACTAATGTGTTTTGCTTTTGTTTTATTTGTGTTTGTGTTTTATTCTCCCTTTTGTGAGTTAGTATTCTCCTGTTTTGGAGTTAGAATTTTCTAATAGTGAAATCTTTGTTTTCTAGTTTTCTAGTTTTTAAATCTTGTTCGTATGTTTAATTTAGTAGTTTCTAGGCAACAGTAGTTCTGACTAGTACGCCTTTCTCTGAATTCATCTTTTGGTTGCTTCATTCGGTTAGTTGATCGTTTGTAATTAGGTGTTTTATTAATGAATTCGGTCGTTTCGAAAAAAAAAAAAATTGACTAGCTAGTATTGAATATTAAGTGGACCTGATTGGGAAAGTACAACAAAGAGAGATTAGGGTTGTTCAATCGGTTGAAACTAAAAACTAAAAAATCGAACCCAGTTATGCGGTTCGGTTCGGTTTCAAGCCAAAAAATCCACGGTTATCGATTATCCGATAAAATGGAGAAATGACAAAAATAAAATTTACAATTTACAAAAATAACAATAGCTAGTTTGACGCAGCAAAAGCAACAAGAACGAAAGGAACAAGAACAATTTTACGAACGATAAATTTTTATTTCTTCAAAGTCTGCCTCTCACAAATCATCAGCACCCTAAATAAAGATAGAGTCATACTATTTTAAAAATCACATCTTGAATAATAAGATGAGAATAAGGAAAAGGAAATAAATATTCACCTAAAGAAAGAAAAGGCAAAGGAAATAATAATAATGATAAAAATAGGTAATAATTAATTAAACTAACGACGCTAAACAATCATGCCGATCCAAGAATGTGAGGGCAATCTCGTCTTCATCATCCTCCCCCGGTTGAGAAGGATTTGCCCTCGAATCCCGCTGAATCTCGTCTTCGTCNNNTGTCGCCAAGAAAAGGGACAAAATGCTTAACATTGAACACGTCCGAAGTGCGAACATGCGAGGGCAGGCGGAGACGATAGACATTAGGATTAATCTTCTCCACAACCTCGACGGGGCCAATTTTTCGGGCGGACAATTTATTATACTCATGTGCCGAAAAACGGTCCTTCGTCAAGACGGCACAAACGAAATCCCCGACCTCAAATTCCACATGACGAAGCCCACTATCCGCCTACCGTTTGTAAGCTGCCGTGCTCGCCTCCAAGTTGGCCGTCGCGTGAGTGTCCTTGAGCTCCGCAGCACGCCGGTCCAGCAGGGTCGACACAGGCAAAGCCACCAAGTCAGTCGGGCCACGCGGTTGAACTGCATAAACAACCTGGAAAGAGGACATGCGCGTCGCACGACTAACCGCCGAATTGTGGGAAAATTCGGCCTGGCTGAGGCGATGATCCCAACTCCGTAAATTTTCCCCAACCAAGCAGCGTAAAAGATTCCCCAAGGAGCGGTTGATGACCTCCGTCTGGCCGTCAGTCTGAGGATGGTACGCGCTGCTGAAGTCCAAGCGCGTGTTCGCCTGTCGCCACAAGCTACGCCAAAAGAAACTCAAGAAGCGAGTGTCACGGTCCGACACAATAAAGGATGGTAAACCATGCAGGCGATACACTTCCCGAAAGAACAACTGGGCAACATGAACCACGTCCGTGGTGCGCTTGCACGGGATAAAGTGCACCATCTTCGAGAACCGGTCAACCACAACAAAAATAGAATCAAAGCCGCGCTGTGTACGAGGCAGACCTAGGACAAAATCCATGCTGATGGCGCACCACGGCTGCGAAGGAATCGGTAAAGGGCGATAAAGACCCACATTGGACGCGACCCCCTTAGACACCTGACAGATGCGACACCTGGCGACAAAGCGGGTGACATCCCGTCGCAACAACGGCCAATAGTAATGTCGTTGGACCAACTCCACTGAACGATCGCGCCCCACATGACCCGCCCCATGAAACTCCGCGACCAACCTCAGCCGGAGGCTACAATCCAGCACACATAGACGGACACCTCGAAAAATAACACCATCAGTGAGCACATAATCATCGACACGGCCGGACTGAAGACGAACCCAAGTAGGACCGAAAAAGGAATCATGCTCATATGTTTCGCGTAGCAAATAAAACCCCACAACCACGATCCGCATGTCGGTCAACACTAGAGCTCGCCGACTCAAAGCATCAGCGACACGATTAGAAACACCAGATCGATGCTTCAATACAAAAGTGAATTGCTGGAGATACGCGGTCCACGAGGCATGGCGAGAAGAAATGTTGTCCTGCGAGGCCAGATGTCGCAATGCCTCGTGATCAGTGAACAGGATAAACTCCCGATGGAACAGATAATGACGCCAATAACGAACAGCCCGCACAACCGCATAGAACTCCATATCATAAGTACTATAGCGAAGACGAGGGCCGGATAACTTCTCGCTGAAAAATGCCCCTGGCGTGCATCCAGACTGAGAACCGCACCAATGCCGACCTTGGAAGCGTCGCAAGAGAGCTCAAAAGGTCGCGAAAAATTCGGAAGAACCAAAACTGGAGCGGAAGTGAGCTTGCTCTTAATAAGAGCAAAAGCATCCGTAGCCTGAGGAGTCCACATAAAGGTCTTCCCTGTAAGACAGTCCGTAATCGGCACCATAATCAAACTGAAATGAGCAATGAATCGTCGATAAAAGGAAGCTAGGCCATGAAAACTCCTGGCCTCGATAAACGAAGTAGGAGTCGGCCAATCACGAATGGCTGCTATCTTACCCTCATCCACACGAACACCCTCAGCAGAGATAACGAAACCCAAGAACAACACAGAATCAACGAAAAAGACACACTTCTGAGGGGCAGCATAAAAGGACTCGTCCGAAGAATAAGCAAAACAACTCGCAAATGCAAAAGATGGTCCTCAAGAGTGCGACCATAGATAAGAATATCGTCGAAATAAACGACAACACACTTACCGATGAGGTCCCGGAGTGCCTGGTTCGTAACACGCATAAACGTACTGGGCGCGTTGGACAAGCCGAATGTCATAACCAACCACTCGAACAAACCCTCCCGGATCTTAAAGGCCGTTTTCCACTCATCACCCGGTCGAATTCGTATCTGATGGTTGCCGCTATGAAGGTCCAACTTTGTAAAAATGGAAGCACCGTGGAGCTGATCCAATAAGTCATCAAGGCGTGGAATGGGAAATCGGTGACGGATAGTAATCTTATTGATCGCCCGACTATCCACGCACATGCGCCAGGAACTGTCTTTCTTTGGAATGAGTAAGGCAGGCACCGCACAAGGACTTAGACTACGTTGCACCACACCCCGCTGTAACAATTCCTCCACCTGGCATCGTAACTCGTCATGCTCAGCCGGGCTCATCCGATAATGAGGACGATTCAGAAGAGATGCTCCTGGTACCAAGTCAATCTGATGTTGAATGTCCCGGAGGGGAGGGAGACGGGCTGGTAGATCCTCCGGAAAGACGTCTGCAAATTTCTCGAGTAACGGGCGAACAGCCGGCAGAGGTAAAAGGTCGGATGTGAGTTCGGTTCCCAGAAGTAGAAGAATAAAAGGGGCCTTGCACATTTCGTCTGCGAACGCGGCCCGAGAGAGAAGTGAAACTGGGGAAGGACACAGAGCAGGTAGAGAACGCAACGGTGATGGATGAAGAACAACCTTAACACCGTCCAACATGAAGCTATAAGTATTCAGACGACCGTCATGTGCCACCGAGCGGTCGAATTGCCACGGTCGTCCCAGCAGAAGGTGACATGCATCCATTGGCACGACATCGCACCACACCGAGTCGCGATAACGGGGCCTGATCGAAAAAGAAAGTAACACTCGACGATCAACTGTGATGGAATTCCCCCGTTGAATCCAAGCTAATGTGTACGGATGTGGGTGTGGCTCGGTTGACAGGTTAAGCTTGTCCACCGCCTCCTGTGCCACCACATTTTCGCATGAGCCTGAGTCGATGATATAGCGGCAAACTTTCCCCCCGATAGTACACGTAGACTCAAAAATGTGATGTCGCTGAGCCGATTCATTAGAGCCTGCACGGGGCGCCAAACACGAACGTCGGATAATGAGGGCAGGCCCGATGTCCCCACTCCAATGTTCCTCGGTCATATATGGTTCCTCGTCAGAATCGGTGGTGAGTCATAGACCACGCCATCTC
>CACSLK010032525.1:9017356-9040943 GCA_902706635.1 Striga hermonthica | reverse complement strand
CTGAAGGAGTGATCGCTGACGTTCCCGGCAATGGTGTTGTGCCACGGCCGGCGGTCACAACCGACGACGACGCGCCCACGCTGGTCGTGGAAGGCCAGAAAGACGTCGACCCTGAGCCTGACGGACCTGTACGACCCGAAAAAAAAGCTGAAGGTGTACGTCGGGCCAGCTGTTGTTCGATCACAAGGGCCCGTTGATGGGCATCCAAAACAGATTCTGGCGCGAATAAAATGAGCATGTCCTGGATTGGTAATCGAAGCATGCCAATGTAACGAGAGATAAGTTGGTCCGACGTCTCACGCACATCCAACCTCGAGAGTAGACGATAGAAATGCTCAGTATATTCATTAAAAGAACTTTGACCTTGTCGTAAATTCTGGAATTGCATAAACAACGAACGCATATAGTTGTAAGGAAGAAACTCACGGTCCATATGCTTGCGAAACTTTGCCCAGGCTTTGATCTTAGGTTTACCCTGTCTGCGCCTCGTCGCCTTGAGCTGGTTCCACTCGCGAATTATCGGGAACCTCCTTAAAGTCGAGGGCGAATTCGACTGCGGCCACCTAATCCAGAAATTCCGACGCCTCAATCCCGCCGGTAAATTCTGGAATTTCTACACGAAACGAAGATTTCCAATGCGTCTCGTCGGTCGAAACATCATCGTGGCGGTCTGGATGTCCAAAGGGGTTCTCCTCGGAGACGGTGTTGTCGTCGTCCTCCTCGTCGCTGGCCCACGAAGGAGGTGACCGGGAGCGGGGCGCCCCGCGTTGACCCCGGCCGCGACCACCGCGCGTTCCCCCGAGCCGTCCGCCACGGCCTCGGTTCGTCTGATTGCCGTGGACGCCGGTATGGAGCACCAGTGCGATTTCCTCGATCCTTGCAGAAAGATTCGCCATGACCCGATCAGACGCGTCGCTGCTTTCTAGGAGAGATTCGATAGCGGCGTCTCGACGTTCATCAGCCTCATTCCACTTCGGAGGCATCTTGGATCGCGTCTGGTCTCGTGATACCAACTGACGCAGCAAAAGCAACAAAAACGAAAGGAACAAGAACAATTTTACGAACGATAAATTTTTATTTCTTCAAAGTCTGCCTCTCACAAATGCATCAGCACCCTAAATAAAGACAGAGTCCTACTATTTTAAAAATCTCATCTTGAATAATAAGATGAGAATAAGGAAAAGAAAATAAATATTCACCTAAAGAAAGAAAAGGCAAAGGAAATAATAATAATGATGAAAATAGGTAATAATTAATTAAACTAACGACACTAAACGATCATGCCGATCCAAGAATGCGAGGGCAATCTCGTTTTCATCATAGTTGCTTAATAATTTCACCAAAACAAACTAGAAGGCATATGAAAAAATACATATCTTTTTTGGGATTCTCGGATCACCCATTTTTAAAAACAGGGTCGAGCAGCTTTGATATATTGGAAGGCCATTCATTCAAAAGATATCATGCTTTTGATATGTAAGAATACATTACTGCCCAGGGAATTCCAACGTCATTTTTCTTCAAATATGGTTGTGAGAGGATGACTTCATGGCTGCAAAATTTATTAAGTATTATTCTTTTTTTTTTTTGGTACAGGGACCTTCCGGTTTCCGGATCCACAGGGGAACCGACTAATCCAGAATCGAGTCGGGTAGGACCACAAGGGCGGCAAAGCTCTCCCTCAAGAGTTTTAACACTGCTGCATTTTCAGGGTTCGAACACGAGACTAATAGTTAAGCTGGAAGAGACTCAAGTCATCTCATCCAAGCGCTCTTTGGTTAATTATTATTCTTCAACTTATAATACTTTGACTTCATAGGCTTGTGAGGAGCAATGAGCTTGGTGGTGTGGATGGGCCAACGCCTAAAATACCTGAGTTTGATTAATTAATATATGAGATTTTGTTAAGTACATGAATAGTATCGATTTTCGGAGTTCGAATAACCGAGCACTTTTATACAAACTGAACCCAAAACCAAAATTTTAATAAGGTTTCAATTTTTGTCCAAACAAAATTTATGATTTCAATCGGTTAATCAAATTATGTGCGTATCCCTAAGAATAGACATAGTCACAGGTTGACCTGACCCGTAGATCGGCTCGGAACCGGCCCACCCTAGTCGGGTTTGAACCGGCCCATAACCCCTTAAAGGCCAGTTAAAGGTTATGTTGTACCCATTTTTTACCCGTTGGGCCAGGCCCAGCCTAGGTATTCCGACGAGTCACGGTTATAATTTTATTTTATTTTTTCTATTTTTTTTAGGAACCGGCAGTCCAATGAACCACCGAGCCACGCCGGTTCATATAGGCAGGCCATTTACGGGCATAGGATTTGAGACCTGTCGACCCAGCGGGCCAGGCCGGGCCGTGAACCGGCCCGAGCTTTGGCCACGTCTACCTAAGAGAAATCTCCATGTCTTCGCTTCGAAGAAAATCAAAACAGTCAGACACCTTGAGAGGAAAATTCGTGTCTTCCCTTTCAAGGAAAGAAGCATCTTTTGTCCTTGTAACACCCAAAATAAACTCTTACCAGCACACAGGCGCACGCGCAAAAGGATTAATAACAAAGGAAATCATGGGTAAAGAAAACAATCCTGAAAAAAATAAAAATAAAAAAATAAAAAATAAAAACCACCGCACAACAAGGACTGAGAGAGGCCTAATTCATTTAGCCAACTCTACATAACATTAAAAATATGTTAATCAAACCTAAATAAAGACACACCCACACCAGACAACATGTAACTGAATCCAAATCTGCTGTCACAATTAACAAAGCATCATGTAGAAGGCTTATTTAATTGAAGTCAGACCTAATGAACACAAGTCAGATCAAGGCAATGCTGCTCTCCCCACCCGGTGGCTTGCGGACCCCTCCAAAGTAGTCCCGGGACTCTGACTTCCCATCGGCAAATATATTGCTTCCGCTCATCTCCCGCAGCTTGGCTGAACTCATAGGCTTCTCAGCTGACGCAGTGGGACCCACGCCGTCTCCCTTAAAAATGTTGTTCCCCAAAAGCTCCGAAAATTTCTGATCAGGAATCTTCTTGGATGTCTTCATCACCGATGGCTCACTTGACCCACCGTTGGTCTGCCCATCCAAACCCTTTTAAACAAAATAGTTAATTCAGATTCAATACAAGCATGAAAACTGGGAATGTTTGGATTCAATCATTTATATTTGTGCATAAGAGAATTTATGTGTTGAGTTATGAGATATGTGTGGTTCACCATTTTCAACATGCTTTTTCACTTTTTGTTAAAACATGGTACAGGTAATCTATGTTGAAGAGTATCAACACAATGAGTGCTTGTTACATCTTATATCCAAGAATCCAAAGAAATTTTTAGGCGTTGAAAGAGAAAATACATCTTACATTTCTTTCCCCAATGATGGTAAATTACAAAACCATCCCAATGTTTTGAGGCAGTGAAGGAGAAAACCCAAAGAAATTTCAAAATCATGCAAAAAAACCCTTGAAGTCTGGTACCATCATCCAAAAACCGTTTTGAAACCTCACCGACCCACATGTAGTAAATATATTGGTTAACTTTATTTTTTGATTATCACAAACTTTGTGGTTAGTGTTTATGCAATTTTTCCTTAATCTTTCTCCAATTCACCTTAAATATCATATAGATAGATAGATTGGAATGGACTCGAGACGAGAATATGGTCACTTACATTTTGAGATGTGGGTTCCCCAAATGTGATGCTTTCTCTTAAAGCCAATGCCCGAGCAGACAACGGGCGAGGTTGAATTTCAGGGGGTGGAGCAAATATACCGTTGCCACTGAGCTCCTTGTTTTTGGCATCAGAAATTTGTTTCCTCAACTTGGCTTCCGATTCGCTTTCCAGATTCCCACTCAGCTCCCGCTGCTTTGCAACTTCCGGAAGAGTGGTAGGTTTCTTGAGAGAGACAGTTTCTTCTTCACCGAATGAGATATGACTCACACCAGCCAATGCTTGCTGGGATATGTAAAGCCATCAATAAGTTGTAGATATTGAATTTTCAGATGCATCTTGCATTTCGATTCATAATCTTGGGAAGTAACACAAACCAGATCAAAACTAATAGTTTCTCTTGTAAAATACCCAAGGCATCAGGGGTGCTTTTTGTAATTGTACCTTGATGAGTAGTGAAGATTTCACCATATACCTGATACATTCGCAGCCCTGTTTTGTTTGTTGGGGTTTGGCTCTCGTCCTCAGTCTCTAATGCTCCATCTTCTTCTTTTGGTTTAAAAATACCACTACCACTCATTTCCTTCATTTTATAGCCAGAGCAAGGTTTCCTGGAACATCCAAACGCCACACGGGTCGTTTTTTTATTTTTTTTTATTGGAAGGGAAAAAGTAGCGAGAAATTTTCCATTGTACAAATTAGTCAAGCCATGCCAAAACTTCAATAGTATTTGAAAATATTGAAAGAATGTCAGCTCTCGATGAACCCGATCACAAAAGAAGTTCTAGATAATCAAACTATTGATTGTTTTAAAATTTAACTTTTTTTTTAAGGTGTAAGCTATTGGTTCAGTAGAGAACTTATAAGGTTTGATTCAATCTGCTAGTGATATGGAGATTTTACTCATATTATAACGTGCCATTTTATTTTATTTTCTTTACTTTTTTGGTGAATGTCCTTCAAATGGTGCCTTGGGCATAAATCCGTTAATCTATGCTATACGAAATCAATAAGCTTAACGACAGAGTCTTACGACCATCGGTAGACCTCACTGATATCATCGGAAAAAGAACAGATTTTTTAATAAATAAGGAATCTCAGTAAATCTGAACGAACTACAAGGATTTCTACCAAACAAGATCAATTGCAAAGATCCATACACAAGGTCTTTGGAATGTATTTTCTCGAAGTACTCCTCATCCTCTGTTCCCAAGAAAACAAAACATAATGTATGAGTTCTCCAGTAATTTTTATCACAATTTCACATTTTCCAGGATTCTCATCCAAATATATTTCCTCAGTTATATATTTCAGGAAAATTTGTAAAAAAATTCAAACTTATAACTAAAATTTACTAAGTTAACTAAGAACGGTAGCTGAATCAAGGTAGAAATGACAATTAGATCTTACTACAATAAAAAAGGCAGAGGATAAAATGGCAACATCAAACAAGAACAGAAGCCAACAAAAAAAAATTCCCTGGCATACATTTATTGCAAAATTCACTTAAAAATATCATAAAGGGCAAAAAAATTAATGAAAAAATAACAATAATAATGATAAAAAATTTTGATTTAAAGCAGGTAGATCTCTAACCTTTTATTCAAGCTCTCAACTTCTTCATCAGTAACCTGACCTCCAAAAACAACTTTGCTGATCCCATCCGACGGCTGTGATTCAAAACTAAAAAATTAAAGGAAAAAAAAAAACAGGAGAATCACGAATGGGACGGACATAATCGATAATGTACGGCGTTACCAGGTGAGAGCGGGCGGTAGCGGGGGAAGATTCCGGCGGATTCTCCGACCAAGTGAGCAGATCTGCCGTCGAAGTGTGAGGCTTCTTCATCGGAGTTCTCTTGTCCATGGCTGCTCACAAAGAGTGACCTGTAAGAATTTGTGAAATTCAAATGAGTCTTGAACTGGGTATCGTCTGAAATATAACAAACTGAGGAAAGTGATGAGACCGGAAATGACGATTTTGCCCTCACGAGATTTCTTGCGTAAGTTGCGTTTCGTTTGCTTGTTGGTTCAGCTGCTTGAGACTTGAGAGAGACACTGCACAACAATTTACAACATTAGTGTGCATTTGATATATTTTGAAAGTTTAAACTTTAAATGTATTAAAATTAATTAATCCATTACCTGATTGTCTCGTAAATGTGTATAAAATATTCCTTAAATTAATGTATACCAAGTCATCTGACCAAATTGCAGCAAATCTGGTCGTTTGAATTTAGGAAGGCAACCAAATTAATACAAGAATAGTTGTGGCCCGTGCAATGCACGATACAAATTAAAAAATTCATAAATTGTTGAATATTTTCTTGTAAATAACGTTTTGCTTTGATTTGGTGGCGAGTCATCGTCACCACATACTAATAATTTAAATAATTTTAACATATAGATTCGATAACAACAAACAAACAACAACATAGTTTTTTCGTCTCAAGCAAGTTGAGGTATACTAGAGATGAAACCCAAGAAAACTAATGGTAAGCTAGTGTTTGGTTCAGGGAAAATGAAGGGGAGGGGAAGGGAGGAGATGGAACTTTTTAATTTTCTCTTGTTTGGTTCAATTTTGTGTAAGGGGAGGGGGTAGAATTTTCCCTTCAACTCCCTCCTCCAAGGGAAAATGTGCTCCCCTCCAAAAGTGGGGGAATTTGGAGGGGAGGAAAAATTTTTAACATCAAATTACTCTTTTTACCTTAATATATAAATTATTCTATTTTTTTGTTTCTTACATCATTAAGGGTCCAACTGAACCAAAAGAGAAAGGACAAAAAGTCACGGTTCTAGCACGTCGATTGCTAGCCTCCAAGCGCTCCTATCCACCGCTAAATCCTTGGAGATATTCCAATCTTTAAGGTCTCTCTTAACCGACTCTTCCCAAGTGAGTTTAGGCCGACCTCTACCTCTCTTTACATCATCGACCCGCTGTAGAACTCCCTTACCACCAGTACATCAGGAGGCCTTCGTTGGACATGTCCGAACCACCTCAGTCGATGTTGAACCAATTTCTCCTCAATTAGAGCCACCCCGACCCTATCTCGAATATCCTCATTCCGGGTTCTATCCCTTCATGTGTGCCCGCAACACCAACATACGCATCTCTGCTACACTTAGTTGTTGGACATGTTGCCTTTTTGTAGGACAACATTCAGCACCGTATAGCATCGTCGAGCGAATCGTCGTCCTATAGAACTTACCTTTTAGCCTTTGTGGCACCCTCTTATCACAGAGAACGCCCGAAGCTTGACGTTATTTCAACCAACCGACTGCAATTTTATGCCTAACATCTTCATCAATGTCGCCATCCTTTTGTAGCATCGATCCTAAATATCGGAAAGTCTCCTTCTTGGCCACCACTTGCCCGTCAAGGCTAACGTCACCATCATCATGTGTAGCCATGCTGAAAGCACCCGTCATGTACTCGGTCTCCGTCCTACTAAGTTTGAAGCCTTTCGACTTTAACGTGTCCTTCCACAGCTCTAACTTCTTATTTACCCATGTCCTACTCTCGTCAACTAGCACCACATCATCAGCAAAGAGCATACACCAAGGGATATCACCTTGTATGTCCCTTGTGTCCTCATCCATCACCAAGGCAAATAAATAATGGCTCAATGTTGACCCCTGATGTAGTCCTATTTTAGTAGGAAAGTCGCTGGTATCGCCCCCATATGTTTGGACACACGTCATCGCATTCTTGTACATATCCTTGATGAGGGTAATGTACTTAAATTGGACTTTGTGCTTTTCTAAGGCCCACCACATGACATTCCTCAGTACTCTATCATAGGCCTTCTCAAGGTCGATAAAGACCATGTGCAAGTCCTTCTTTTGGTCCCTATATCTCTCCATCAACTGTCGTATTAGGAAAATCGCCTCCATGGTCGACCTTCCAGGCATAAACCCAAATTAGTTTTGGGTCACACTCGTCACTCGTCGTAGGCGATGCTGGATAACCCTCTCCCAGAGCTTCATCGTATGGCTCATCAACTTAATCCCATTGTAGTTACCACAACTTTGAACATCTTCCTTGTTCTTGAAGATCGGTACTAAAGTACTTCTCCTCCATTCATCAGGCATCTTGTTTGACCGAAAAATGAGGTTAAAAAGCTTAGTTATCCATACTAACGCTTTGGCGCCCAAGCATCTTCACGACTCAATGGGGATACCATTAGGGCCCATTGCTTTACCTCCCTTCATCCTTTTCATAGCCTCTCCGATCTCTGCCTCCCAAGGTTCTCCTCACCAAGCGTCTATTAATATCATCAAAGGACTCATCCAACTCCAGGGTAGGACCCTCACTCTTTCCATTAAACAATTTGTCGAAGTACTCTAGTCATCTGTCCTTGATCTCCCCATCCTTCACCAGTGGCCGATCCGACCCATCCTTGATGCATTTGATTTTGTTGATGTCCTTTGTCTTCCTTTTCCGAATCCTAGCCATCATATAAATGTCCTTCTCTCCCTCCTTCGTGCCTAGGCGCTGATAAAGGTCATCATAGGTCTGACCCTTCGCTACACTCACGGCACGAGTTGCAGTCCTCTTCGCTATTTTATAGCTCTCAATGTTGGTTGCACTTGTCAAGGTGGAGATGCTTGAAACACTCCTTCTTCTCTTGAATAGCCCTTTGCACCTCGTCATTCCACCACCACGTGTCTTTCGCTTCCTGCTTGCCTCCCCTACTCACACCAAGTACTTCTGCAGCAACCTTTCGTACACATGTTGCCATCTTTAGCCATATGTCATCTGCATCTTCTCATTCTTCCTAAGACCCCTCGATTAGCATCATATCCCTAAACGTTTGCGCCGCTTCCCCTTTAAACTTCCACCACTTTGTTCTCACGGTCCTGGCACATTTGTCTCGGTGGACACGTATTTGGAATCGAAAGTACGACACCACCAACTTATGCTGGAAAAAAACACACTCCCCAAGTATCACCTTGCAATATATGCAAGCGCGTCTATCCTCCCTCCTCGCAAGGATAAAGTCGATCTGACTTGAGTGTCGTCCACTATGGATGGTCACTAGGTGAGATTCCCTCTTCCTAAAGAGGGTGTTCGCTATCAACAAGTCGTAGGCCATCGTAAAGTCCAACACACCCTCCCTCTCTTCGTTCCTCCTACCATACCTAAACCCCCCGTGCACTCTCCCGAAACCTACATTAGTCGCACCCACATGGCCGTTTAGGTCTCCTCCTACGAAGAGCTTCTCGCTGGCAGGCACCGTACTAACCAAGGTATCCAGATTCTCCCAGAATTGCCTCTTGGCGCTCTCTCTAAGATCTACCTGAAGGGCATAGGGACTGATCACATTCATGGTCAAGTCTCCAACTACCAATCGGACTAGGATAATCCGGTCGCCTTGCCTCCTAACATCTACAACTCCATCCTTAAGGCTCCTATCGATGAAGATGCCTATACCATTCCTACTTGATGAAGGTCTAGTGAACCAAAGCTTGAAGCCAGTATCCTCCACCTCCTTCGCCTTTTGTCCCTTCCATTTAGTCTCCTGGATGCATGGGATATTTACACGCCTCTTAGTAGCTGCATCGACTAGCTCACGCAGCTTACCCGTTAGGGACCCTACGTTCCAACTACCTATACGAACCCTAGTTAGTTCGACTAGCTTCTTTGCCCTTCGCACCCGTTGAGAAAGATGCGAAGACCCTTGCTCATTTTCCACTACACTCGGGCGCCGATGTAGCGCACCACTAAAGAAATGACGACCCGGCCCTTGCTCACTTAACACCATGCCCAAACCACGACATGGCGCGTCACCGAGGGGGAGACGACCCAGCCCTTGACCATTTGACATCATACCCGGGTTCCGAAATGGCGCATCGCTAAGAGGGTTACGCCCCAACGAATTTCTCATGTGTTTCATCTCCATAGAACGGCTAGGTTTTACGTTGGCTCGTCAAGTCTATCACAACCCTCCTCCTTTATGAACAACATCTCCAAAAAAAATATTTACCTCTTTATCATTGAAATTTATTTCCATCTACTTGGTTTCGAATTTTCTTTCAAATATACGAACAACACTCAATGTCGAGTATATATTTTTTTTTTTTTGGGAAACCGAACTAAAAAACACTACACGAGCTGCACATTGATATGATGGAAAAAATAAAATTAGTTGGTATCTATAGATTAGGGATTGAAAAAAGTGCTAAAAGATGTGGTAAATGATTTGTATGATTGACTATTTATATAAATGTCGTATATTATTTGTGTGAAATGTAATATATGGTTCTAATTAAAACAAAAATTATTCTAGATTTGTGATGTTTACATTTGGTCCGACTTATTTTGCGATAAGATAATAACGAAATTTTTAAATGAGATATATTTTATTATCTGCTTAAAATTTTACTAACATAAAATAAGAAATATTCGAATGTTTTAAGAATTGTTTTAACTGGATCTCCTTAGAATTATGTAACAAAATTGCGAAAGATTTTTTTGTATATATAATTTAATCCGATATTGCAATAAAAATATAAAAAAGTTTTAAGAATGATATATTTCTTGTTACAAGTGAATGTTCCCTAAAAATATGGTAAAAATTTAATAGCTTTTTTATTATCCGATGACATGTGAAACTGAAATTCTTTAACATGTTTATTTATTTAGATGTGTTTTATGAAAAAATAAAGGTAAAATTAAATTTAATTGATGTAGATTTATATTTATTATTCGTGCATATGATTATTTAATTAAATAAGTTCGTTATTTATTTATATGTAAATTCGAATGGTGGATTTATAATTGGTCAAATTATATGTAAACCAAAATTTCGAATTACATTTGTGTTAATTTATGTCATTTTATGCATGTTAATTACGAAGGACAAAATTTCTATAAAAGAATATTTCATCTGTTTGATTATAGTAGTCCGATGTATTTGTGAAAAAAAAATTATACATTAAGTTAGATTTAAATGATTATAAATAGTATTTTAATTATAAATTGGAAAGAGAGATAAAGTTTCACTGCCAAACATTTTTTTGTAAGTAAAACCTCTCGACTAATTATCCAAATAAATATCAGATAAACAAGGTATGCCTGAATTATTTATTTTTTATTTTTTCCAAAACGACAGGAGAACTATTATAAATCAAAAGCGCACAAATGTGCGAACAAAGATACAACGCTCCCAACGGGAGAATAAAGTGGGAGGACAGGTCAGAAGACCGCCTAGATTCCCGCTAGCAACGCTAGAATAAAACTCGCAAGCTAAACTGACCAACTAAACCAACTAAAACAACTAAAAAGATCCCAACAAGGTAATACCCGAGTGTCGGATCCCACTAGGATAATAAATTTGACATCCGGGCGCACAGAGGCCAAATGACCCAAACCAAAAACACGAGCCTAGACACATTACAAACACAAACACAGAAACGCAAAACACAGACCAACTACAACTAAAAATAAAAACTAACAACCCTCCCCCTGCAAACGAGCAGACCCAACCAACAGTGAACGATCAACACAAGAAGGAGCCCCAGCCCAAGAAGCCATTATCGAAACTGCGCAACGGCCTATACAATAGCCGCTACCGAGCCACCAACCCTTCCCCGAATCAACCCACCTCCAACCGAGAGAAAACCGGCCAACACCCAGCAGCTCCTCCCGATCCCGTCTAACACCACTAGCCGAGCCCAAGAGAAACTAGGTCCTTGGACCCCCGTCGCCTAACACCACTAGCCGAGCGGGGCTGGGGGTAGGAGAAGGCACGGTTCCTCATCCCCATCCGCCAAAGCAGCAGGGACCTCGTCCCATTCGCAGACCATACACCACCAAAGCCACCACTAAACCGGCGGCCAACAACCCTATCCCGCCGAAAGCTTCGCCCAAACAGAAAACTAACGGAAAGGGAGCCAACCGAAGCCAGAAAATAAGAAGGAAAAAGACTAACCATCACCCGTCAAAGGTCCGCCGACGACCGGGAAGCAGGGCCGCCCATAATCGACTGGATTCTGACCAAGAAGACAGGGTCTTCAGTCTCGATTTCGCCTTCAATTGAGAGCCATCTCACGCCGGTCGTAGCAAAATCAGGGCGCATAAGATCCGGAATGGGAGAGACGGTTAGTGGCGACCACTGGAGGTGGCCCACCGGCACCAGGAGACGCAAAACAGCGATAGACGAGCGGTGGCTAGGTTAAGGGGATTTTTCATTTTTTTCGCAGAGAGACGACCAGGGAGATTTGTCTTTCCCCAAAAAAAATTTCGCAGGGATATTT
The DNA here is from genome assembly GCA_902706635.1 of Striga hermonthica. Taxonomy (NCBI): domain Eukaryota; kingdom Viridiplantae; phylum Streptophyta; class Magnoliopsida; order Lamiales; family Orobanchaceae; genus Striga; species Striga hermonthica. The sequence goes on along the minus strand of CACSLK010032525.1, from coordinate 9,029,000 downwards.
ATTTACAAACTAAGTTCTCGACCAACCAACTAAAAATCTAATTTATAAACGATTTAAAATATTTGTAGATACCTTAATAAATGGAATCATATTTTAGCAAATTTTGCATAAAAAATATGTACCATAAATAATTTGAAATATCGCAAAAGAGTATACGTAATTTATACCATAAATAATTTAAATTGCATTTTTCCTACATAGTAGGTAAAATATGACGAATCGCGGCCCATAGTTTTTTTCAATTAAATTATCTCAAAAAATCATATAAACAAAGTTATGTGATACTGAATCTTTTTCAAATTTGAATGTGTGATCTAATTGGTTGTGTTTGTTTAAATATATTCCCTTGCCCACGGTGGGCAGTGCCCACTAGTTTATTTTATATGAAAAACGTATTTTGAGAATACGTTTTTCAATTAAATTTAATTAAAAAATGTATTCTCAAAATACGTTTTTCAGATAAAACAAACTAGTGGGCACTGCCCACCGTGGGCAGGTGAGCGGGACTGTGTGTTTGTTACCTTTAATTATTTAGCTAATTATTTTTTTGTTTTTCCAATTTACTTTTAAAATATATTTATTCAGCTAACTACTTTTGTTTTTATTTTCAGGAAATACAAAGTTTTTTGGATTGAATCTCACTGGTGGAACTTATGTTACATTTTGTAATATTTTTTAGGCATGATATAATAAAAATATATTATATGTGATATGGAATTTAGAATGTTGATTGAGGTGCAGGCGAGTTCGGTCGGCCGAGCTATCCCAGAACCTTTTAGCGGTCGCGATGTTGGTCACCATGCCGAGAACACCTAGATGAGCTCGGCCTGTGGGTTTGGGATTCAGGTAATTACAAGGCATTTTTCAGTTATCGGGAAACCAATACTCGTCAATGAGTGGAGGATCAAAGGTAGCTCGACAGAACTGAGGAAAGGCTCGGATGATAGTGGTCGAGCTACCATCCCTCGAAAAGCCGAGGTGGTGGGTTTCGTGCGGAGATGGGATTTAGGAAGTCTCACCAAAGATGTTGGGTTCAGATAGAACTTTGTAATGGTCAGGTTCTCTAGGAAGAGGCGTGAAATGGGAGGACTCTCATACCGAAAGCCCTATTATGCAAGGACTTCTCGGTCTATATAAAGAGCAAGTTCTTTTATCTTTCAAAAAAAAAAAGCACACACGCATATTCTTCGATACCCTACCATTTCTCATTAACCCTACTGACTTGAGCGTCGGAGTGTTCAATCGGGGACCACCCCAAGCATGTTTTTCTAGTACCGACGATCGAGGAGATATCATTCGGTTTGAGGGGAGCGGTTAAACGGTTTGCAAATTCGTGGCCAAACAAATTGGCGTCGTCTGTGGGGGCAGATTCAACTTCTACTTGAATTGGGCGGCTGATTGTTCCCTAAAACATAGTAATCAAAAGAAGAATTATGGAAAACAACCCGAAGAATAATTTAACAAGGGGAACTGGATGAGGCATGGGTCTAGAGGGCGTTGTGGACTGGGCCACCGCCGGGGTGGTCCCAGCCAATCGTCACCACTAAAGAGACATTACCGACACCTAGAATAGCTTTAACCCTTGGGCTAGAAGTCCAGGGGAAGGCGTCAAATCCAGGACTAGGAAAGCAGAGCGATGGAGGCAAAGTGCTTGATAGTATAACTAGTGGAGAAACTGGTCAGGTCTGCCAGGCTTCTGGTGGAGGCACGGACCAAGTGGGTCCGTTAAATAATCAACAAATGATTTTATTAAGAGGGACCGATCCCCTCGGGGATCCTTCGCCGGCAGTGAAAGATCAAACAATACATATGACAAGGGCAGAGCTCGACAGGATTATAACTGAATCAATATGGCGGGCTCATGAAACTGATTGAAGGGCTAATGAGTCACTTAGGCAGCTCATGCATCAGCAGTTGTCCCTGCACTGCATCCAACTCATCAAACGCAGCGTGATAGGGAAAACAAGGACGATGATAGATCGATGACCTCTCGGCCCTTGGCTGTGGCGCAACAAGAATGGCTGACCTTAGAGAGATTACCAGAGCAAATGCGCGAGCTGCAGGCCTGGGTGCAGGGCAAGAGGACTGTGGGATCGAGTGGTCATCCTTTTGCGAAAGAGAATTTGGGAGGAGATTGCCAACCAGCTTCAGAGAGTTGAGCTTAGCTTACGACGGGTTGGCAGATCCGGCTAGGCATTTGAGGTCATTTGACAACATAGTCGTTCTACACCGATATAGCGATGCAGTTAGTTGTCGGGCCTTTCTGACCACATTAAAAGGCTCAGCACAGGAGTGCTTCCACCCACACTCACTTGGTTCCATTGATAGTTTCGAACGATTCAATACGCTATTTTTAAATCAATTGCAAGTGCAAGGAAGCACAAGAAGACGTATTTGTCGCTAATCAATGTGCAACAAAAGGTGGGCGAAACACTGCGGCAATATGTGACGCGATACACTATGGAATACGTGGAGGTCCCCAGAACTTCGAAAAAAATAAAGGCGGGGGGGTATACATGTGGCTTGAAGGTAGGAAAGTTTAGATATTCCTTGGCAAAGCGACGACCAACCAGATCGTTCGACGAGCTATTGGAAAGGCGCAACAAAATTGTTAATATGGAAGAAGTTGATGTTGGATTTTCTTCAGAGCGATAAAGGGAAAGCGAAGCAGACGGAGGACAATTCTACGCCAACAGAACGACGAGCTGCCTAAAATAAAGCTAAGACCGATGAGCAGTTTAAAGGGCTGATTTATGAGCATTACAAGCCTCTGAATGCCCCACATCAGGAAATTTTTTAAGTTATGGGGCAGAGGGGAGAAACTAAGTTACTAGCACCACCTATGACTTTGCCCCCACCTAAAAAATTCTCGACAGGAAAGGATAGATATTGTCGATATCACCCTGATTATGGACATTCCCTTAACATTTGGGAGCTGAAATATAAGATTGAGCGCCTCACCTGGGATGGACATCTGAAAGAGTTTGTGATAAGAGACAGGGAACGTAAAGAAGAGCGCTCAGAGGGACGTGAGTTGGGAGATAAGCAAAAAAAAGATGGATGAGCTGTCTGACGGACCGGTTAAAAAAGGGATAATCCACATGATTTCAGGGGGACCCACTGATGGGTACTCCCATCGAGAGCGCAAAAAGACTTATAGAGGAAAGAATATTGTTGACGAGGTAACTGAGGTCAAAGTACATGAAAGCTCGGTCATCCTGAGTTTTGGTGCGCAGGATGTTCGGGGGATTGTTGTCCCGCATAATGACGCTCTTGTGATTACAACTGAGGTGGCTAGCTTTGATGCTCAAAGGGTCCTTATCGACATGAGGAGCTTGACGAGTATCATCTTTTGGAGTTGTCTGCAGCAAATGGATCTAGAATTAAAAATAGAGCAAGTACACACCAGCCTGTATGATTTCAGTGGGAGTGAAGTCCAGCTTATGAGAGAGGTAAGCTTAACGGTGGCATTGGAAAGGGCCCCCATAAGGAGGGTGAAGATGGTAAGGTTTTTAGTAGTTGAAGCAAGCTCGACTCACAACATCATTTTGGGTCGGCCTAGTTTAAATTCTTCCCAAGCGGCTGTTTCTACTTGGTGTATGAAGGTAAAGTTCCCTGTGAGAAACGATACTGGGGAAGTTACAGGGGATTAGTTACAAAATCAACGCTTCTATGGGGTAATTTTGAAGGTAACGGAGGCATAGAACAAAAGACAAAAGTATGAGGACCGCCCCGAGTCATCGCACTAAGACCAAAAGGAGGAGTTAGGGCTGAGCTCTCAGGACGAGCTGATGGAAGTTGAATTATTGAAGGGATGTCAGACAAAACCACTAAGGTAGGTCGTCATATGGAGGAAGGCGTGGTATAGACCTTGATACTCATATTACGGGAGCTCGTTGATGTCTTTGCCTTTTCAGGAAATGACCTCGATGGTATAAAACCAGAGATAGCGGAGCATCGGTTGAAGGTTGAACATAGACCCGACGGTGCGGTCGACAAAGCAGAATCGAACCGAGCTTGGATTGTTCGGGCTCGAGTTCGACTAATATTCGAACATGTTCGAGTTCGTTCGTTTATTAGTCGAGCCTAAATTTTTGTTCGTTTTCGTTCGTTTAATTGTTCGTTAAGTTCGTGTTCATTCGTGTTCGGCTCGTTTAACTAATCGAATTTTTTTGAACATTTCGAGCGTTTGATTAGCTCGACTTGTTCGAATAGTTCGATTATCAAAGCTTACCTGCTATTAAATATAAACAGTGACAATCAATACAAAAACAATATAAAACCAAAATACTGATTACCAAATATAAAAGTACAAATAAACATAAGTAGAATTCCAGGAAATTACATTACTTAATAAACATCTAAATTCTTAAATCTTAATAAACATCCAGTACATAACATTAAAAAACAAAGTCCAATACAATAAAGCAACTTCTGATTTGATCAAAAACACCGTCGGCTCATCATCTCATTTCCCGGCATTCCTACAATCAACATAAAAGACAAACCAAGACAATCAACATAAAATACAAGTGTATAACAAAAAGTGTGTAACTTTGTATGGCATCAGGCCAAAGAAAAAGATAAGTCAACAATGTACTCATATGTATTTGAAGCAACGGACTTATCTTTGTAAGGCAACAATTAACAGAAAAATATGTAACAGTTCCTGTTTGCATCAATTACAAGCAACAGACTTATCTTTGTAACAATTAACAGGCTAAAAGATAGACTCATCTTTTTTTCTTTGTAAGGCAACAATTAACAGCAAAGAAAAAGATATGTAACATGTTACATAAAAAAAACAGACAAAAAAAAATGGCAGCAGCCATTTCCACATTTCATGGCAGCAGTCTATTTGATGAAAATTTGAACCTGGCAGCAACATGTACATAAGTAATAATATTCAAATGCACATAAAACAACTTCACATAAGTTATCCTGGCAGCAACAATATGGGGTACGTCTTAGGGCAAATCAACTTCTTCAAAATGAAGATCTTCTTCAGGATCCTATAACAAAAGAAAGAAAGTTAGCATATAACACAGGATAATAATATTCAAATAGATATATATACATGTAACATGTATATTAACAAATAACAATACTAACCCGATTATGGCGATTCTTGAGTCCATGGATATTTCGTACCAAATCAGATGCACATAAAAGCATTTCAACAGTCTCAACTGACATAGAAGCACGACGATTATCAATGCCTCTACCGCCGACACTGAAGGTGGACTCGGAAGCCACCGTCGTAATAGGAATAGCTAATACATCAGCCGCCATCTTAGATAATCGAGGATACTTAATCTGATTTACCATCCACCACTCAACAGCATTAAACTGGGCAGTTGAATCACAAAATAAAACATCTTTTTCAAGGTAAATATCCAAATCTGATTTCTGAGGCTTCACTTTTTCCCCCCCTTGCCTAACAAATGAGTCAAACTTGGACTTCCCAGTCACAACATTTCTCCCAATTACTTCATTGCTGCTATTACCAACTTGAATATTATCGGGTATAGTTCTCCTATTCACGTTTCGCTCTTTGTCAAGTTGAAGGTCTTTATGAGTAGTGACATAAGTTTCATAAAGCTCATAAAACTCTTTCTTAACCAACTCAATGTTCACATCGGATGCTTCTTGGTAAAGTACGGGAAAAGAAAATTCAATTAGCTTCATTTTGTATCGAGGATCCAAAATGGCACTAAAAGAAAACAACAAATTACATTCTCCCCAATATTTATCAAACTTGGAAGTCATCGCTTGTGCCATAGCTCTTATATTCGAAGAACTATCAAGTAACTTCTCATTTAAGAGCTCCTTTATTCGGTAAAGCTCAGGGAGAAATAAATTAGCTGTTGGATACTCGGAACCCGATATCAAATTAGTAATTTCATGGAAAACACCCAAAAATTGAGTCACTCCTTCAACCTTCATCCAGTCATAAGCATCAGGCACATAATTAAAACCAGGATCAATATCTCGATAACGGGAAAAGACATCCTTAACTTCTAAAGCAGCGGCCAACATTAAATAAGTTCCATTCTATCTAGTTGGACAATCAAGGATCAGTTTCTTGCAAGGTAATTGAATTTGTTTCACAATTTTAGAAAATTCATTACAACGAGCCTCTGAACTCCTAATGTACTTAATGCCTTTCCTAACAACTTCAATAACATTCTCAATATGACCAAGTCCATCTTGAACAAGCAAATTCAGAATATGAGCACAACATCTAACATGAAACAATTTTCCATCCAGCGGCAAACATTTTCTCAACAAAAGATCACCTTTTAATCTCCTAATACAAACATCATTATAAGCAGCATTATCAACAGTGATAGAAGCCAACTTATCCTCAATACCCCAATCAAGCAGAGATTTACTAAGACCATCAGCAACAATGATTCCGGTATGTGGAGGTGGAATATTTTTAAAGCTCAATACACGTTTTTGAAGCATCCAGTTAGAATCAATAAAATGCCCAGTCAACCATATACTAAATATTCTGCCCACTCTTCCACAAATCAGTAGTGATACTTATCTTTTTCGCCTTATGCAATAGTGTCTTAATTCTTTTCTTTTCAATTTCATAAGTAGACCGACAATCTTGCTTCACAGAGTTACGACTTAATTTTTGATAAAATGGTGAACATGCTTTCATGAATTTATTGAAAATGGCATGTTCCATCATGGCAAATGGATATTCATGAACTAAAAGCATGTGTGCAACAAGTTCCCGAACTCTAGCATGATCATACACAAAATTATTAAGTGAACTACCTTCCTCAGACTGTGAAAATGCTAGAACCTGTTGCTTCAAATTAGGATTTTGGCCGAGCTGTATTTTCCTTTGCAAACAGGAATTTAGATGTCTGTTAAACTGAGTGGTGGTGCTGGTCTTGTTCACTCATAGCTTTCCATGACAGTAGTTACACTCGGCCATCGGACCACCTTTTATGTCGGCATAATGTGTCATCTCTTTCCAACATTTAGCAGTGTTCTTCCTTTTTTTCTTTGGAATGGAGCATCTGCACTTTTTTCCTCGTGGACGTCTTCTTGTTCTTGTCCTTCTTGGAGAGAAATGTCTTCATTTTCAATCGCAGCAGCATCCATATCTACAATTAAATTATCCATTGGGATCGGACATGTAGATGAACCTTCAAATGCAGATGATGGGGTAGTTGACATACCTAGTAAGAAAAAAATAAGATAATACAGAAACAATCAAACAGAGTTACAGAATCAATCACTTTAGGCTTCCAAAGAAATATACAGAAACAAAAGGCAGAGTTACAGAAGCAAATTGATACAGAAACAAGTTACAGAAGCAAGAAAAATATATAGAAACATAGTTACAGAATCACTTTAGGCTTGCAAAGAAATATACAGAAACAAAGTTACAAACTTACAACAGCAAGAGATTGAGGGAAATTTAGAAAATTGGCCCAAATTTAACTTACAACTAATGGCGGTATGCGTGTGGTCCTTACTGAAGCAGCGTCCCGGGCTTCAAGATGTAAGGAACTAAGGAGGAAGAAGCAGATCTCCGTCAAGTCACAACTTGAGGCCTTGAGTTGAAGGCGAGCGTGGAGCAGATCGCCAGAAAGCTACTTGAGGACGACAGGCCGACGTGGTCGAGTGGGTGCAGCGATGACGATTTTGGCGAGGGAGAGAGTTGAGAATCTGAGATCTAACTTCGAGGGAGAGAGTTTTAGGGTTTCTGCCTTTGTGGGAAATCGAAAGTGGGTATAGATATTAGAGAATGAGAGAGAATGGGTAATTTATTATATTAGTTATTATTATTATTATTATTATTATTATTATTATTATTATTATTATTATTATTATTATTATGTTCGCGAACACTCGTTTATGTTCGCGAACATGTTCGTGTTCGTTCGAATAATAAACGAGCTCAATTTCATGTTCGAGCTCGGCTCGAATGTTAAACGAACGAGCCTTAAACGAACATGAACGAGCTCGAACGAGCTTTCGTTCGTGAATGTTCGGTTCGTTTGCAACACTACTTACAGCCTATCCAATTCCTGGAGTGGCTGTTAAATTTGGAGATGGTGCGTAAAGGGGAAGAGAAATGGTGAATGTGCATAGATTTGAATAAAGCGTGCCCCAAAGACCATTACCCCTTGCGGATGATAGACCAGTTCGCCGATTTAACAGCAGGGTGCGAGCTGCTGAGTATGATGGATGCGTCGCAAGGCTATCACCAGATTCCTTTAGCAGAGGAGGATTGCAAGAGGGTGAGTTTTTGTGACGTCCAAAGGTACATACTATTATGTCGTCATGCCTTTCAGATAAAAAATGCAGAAGCCACCTACCATATGTTGGTAAAAAAGGTGTTTAAAATACAGATAGGTTGAAACATGGAAGTATACATCGACGGCATGCTGGTCAAGGGTAAACGTGCAGTTGATCATATGGTGGATCTAAGGGAGACTTTTACTACTTTGCGGCAGCGCGACATGATGCTCAACCCTGCCAAATGCGAATTTGGGGTAAGGTCGGGAAAGTTCTTGGGGTACTTGGTCACGGAGCAGTGTTCGCTAATTATTTTCGCTATCCGCAAGTGTACGACGTAGCTATAGGTAGTGGCGAGCAAGGTCGTATTCTGCAGAGATTGTAGTTAAATTAATTTAGTACTAAAATAGTGATAATTAAATATTAATAGCGAATTTGGATGATGATTATAAACTAAAAAATTAAACTACACGACTCGTGTGATCACAAGCCAAGAGTCGTGTGAAAAAGTCGAGAGCTCACTTTACGACCCATCGGAACAACACGAGTCGTGTTTCTATCCCACACGACACGTGTGTACCAGGTATTAGGACGGCGCTCAGGTTATCAGACATGGCAAGATCCGGTCCATTTTCCGATTAGCTCTCCTCAGCCCGGCGACCTTCTTGTGCGGACAACATGATCTCAAGGCAGATTTTCCGGCGACTTTCTGGAAGATATGGCCATCAAGGTGGTGTCTGGTGGCTGTGTAATGCCGTAATGGCGTGGTGGTGAGGAGCGAAGCTCAGCGGTACTCTCATGGCGGATGTGATGATTTTACGTGAAGAAGATGAAGTTGCTGCACTTCTTTTTATGTCAAAAGACGAATGTACCCTCCTCTTAAACAACATATGGGCTGCCTTTTTATCTTTCCAATTGGGCTATTTTAGTGGCTTCTTCCTTGGCCCAACAATCTATAAGAAAGCAAGTTTCCTCCACTACAAATTGGGCACGTTTAAACCCGCAACTCGCACACCGTGTTCAACCGTTTGTCACCGTTTTCGACTCCAATAATTAACTCGACCATATTTCCTGTTAAAACTCAAAATAAAACACTTCATTATAGCTTAATAAAATTAATTAACTACATAATTAATTATATAGTAATTAATTAAACAATAACTAATTAAATATCAAACTACGACGAAACGGACACGAAAATCGCTATAAAATGGACGTAAATATGACGCATGTCAAGAAGGGAATAAAAGTAAATCCAGAAAAGGTGCGAGCTGTGGAGAAAATGAAGGCGCCGGGGAACTTAAAGGAAGTGTAGATTCTGACGGGGCACTTGGCTGGTTTGAGCAGGTTCACCGCTCAAGCCGCAACAAAGACTTTTCTCTTTTTCCGTGCCCTAAAGAAGGAATCTCGCTTTGAATGGACATACCAGGCACAACATGCGTTTGATCTGCTAAAGGAATTCCTGGCTAAACTTCCCTTACTAACTAGACCGGAGCCTGGGGATGTCTTGATTGTGAATTTATCGGTAGGGGAAGAGGCCATTAGCTTGGTGTTATATTACCAAGGAAAAATCTCATCAGGGAGAACTAGCAGTGAAACTCGACCTCTAGAAAGAGAAAAAATCTCACCAAGGAAAAAAAATTACTGATAGTTATGTTACACAATAAATGGAGTACGTTGTAAAATGCGGAATAGTATTATTTTAAAGTTTATCAAATATCTTTTTAGTATTTTTTTATTTGTGCAAATATATAATAAATTTTATTACATGTGTTATCAATCAAATTTAAATTAATACTAAGGTTCAATTTATAAAGTTTCTAAATATGTGGATAATATTAAAAAATTAAATTGCTAAATATGTGGATAATGTTAAAAAATATAAAGTTTGATACAAGAGATAACACTAGTTTGATATGAGAGATAATGTAAGCACCCTCTACTTATATTTGGAAAAGTACTGAATTTTTCCAAGTAGTTTCTCATTTTTTTGAAAACATTTTAACTTCTAAACTTTCTTAGAGCACTTACTTTTTTTTTTCCAAAACGGCAGACTTATATATCATCAATAATATGTACAAATCCAAGGCAAAGAGCCTAATGTTTCACAGAAATGATCAGAAACCTTCCACAGATGAAGGTTTAAACACTAAAAGACCAAACAACAAAACTAAAGCAAGGATACCTAGTGCAAACAAGATTAGAAGCAGAAAAATCTGAGACCTTCTAACTGCAATAAGAGAAACAGAACCAAAATAGCAAGAGAAAAAAGAGACACCACTGAACCAAAGGACCTAGTAGTCTGCTATTCTCTTCACTGCTACACTATTTTTTGGCAACAAGCTTGAAACTCCAACCAGTCCTTCTGTGTTGCTCTAAGAATGGCAATATCAGGCATCCAAATGGTTTGGAATAACCAAAGATTCCTAGCCTTCCATAACCACCAAAGAATGTAGGTGGTTAGTTCAATTCGAGCTTCTGAGATTTCCTTCTTGTTCACAGAACAGACATTTGCCCACCAATTCTTGAATGGAACAGAATCCCCAGCCTCTTCCCAATGAACTGCAGCCATCTTCCAAATCTTTCTAGCCCTATCACAATGCAGCAAAGTGTGTTCAATAGATTCCTAATCTTCACCACATCAAACACATCTGGGATCCACTGCAAGACCTCTCTTTTTCAAATTCAGACTAGTAGGGAGAGAGTTATTATAGCATTTCCAGATAAAATGCTTTAGCTTGCCTTTTACTCTCAATCTTCAACTTCGGTTTTTGACTTTCCTATCCTTCAGAGCAGAGTCACTACTTTCAGCTACATCAAGGTCCCTTAATTTGTTCAAAACCAGATGAGAGTAGGAACTAGCAACTGAGAATTTCCCTTTGGGGTCAAGCTTCCATTTCCACTTATCAGTCAGCATGGGGTTAAGGGATTTTATTTCCAGAATGGCCTTCACCTCAGAGGGGTGGAAACAATCATCCAGCATTTCTTTGTTCCAAGCTTTCCCTTCTTCAGTCAACAAGTCACAAACCCAGCTGACCTTGCTCACTCTAACTTCATTCCAAGTAGGCAAACCATTTGCAATCCCAGTGATCCAGGGGTCATGCCAAACACTGATGTTCTTTCCTTGTCTGACCTCCACTGAAAAGCAATGTTTAAATTTATTCATGACAACCAACTAATTGCCCCACAGCCATGAAGCATTGTATGATCTTTTTGCTTGCAACAAGGAGCAGTCATTGTGACACCCCGACTTTTAAACTATCAGAGTACGCAATTTTTCGCAATTTTCTGAATAAATAAATAAAATATTTATTTTGCGAAAACTGATTCGGGATGCTACCGTGAAAAACTTGATTTTTCTAAACCGTTAAAATTT
>CACSLK010032525.1:8986123-9007966 GCA_902706635.1 Striga hermonthica | reverse complement strand
ATGCCAACAAAAGTGAAGAAGAAATGCTTGAACAATTCCCACTTACATGTGCACGGCATTTAGGACAAATTGGAGGGAATCTTGGACCAAATACCACTAACATATACAAAAGAAAAAAAACACACGGCCTTTAGCATGCATGGGGAAAGTCTCCACTACTTGAATAGTGCACGGCATTTAATATTCTAATGGTGATTAATTACCATTAATCACAAATTAAGGCTTAATCAATTGATTAAGCATAACACCTAATTACCCAAATTATTTCGAACGTAAACGGTACGTCGAAAATAACTTCCGGTGATTTTGACTGAAAATAACTAAAAATAATTAATTCCGAAAATAATATCGGAACTAAAAATATAATTTATACTGATAAATTGTCGGGATATTACAGTCATGGAAATATTTCCCTTTGAGAACCTTGGTCACAAGCAGGTTGGGATGTGTGAGCAATCTCCAAATTTGCTTGAGCACAAGAGCTTCATTAAACAGCATTACATCCTTGAAGCCAATACCCCCATCACCCTTTGGCAAAGTAAGATGAGTCCATTTTTTCCAGTGCACTCCAGCTTGCAGGTCACTCTTAGCCCACCAGAAATTAGCAGATAGTCTTGATATCTCCTGACACACTCCCTTAGGCAAGCAGAAACATGACATTGAGAAGACTGGTAGAGCACCAATGACTGCCTTCATGAGAATTTCTTTGCCAGCTGCAGATAGGAATTGATTTTTCCAGCTCATCAACCTGTCTCTCACTGCCTTTAAGATATAATCAAAGGATTCCTTCTTAGATTTCCCAATGCCTAAAGGTAAACCAAGGTATCTAGTAGACCTGTGTGATTGAATTCCTCCCAACAGATAGCAGATATCAGATTTGGGTGAAGATGAGCAATTTCTGCTGAAAAAGATGGAGGACTTCCCCATATTGACCTTTTGGCCAGTGAATAATTGGTATCTATGCAGCAAGGTCATAAGGTTTCTAGCATGGCCACCATTAGCTTCACACATAACCAATGTGTCATCTGCAAACATTAAGTGAGACACAACAGGACTATGCTTTGCAATTTTCAGACCTTTGAATACCCCTCTATCTTCTTCACTTTTGATAAGTCTAGACAACACTTCAAAGATAATAATGAAGATATAAGGTGAAATAAGATCACCTTGTCTGATGCCCCTCGATGCAGAGATGTATCCTTTGAGATCACCATTGATGTTGAAGGAAAATGTTGGAGATGATAGACAAGCCCAGATCCAATTCACAAAAGTTCTGTGGAAACCCATTTTCAGCATAACTTTCTTGACACTATTCCACTCAATGCGGTCAAATGCCTTCTCCATATCAAGTTTGAGCAGCATAAATCCTTTCTTGCCAGATGAATGTCTGTTGAGAAAATGAACACTTTCTTGTGCCAAGATGACATTATCCAGAAGTTGCCTCTCTGGTATAAAGGCGGCTTGATTCTCACTGATGTAAGATGATAGACATGGTTTGATTCTCAGAGCCAGAATTTTGGCAATCACTCTGTAAGCAACTCCACATAAGCTGATTGGTCTGTATTGCTTCAAGGATGTAGGATTTAAGCACTTGGGTATGAGTGATATGACAGTGTGGTTCCAGCTTTTCAGGAGCATACCAGATTCAAAAAAACTCAGAATAGCTCGGCAAAAATCTTCACTTATCACATTCCAGAATTTCTGAAAGAAGATAGGGCTCCTTCCATCTTGACCAGGAGCTTTACCGGGGTCAAGACTAAATAAAGCAGCTTTAATTTCATCCACTGTCACTTGTGCTGTGAGTGATTCATTTAATTCAGGAGAGATAGCTTCTGGAATCAGTTTCAATATCTCAGTTTCTCCCAAAGATCCTTCTGATTGGAAAAGGTTCTCATAGTAGCTACAAATATGCCTCTGAATATCCTCATCTCTAGTCCACACTTGGTTGTTTTCATCCACTAGATTAGAGATATTGTTCAATTTCCTTCTCTGCATGGTTGAGGCATGGAAATACTTGGTATTTGAGTCACCCTCTTTGAGCCAAATGGATCTAGCCTTCTGAGCCCAAAACTGCTCCTCATCTTTGGTAAGTTTGTTCAGTTTACTCCTCAAGCTGTCCCATTCCTCCCAGTCTCTGGATGGACCAAGGGTGCTCATAAGCTCTAATTTGTCTGCAATATCCTTCTTCTCTTAAATTTGTTCCCTTCTGAAAGTGGCACTCCACTTTAGCAAAGCAATTCTAGTTGCTTTAATTTTTTCAGAGACTTGAAACATTGGAGTGTCTTCTTGTAATTGATTCCACCCTGCTTGAACAACATCTTTGACCCCATCTCTACTCAGCCATCTCTTGTCAAAGAAGAATCTCTTTTTCTTTTGATAGTGAAGCATAGGATCAGAAATTAAGATCAACAGCCTGTGATCTGATGCACTCTTGAACACATTCTCTACTGCAGCATGTTGATGCTCTGCTAACCAGGAGTAAGATGCAAATATCTTATCAATCTTCTCCTCAATGAAGCCTTCATTCAACCTGTTATTACCCCAAGTAAAATTGTAGCCAAGCAATTGAAGTTCTTGCATTCCCATTCTAGATATGAACCCATTGAAATCAATAAACTCTCTATCAGCTTTCTGCCTCCCTCCCCTTTTCTCACTAGCATGACATATTTCATTCCAATCTCCCCCGAGCACCCAATTACTCCCCCAACTCCCTCTGGCTACCTCCAAAAATTTCCATTGACGCACCCTCTCTCTCTTATCATTGCTAGCATACAAAAAGATAACCCACATATCCCCAAACCCTGAACTAGTAACTTGCAGCTGAATACAGAATTGATTGCTGAGAATTTGTTTCACCTCCACATTCTGACTCCATAAGGCTAACAGCACCCCACTCAAACCTAAAGGATCAACTGCAAACCACCTATTTTTGAACCCAATTTTATTACAAACAGAAGAGACAATTTTTTTTTTTTTTTTTAGTTTCTGACAGAAAAATGAAATCTGGGTGGTGGAGTCTGGAAGACTCCTTAAGTTGTGAAATTGTAGAGGGGCCACCCAATCCTCTACAATTCCACATCATTAGCTTCATTGATTCTCTGGGGGCCATTCAAGGCTGGCCACCCCCACCTTTATTTGGTTTGTTTTTAGATTCTTGCTTCCTTGAGACTCCCTGTCAGCAGCTGGCTCATCATCTGGGTCTCTTATAATGTTTCTCTTTCTTCTTTTTGGCTTAAGTTCTGCTTTCTCAGGAATACTCCTCAGAGTTTTGGTATTGTGAGCTCCCCCAGTTAATGGAGTCTTTCTGGTCCACCTCTTTCTAATCAGAGGGGTGGATATGTCTTGAATTTCCATATTGTCCAGTATAGGTTCTGCCAGAGATTTAAACACCTCATGATCTATAGCCAGCATAATATTAGAATTATCCCCTTGAATCAAAGCCCCTTCTTCATTGGACAGGCAGACAACTTTGCCTTTTCCCAAGGCACTATGAGATGGCTCTTCTTGATCTGAGGTATCTGCAATACTGATTTCTTTACCAGTGCTAGCCTTCACTCCACTACCAGCAGATTTGAATCCATTCACCTCCTCATCTGTCTCTTTATTTGCTTCTCTTTCCTGGGGTTGATGACCTGGGGAGTGACTATCAGGATTAGATGTTGAATTTGATTTGTATCCATAGAAACCATCCACAGTCCTTAGCCAGTCCCCATATTGGCCTTCATTTAAGGTCCCCTTGGCAATATCATCATCTTTTTGATTGCAAGATCTCTCCAAGTGACCAATAGTACCACAATAAAAGCAAACATTTACCAGTTTTTCATATTAAAACGTGGCCATGATTTGTGTCTCATGAAGTTTAAGGCAAGCAACTCGAGGAAGGGGCTTAGAAATGTCTACCACCGCTAGCAACCGAAGAAAACTCCCTCGCTGACCTCCCGCTTTAACAACAGAGACTGATTTGACGGTCTTGAAGGGTTTCCCCACTCTTAAACCCACTTCAGTGCATAACCAGTTAATAGGAATGTTATTTACCTGAATCCAGAACTACAATTCCGAGAATTTTTGGTGATTCTCCGTCATGCCTTCCTCCCATTCTGCCAGCGCCAGGTACTGATTTTCAAATACCCAATTGGTACCTTTCAGAACTTTGGCTTTATCCTTAAGACTCCCAAACAAAAATTGGAAAAAATTTGTCCTCAGTTCTTTGACCTCCATTTGAGCTTGAATTTTCCAGATAGCTACCATGGTGCATCGTATTCCAATAAGACTCGCTTTACGGTCACCAATTATTTTCCCGAATAAGCTCCGCTTACACTCCGCTGCACTAATCTTAATATCATCGTCCTTGAGATCAATAACACAACCTTCTGACTCTGATAGGGATATTTTCTTGAGTAAGCCCCCTAGGGCATCTGCATTTTGTGTTGAGCTCCCCGAGCCATTAACGTCGAATGCCATGGCTAAATTAAAAGAGAAAGGAATGAAAATGAGCATAGATAAAGCCTCAAACCAACCGCCGATGGAATTTTACCCTTCAACAAGAGAATTTTTGCTCTCCCTTGAGAGAATTTTTAGCTCTCCCTTGAGAGAATCTATGAGATATTTTGGTTCCTTACAGGAATGACTAAGCTTTCTTAGAGCACTTACTGAAAACTTGTTTTTTTAAACTTGCTGAAAAACTTCCTTACTTTTAAATCTCAACTTAAGCCGCTCACTTAAGTTCTTATGGGAACTCTTTTCCCAACTGTTATCTCAACTTCTTATATGATATCTTAACTTCTTAATTATTTTAAGACGTACTAAAACATGCAATATAATTTAAAGTCCCAAAACAAATAAACATAATCTCAATTCGCAATCTCATACAATAGTTTGAAAAACATCAAGTCTTAATAGTCTTAACGACTTTAATTGAATATCATAAAATGACCGCCCTCGCCAATCGTGTCTGTCGCCAACCTACTTAACTTGCAAAGGGGGAAAATAAGGGGTGAGCAAAACACTAGCTCAGTGGGGAGACATACTGCACTATCATTCACATAATCACGGACATCATAATATTAGCATGAACATGAATAATTGGTCTTAACTACTACACTCCTCAGCGGGCCAAAGGATACTGCCTAACCACCTGATGAAAATGAATAAAGTTCTAAAGTCATCTTGGCAATAAAACATTAAGTTTTTTTAACAATAATTCAAAATTTAAGATAAATCTAAAAAAAAAAGTTTTAGCATTACAATGTTAAATTTCTTTACAAGAAAAAATGAAATATATTATTTTGTTAACACGCAAGAACTGCATGTAGACGTAAGGGATGCTAAAGAAATAGTGTACCTGCCTTTAATCACAAAAGTTTATTACACAAAAGTTAGAGAAGATTATATCTTCAATAAGAAACAAAATTCCAACAATTCATCTAGGAGCAGTAAAAGCTTTGCTTAAGGATTAAGAATTGATGGATACCCCAATAAAAATTATATTAATCGATGCCAGAATTAATGACAGAAAAGATTGTATATTAAGAGCAACAAGAGATAATTTTGTCTATGGTAAGTTTATCTTCACGGTCTCTCCTTGGTTTGGTATGTCTACCCCGACTGCTAATTTAGATAAAACCTTATCTTTCATTCATCAGTTTAAAAGAGAAAGTTTAATGAATTAGACAAACACTTTATGTCATGATTGGTATGAGGGAATGACATGGGAATGAATGATCATTCCCTTACTCATTCCTTATCCCATGATTAGTATATTTTTTGGAATTGAATGACCATTCCAATGGGAATGACAAAACCAATCTGCATGGGATTAGCCATTCCATAGTTCATGGAAGGTTTTCTCATTCCCATGTGTATAGGAATCAATTTTTCAAAAAACAAAATTAACAAATAATAAAAAAAATATATAATATATATTATAAATAATAATTAAAATATATTAAATAAAGTTATTTTAAAAAATAAAATTCAAAAAAAAATATTAAAAACTTACTTTTATTGTTTAATTAGATATATTAAATACTTATATAAAAATAAAACTTAAAAAAGCATTTATATATAATTTGAAAATATTATTATATTTTTATATATTATTAAAAATATATTTTTTAATAAATTAAAATTAAATAAAAAATGAAAACTTACTTTTATTTATTGGTTAATTAAAAAAATAAAATATTTTATTATTAAAAGTATATTACTTTTTATTTTTATATATTAATAAAAATATATTATTTTTTATATATTACAAATATATTAATTTTAAGAATATATTATTTATTATAAATAATTTAAAATATATTTTCCGAGCGAAGTACAAGCAATCGAATAGTAAGCAGGCAGGAATTTGAGCTCATAAAGAATGCAGTGACTGAAGCAATACGTATCCCATACTTAACGTTGGATAAACCAACGTGACCTAAGAGCACCCGCATCGGTGCTATTAATTTGATGTTTAAACGGCCCACCCCGCGTTAATACCGATGGGCACATCCGTTAAAAAGGGGGGCCCAGCACCTCGTTCAACAGATTGAACGTTTATTCAACATTTTTTTTTTGTTTAAGAATCTTATTTTATTAGGGCCATGCTGCACATGTAGTAATTTTATTCTTTTTTAAGACTATTATTTAGTTACTTATTTTCCTTTTTTGTTTTTGATATTTTATTTATTTTTTTATCTATATCATACTTCTCAATATGTATCAATAATTTACATTTTTTATTCCCATTTAGTTGAGCATAATTGGACTCATTTTGCCAACTAAAAAAAAAATATTTTTTTGTTATTGTACTATTTTTTTCTTGTGTAACACTAATTTAAGTTATTTTGGTCTTGCAGTATTTTTTTATTTTCATGTCTTTAAAATTTATCTATCTATATATAAAAAGGTTGTTGTTAAAGTACCTTTTTAGAAACTTTGACCAAAAAAATAAAATCTTTGACATTCTAAATTTAGAAAGTTTGAAAACATGTAAAGAAAAGTAATAACTCAATTAATAAATTAACAAATTAGAGAGATAATTGAAAAGTTTGGATAAGTCACCTCAAGAGATAACTCACGTTTTTTACTCCTCAATCTTTCCCTTCCCTTTCGGAATTCTGTTTCGCCATATTACAAACGTGCATCATATAAAATACAAATAGATCAAAACAGGTTTTCAAAAATCAAAACAGACAGCCCTATTTCAACTTTTCCCTTTCCTAACCATAACCTTGCTTCTAAATTTTTCCCTTGAATCCCGGCAAGTGGAAGCAAGGAAGCGGCAGATTCTAGCTGCGTGACCTTTTAGTGGCGACCGACGAGCGAAAAGAGGTGAGCGTTATAGCAGCGGCTGTGACTCCAAACGACCAAGTGGCAGCGGCGGCAAGGCAACTTCTTACGGTATTGATGGCTTAATTCTCAAATGATGTGTGATTTATGAAATTATTGTCTGATTTGTGGATTTTTTTTTTCAAATTCTGAATTATGGATATTCAATGGTTTATCTATTAGATTTGATACATAATTATCATAAAACAAATATTAAAAGATCAACTCAATTCACTTTTGTAATTGATTTAAATATCTTAATTGGATTTTGAAAATTATTTGAAATTTTTATAAACATTATTTACAATCCCTGCGAAGTTCGAGTTATTTTGTAAACATTAGAAAACTATTGTGATAGGATATTAAATAAGTTTAATTTGATGAAAAAAAATTAATATTTTGTGTAAAAACTATTATTAATACAATATGATAATTTTATTATAAAGCCGTGACCTTGGAGTATTCCAGCGGCGTGACCTTGGAGTGGCCACCGACGAGCAACAAGAGGTGAGCGGGCCAGCAGTGGCTGTGACTCCAAACGACCAAGGTAGCGGCGGCAAGGCAACTTCTTACGGTATTGATGGCTTAACTTAATTCTCAAAATGATGTGTGATTTATTAACTAATTGTCTAATTTGTGGTTTTTTTTTTATGGAAATCTGAATTTTGAAGATTCAATGCTTTATGTATTTGATTTGATCCATAATTATCATAAAAAAATAATTTTCAGAACACATCGGAAATATAATGCCGCCAGTCTGGGATACACTCGATTCAGTGAATAGAACAAATAAACCTTTTTCGCGCTTGAGAGTTGACTTTATAGATGAATCGCATCACCAACGTGAGAGTTGGAAAGAATTCCATATACTGTTTCATGATGAACAGGTAAAAATTTTTATTCAAAATATCAAATTTATATAATTTTAAAAAATATTTTATTTCATATTTATAAATTTATATAATTTTAAGAAATATGTTATTTCACATTTATAAATTAATAAATTTATATTATATGGTTCAAATTAAATTGGAAAGTGAGCAATACATTGCCAGGATGCCACGAAAAGGAAAATTGGGAAAACCTGATATAAAGCAATAACCACACATTGGACCATTTTTCTTACTCGGATCACATCGTACACAGTTTTTAACCATTTTTTCCATTTAGTGCAGAAATTTGAGGAAACACCTATAGCATCTTACCACTTAGAACAAGTTACACAAGATGATCAACTATAACTAAATGTGAGGAAGTAATTCTTACCTTAATAAGTTATGGGGAGCTCCAGTGTGTTAGAACAACATCCATTTCAAAAGTATTTAATAAATCCAAAAAATTGAAAAAAAAAAAACTAAAATCATTCAAATGACAGTAAAATTATGTAAAGCAATTTGTTATTGTGTAAACCAATGATTTCCTTTCTGGCGTTCATATATTTCGCTCTTATTTTTAAAGATCTCGAGTTGCATAAAAAATGACACCAGATCCGTCATAATCACAACAAAAGGCAAAATAAAATTGTCGAAAAACAAATTACTTCCTTTTCGATTCCTTATTTTTCGATCAAGATTTAAAGGATCTGCATTGAATTGAAAAATTACACCAAATCCAGCAAAAATACACCAAAATGAACATAAACCATGATGAATTTTCACAGATTTTAAATTTTTCTTCAAAATCGAGCTCAGATCATAAAATAAATAGTAATAACGAATTAATTCATTTCGGGTTTCATATATATTTACTTCAAATCAAAATAATCGACCAGATTCGTATATAAAACATCATTAATTTTCTCGATTTTTCATGGTTTCTTCAAAATCGAGCTGTAATCCTAAAATAAATAATAATAACGAAGTACGTCCTTTCCGATTTCATATTTTTCGACTTGAAATCAAAAAATTCCACCAAAACCGTAAATAAAGCATGAATAATTTTCTCGGAATTTTAATTTTTCAAAAAATCGAGCTCAGATCTTAAAATAAATTCCAAGCAAAAACAAAAACAAGTAATTTAAAAAAAATAAAAACAAAAACCGATGTATGTGTAACAAACAAACCATGATTTAACAGTTTCAACCTTCTAAACATACACATAAGAATTACAACATGTGTAATCTTAATGTTTACAAGATCTGTTACATTTCTGCAGAAAAGAAAAATATATGAAAAATGGTAGATGAACTGACAGAAATGAGGAGATAAAGAGGAGAGAAACGCGCGTCGGGAAAAGCAAAAATAATAATGGAAACCCTACATTATCAGCAATCTTAGCTATTTATAGTTGTAAACTTCGCTTTATGTCCGTTAGATCGATTCAACAATTGTAGACCGTTCGATCGTTGTTTATGTTGTATAGCAATAAATTAACATAATGTGTATTGGGCAAAAATCCAAACCCGAGCTATTTCCCTTTTTTCAAACAATACGTTTAACATCCAATTTAGGCCCAATTCCATTGGTAACAATTGTTAATTTATCCAATTTGTTGGAAAATTCATTTTTAGAAACTTTGACCAAATAAATAAATAAGTTGACTTTCTATGTTTAGACTATTTAAAATAATGGATAAGAACCCTAATAAAACCTAAAGATAAGGCTTTTCAAATTTTCAAATTTTCAAAGATAAGGGTAAGAGCCATAATAATCGAACTTCAAAATAAATTAATTAAAAAATTGATATTTGAGTCAATCCAACAATTGATAGAAATTTTAACAGAAAATCAAATATTTTAGGACCACATTAGAATTGCATTTATGAAAATTCCACACCAATCTTATCATAAAGTTTCCACATTAATTAAACTTCTAAACAAATAAACCAATAATTTATAATACAGTTCATGTACACTTATATTATCATAATTTAAACAAGACATGTACATTATCTCGGTTATCATAATTGAAACAAGTTTAAACAACATAATTAGTATAAGAGTCCTTAATATTTGACATTAAATAATATAATAATATAGTTTATCATGTTATAGTACTAACAAAAATTGAGTGAATGAGGAAACACGTGTAATGGGCAAGTTAAAACACGTTGTAAAATCTAAACAGCTCAATCAATTGATTAATTATCTAAATCATTTTAACTTATCTTATCATCAAATCACAATTATTCAAAAAATTTAAAATGACGTTTAATTATGACACATGTGTACTAATTGGTCATCTTTCTACACGGATAAAAAATCTTAACGACTTAACTAATTAATTATTTTTCAAATCATTTGGACTTATCTTATAATCAAAACACAATTTGTTCAAATTCTTATTTTAAATTAATCCAAACATAAATGTACGAATCACAATATATGTGATCGATTTGTTTAGAAACATTCATTTTCTGCAGGTAAAAAAAAAAAAATTAAAAAAATACAGAGACGACCGACACGACATAGAGAATTGGTCGGGGAAGGAAAGGAAAAAATGAAATGAAAACCCTGAAAATCTGGACTTATGGCCTAATGTTTGTTTAATTAGTGTCGATGTTATGGAACATAGTTGAATACTTGATATATTTTATGGAAAATGCTACAAGTATATAATAAATGTACATATAGGTGTACATAATACTCATATGGAATGGGGCTCACTTGATTTTTTTATTTTTGGTGGGTCTCACTCAATATGAATGCTATTTACGCCCGTATGTACAATATTATGTACTTATAGCATTTCTTTTATTTTATATCCAATTCAACAAATGTTATTGCAGTTGACTATTATTATTATTATTATTATTATTATTATTATTATTATTATTATTATTATTATTATTATTATTATTATTAGCCATGTCTTTTCAATTTTATTATGGCTATATACAAATTACCTTCAAAAAAGCACATAAATTATAATTTTCCCGTGCATCGCACGGGGGATTACTAGTTGTTATAATTTAAAAGTATTAAAATCTATTTTTATTGTGGATAGAATATAGAAAATTATATTGAATGAGTGGATAACGAGTCCCATATATGTATTTAAATGAATGAGTATGAATGTGGGTGTGTGTTTAAATGGAGTGAGATTTGGTGGAAAGATGATGTGGATGAGAGAGAGTATAACTTTTTTATTGAATGAATGTAAAAAATTGGTACCAATGTGCATGCCCTAAGGACCAACGAAGAGCATATCCTAAAAGTGCCAGGAGGTATTATTTTTAATATTATTAAAAAGTATATTATTTTATTTTTATATATTATTAAAAATATATTATTTTATTTTTTATATATTATTAGAAAATCATTATTATATAATTTATTAAAAATATATTATTTTTTTAGAAAAGTTTTTATTTATTTTTATAATAAAAAATGATAATGTCATTTCATTCAGGTCTTATTCTTTCTGCATACCAAACGCATCAATGATAAAACTTGTTTCATTCCATTCCCATAATCATTTCATTCTTCAATTCATTCCATTCCTACAACATTCCATTTCATTATACCAATCAAGACCTTAGTGTTACTTATGTTATAAGCTATGCTTTGACTAATATTCATCACAGTATAGATTATAATAAAAAAGTATATTAAACTAGAGAATATCTCTTAAGAAATAAGTTCAATAGAAGAAAAAACCTTCTATAAATTAATACCTCTAAAAGAACGTTGGGTTATTGGTATAGCTAAAGGAAAAAACTCAAAATAAAATTTTTATGCAAATTAAAGAAATCTCTTAATCATAGGAGAACCTAGTAGACAATCTTTCAGAAACACTTTCTCTAGCCGATATGTCTGGAAAGAATAGCTAATTTTTCGTGTATAATAAAACAATTAGCTTCAAGATAAAATGTCTAATCTACACAACATTGGTGATAACAAAAATATAATTGCTGGTAGCACCCCTGTGAGGACACTTCTAGTAGGGTAGGGTCGAAACTACCCAATATGGTGATGATATAATGAGGTAATTTTCTCAATAAATCTAGTGTTGATGGATAAGAGTTATTTTATAAAACATGAAACCTTAATATGATAAGATGATATATATGTACTGAATCAAAGAATGTATTACATAGAATATGCATCAAATGAGCAAGAAAATCACTAAGATGGTAAAATTCATCTTGCCGCAAGGAGATACGGTAGTAGGTAACAGATGTAATATCCTACTCTTCACCACCAATTGCATCATCTGAAAATTCAAGGACTTTGTGCCAATTTTGCCGTAATTTCATCTAATCATTCCACTTTAAGAACTATCTTCATGAACTCGTAGACAAAGAAGCTTATTGATGCCGAAGGTAGTACCTGACGGATCATAATAAACAGGGTTTGAGACATTGATAAAGAGCAATGTTAACAAGAAATCACAACTATATTTCTTAATCAACAACGACAACAAATAACATTAAAAATTTACAGACATTATTGATAATTACATTTAAAGCACTCATTCTTGTCTGTTAATCATCAAGACTGTAGAAACTCAATAAGATAAACAAACCACAAATGATGTGAGTAACAGATTCTACTGAGAAGAACCACAAGTGAATTACTTTATTGCTTACAAATCAGTTGCTCATTTGTCACCATCAAGGATCCAAACATATATCTCTATATGATCAATATCCTAACATTCACCAAATTACTGGAGTGCTACACATCAGAACATTTCACTGATCTTGGTCTGGTGATCTGTAAAATTTAGAACTTAAGTAAAAATAAAGTATAAGGGAAAGAGATCAATTGTTTCAGAGCATTGATTGATTGGTTGCAGTTGGGTAAAACCATCATACAAGAGCTCGCGTATTTGGTAACTGTGGATCAAATATTCAGTTGATAAGTTCAACATCAAAACCCAAAATTACGAGTTCCTTACTAAAAACTATAAATAAAACATTCTGATACTATAAGGATAAAGGTTATATTTTAGCTTGCATGGGTTCACATATGTAGACTATTAACTTCATTTAATGGTAGGAAAGGTGTCTGTGTAGGTCCATTTGATTGACATGATGTGTTTTGATAGCTCCTCAGAATGAACCAAGTGAAGCAGGATAGCTTAGCCTCGAGTCTGTTAGGAATTTCTAATTTTGCAATTTGTATAGAATTTTCTTTTTTTCACCTTTGTCCTCTTCATCTATAAAAAACATCAGTCTCCTAGCAAAATGTTTATTTATAGCCTATTTATATTAAACAGCGTTACAGTAGCAAGGCATTCCTATAAGAATAAACAAATGCCTAAAAGTGATATTAACTTGAACCTCTAAAGCTAATACGATAAGGTTAATCCAGTTCACTAATATGTGAACTCATCCATTCACAAGTAGCACGTTTTCTGCAATTTATGATAAGGTCCATTACTTAAAGTCCTCAGTCTTTGTTAGATTAACCTTATTCATTTATTAGTAACCTTTGCATAATATTCAAGAGAAAAAGATGGACAAAAAAAAAAAAAAAAAAAAAAAAAAAAAAAAAAAAAAAAAAAACAGGATCTTCATAGTAAAATGATAATTGAATTTAGAGATTCTGTTGACTTAAAGGATGCAAATCAAGCCTTGTTCAGATTTCATGGAGTTCTAGTTGTGATGCCAATTTCTTTTTTCTTTTTTTTTTTCTTCTTCAATAATACATTTCAATCTTCCATAAGAACAATTATAATAGTAACAATCTCTATTCATATTTCCTGTCAACTACACAAAGGTGAAAGGACAGACATTCCTCGATCAAATCTGACATCCGAACAGAGCATTAAAAGAACCAATCCTCCTTAACCTCCAGAAGTTAATGTGAAAACCATTCACAGCCACAAAGCGTGCAAACAGCTGCATAAACTAGTCCTAAGCCGACTTCCCATTTTACATATTACCATATAATGTTCTAACCTGACTGAGTATAATAAATACATCAACTATAACCAAAAATTTCATAATCATAGTTTCAATAGACGGAAAGAAACCAATCCCACGTTGCGTACCTGTAACAAGCTTGGTATAAGACCTGCGTAAAGGGCAGGGACCCCACCCCGCTCAATTATCTGTACACAAGTGGCGACCGTACTCAGTTTAGCCCCCCGGCTCTGCAGTTGGAGTTGCCTCCTAAGGACCTCAAACGGGTAGGTAGCTGCCTCCGCGCAAGCCCCGGCAATAGCACCATGCAATAGCGTTCTGACAGGTCCAAGCTCCAGCTGCTCAAAGGCATTCAGCTCATGCTGCTTCATGTTCTGAATCCTTTTCCTGCCTTCAGGTGAATGCAAGTAAGCTGATTTAAGCGCGTCGTACACGCCGTAAAAGACGGCCCCAGAGGGGGCCATGCTTAGAATTGAGGGTAATAATCCTTTGTAAAGAGAAAAAAACCCCTCATGTCGGACCACATGCTGGAAAGCTCCAATAACACCACCAAGGGCTTCTCCACCAGGTGCTACCAGCCTAGTTCGGATCTGGAATGCGCATATATTGATGAGTGATCATAAGAGGACTTTTATTTTCCAAATGGTAACAGCAAGAGCAGATGCAGGGATGATCATTCAGAACCACCTTCCACCAGATTATCCCATTAACTTTCCTACTCTTACTAGGCATAACCAGAGAGAATTTAATAGTTGAATAAATTCAGTTGACAATTGATCGACACTTGCTACTATTTTCACTCTCTTTTTTATTCTTTGGTTGAAAAAACACAACGAGAGAGAATAAAGGGGAAAAAAATTAAAATTTAATTCCAATTCATTTCCATACCTCTCTACAGCTTCATTCAAATTTAGAAAAACCATTGTCATCTCCCTTTCTCTCCTCGCCTGTTCTTTCAATAAATTTTCCTCCAAAACATGCACGAGTGAAAGGTCAAAATTAGCTTGAAGCTTGGTAGACGTTCTTGATTTCCTAAAGTGCCTGGACTTGGCAGCAGGAAACCATTTTTACAACTCATTTGAAATTATTCCTCAACTACAACAACAATAATACCAATATTCATCGACGATAAACATGTTTTTCTGATACATTGTGTATGGATGACACCCAAATTAGCGGTTTGAATTTTAGAATCATACTTATCTTTACATTTAATAGAGCTATAGAAGTTCTCTCAACTTTCAGCTAAAAAGTGACTCAAAATAATAGCAAAATCGATAAGGAACAAGTTATAAATCGTTACTCACAGTATCAAGCGGCAGGCAAAGCACCGTAGCTGTAATACCAGCGGCAGCACCAGCAACCAATCTCTCGGAATTAGTGGTTTCTTCATTTCCAAATAAATTGAGTAGCTGCTTTCGATATGTATCATAAGCACAGAAATTGATCGCCTTGAAAGGAGCTGTACGAAGTATATTAACAAAATTTCCCTTCCAAAAGCCTCTTACGCCTTGAGTTTTTGCTATTTTATGAACAAGTTCAAAGAGGTTCCTCTTCTCACCACGGACTATATACTCCAACTTTAGCCTCTCAAGTGGAGCTAAACATGTCCTGTAAGACAACAAAATATTAGCACATTTTTCCTCTCTATATATTCTTATGGTAAAATGAGAACTGCATTAGTAAGTTCATGATTAAATCATCCCAACAAAAACGATTAGTTCTCAAAAAGTGTAGCTTCTCATTGTTGGAATTAATATGAACTTCCAGCTATTTATAATATACAACTGCAGAAGCACCAGACCAGCCGAACTAAATGAAAAATATATCTCTTCAATTCATAAGAAACAAGAACTAAAATGGACAAAATCATTTAACAATTCTTTTGCTTATTCCCATTGCATAATTAAATTAAACAATCCAACTCTTGAAGCCCCTGAAACTCCGAAGAAACTCAAAACAACCGGAACAAGTCAGTTAGTACCAAGTCCTATCACTACAAACAAACAGACACATCAAAGAGAGAGAGAGAGAGAGAGAGAGAGAGAGAGAGAGAGAGAGAGAGAGAGAGAGAGAGAGAGAGAGAAGAAAATAGGATTACCTCGAAACCATGGCAGCCACAGCTCCGGCCCACAAATGCTTTGTGGTATTCACCGCCCCCCGTCCCCTTAACCTAACTCGCATTCTATTTCCTGCCTTTACCATCTCAGTTTCACCACTCGCTGCGGTACGTTCAGATGAATTATTGTTCGCCGCTCCATCTTTCTCCTTAATTGAGCAGCTCAAACACAAAAATTCCCACCGCTTCCGCCTCACGCTCACCGAGCAATCACTGAAGCCACCTTCACCAGATATTGCACTGACAATTGACGCAGGAATCGTGCTTCTGTCCAAGAACAACCCACCGGAGCTGAAGACTGGGTTTTTCAAACTAACAGTTAGAACCATTTGCGAATTTTCGGACCGAATGTCGAACCCGGACATTTTTTAAGTTGAATTCAGCTATTATTGCAGATTGTCAATATTAAGCAACGGAGGATACTAGTTAGATTCTTGCTGATATTCAATGAGAGAGAGGACATGGCACCGTTTCAACCTGCTTCCATGGCTATGTGCACGGCTGACGGCTCATTCTGCAATCAGTGTTCCCAGCCATTCTTTGCGAGTTTATTCGACGATTAGCTAAATAAAACTAAATGTTATAATAATACTAGGGCTCTGAGCATGACACTCGTAGAATTTCGAACCGTTTTAATCAGCTCGAAAAATAACTGTTGATCGTTTGACTTTCTCTGAATCGAACTGGACCGAAAAAATAATTAATACTGTTTTGGAGATTTAAATAATATCCGTACGGAGAACTGAACCAAACTGTCACATATCGTACCGAATCGAAAAACCGAAATTAAGAACCTAATTATAATATTATTAGATGTGTGTTCTTAATATATTTTATGTCAACTTTGATCCTATATAACTCATTATTATTTATAAAGTTATAGAAGTACGTCTTCTTTTTATTTTTATTTTATATAACAAAAAATATTTAATGCACATTGGTATTATTTATTTATGTAATCAATTTAAAATATGTAAATAAATTTAATATTAAAAAGTGTATAAATATTTTACGAAATATACACATTTTTTTTAGAATTTAATTTTGTATATTAATTAAACAACTTTGATTTATAAAATGGCAAAAACTCGATCCCCTCTATGATCAAGATTTTTCTAATTCACATTATAAGGATTTATGATTTATTTAACATACTCAGCAATGAAAATATATTTTACAAGAATTTAATTATAGAAATAAATCAAAATAAAAAAATGAAAAAAATATAATCATGGGTGCCAATAATGTACGAATAAATTCTAAACAATAATTAATATGTTTCAATTTTAAATTTTTACCATTAGTAAAACTATTTATTGTACTTGGTCATTATCTCTTAAATGGTAAACTATATTAATTTGAATAACGATTTATTTTTTATATTTGACAAAATAAATCTTAAGAAACAAATATATTGACAAAAATTAATTCACCAACTTGATTTTGTCAGATTATTTGGAAAAAAAATTTTACCCAACCTGTTACGATTTTCCATAAATATTTTTTGGATAAAAAAGTGAATATTTGTTAAAAAAAAAAAAAAAACTAAAATTATGGTTAGAACTTAAAATATGGTGTAATATTATCTTGACCAAAATATTATAACATAGATCACATAAATCAATCTTGTAATTTATTATAATGAATATCAATGAAAGTATTACAAATATTAATAAAATAATATTTATCTTGACCAAAATATTATCAATATGAATCACGAAAATCAATCTTGTAATTTATTATAATAAATATTAATGAAAATACTGCAGATATTAATAAATTTATTTAAGTAATTATTTGATCATATGTTACTTGATATTATTTGAAAAAAATGTAAACAAAAATAATTAATGCATATATTTAAATAATAGTATGCATTAAATGTTTCCTAAATTTTTGATACTATTTTTAGTAAATGGTAATTTTTTTTTATATATATAGATTTGACAATTTTTAAAATGCAAATAAAATATAGTAATAATAATAAGAATAATGCTACTTGTACCTCTTGGTGTACCACTTGGATTACATCTAAGGTGTACATGTACCCATTTACCCTTAATAAATAATTAAGTTCCAAATTTAATGCTTAGTAATGCTTGATCTACAATTGAATTTTTCCAGTTATAAAAATATTATTTAAAATGGTATGAAAGGTTAAGAGTATTTTTTAAGAAAAAACTATATTTATTTTGATTGTATTTTAATTTTTTATATTAGTTGCGCAAATTTATTCTTAACTAAAATTTAGAATTGCTTCTAATGTTGATTTCAAAATAAATTCTCTAATATGATGAACGATTGATGAATGTTGGTTTTTTAAAAGCATATAAAAATTAAATAACTAAACTCTAGAGTTACTTCTAAAGTTGATTTTAAAATAAAAATCTTCAATATGATGAAGTATTGGGGAATGTTGTTTTTTTAAAGTATATAATAATTAAAATATAGTTAGGTAGTCACTCAAAAAAAAAATAAGGAATCTCTGAAGATTCGAACCGAACCGTTCCGATAGTCTCGAATATCAAATCGAACTGAACCGAAATTAAGAATCTTCAAACCGAACCGTCTTCACATTTTTTGGTACGGTTCTCGAGATCGAAATAGTCATCCCGAATTTTGGTAGGGTTCCGGAGATATCTCAATTTTCGAACGGTACCGATCCATGTTCACCCCTACCTGAAGTTTTTATTGGAAAAAATCCGTTTTTAATGTAGTAACTAGATTTTTCTAAATCAATTTTACCACACAATAGCTCATCTGTTAATTACTTTCAGTTTATTACATTAAAAAAATGTTATAACTAACGGTTTACATGACAATTAGATTTTTTTTCCCCGAAACGATAGAGAATTATATAGAACAAAACAAATGTGCAAATTACAACTAAGAGCCGCAGCCAAAAGCTGAATAAACTGGGAGGACTGGTCAGAAGACCGCCTAAACATGCTCATAAATTAAAATTATAATTATGTATTTAGTTTTTTTTTACTTGATGATTAGCTAATAAATAAATGTTGTAATAATACTAAGTTGTAGTGCCTCGTTTGAATTATGGATTTTTTTTTATTTTTCCTATGCCTTAATAAAATTTCTTATTATTATATTATTGATTGAATGATATAATATTATATGCTCGTCTTATATACCGATCGCCGTTAGAATTTTCGGTTTAATCGCGTAAAACTCTGATCGCCATGATCTCGTTAATTTTTCCTTAAACATTCAGCCGGACCTTGGACTAGTGAAACCATCTCCATTTTTGTGGCCTTTCTGTCCTTAAGACCCAACCGGACCCCCATAACCGGCCCTTATGAGTGGGTTAGGTGGCCTTTTAATTTAACTTTTCCTACTTCGTTTTTTTATTTGTTTTTAATTCAAATTTCTTAAGGCACTAAGAGCACCGACAATGCTTTAGGTCTTTTAAAGGAAAAATCAAGTGCCATATAGAAAATAGACTAAGTCTATAAAAAGATGTATTCCAATGCAATAAAAGGTAGACTTGGTCTAGCTTATGTGACACTAGAAAAAGGAGAAATTTACCCTACATAAAATCGAAATCAATTTTATTTGTATATATATATTAACTATATTTTTTTCTTTGCAATTATGCCAGGACCTTAATTTTTATTTGGAATTATACTACCTTCTTTATCCAACACCCTTCCTATCTTCCCCTTTTTCTTCGCCGACAATTCTTCTCTCCTTTCTTACTTATCTCATCTGCTTCTCCTCATAAATGTGCAGATATAAATTCCCAAATTCAAAATTAAATAGCCACCTTCAAAATTCTTTTCAAAAACACAAAAATTTCGTCACCCTTTTCTTGTATTTCCATCCCGATTTTGCAGATCTTGATGGTGGACGATGCTAGGTGACGGACAGAGGAGCAGTGATCAACGGCTGAAAGCGGTGCGGACTGACGTCAATTTCTCGAACTGATGTTGTACAGTGACCGGCGGATAGCGTATGGTATAGAGATTCAAAAGGCAGAGGGTCGGCTAGACGGTGACCGCCCAATCGGATTCGATTTTTGTAACACGTTTTTGTAGATGTTGTTAAGCTGCAGATCCAATTCGATTTCAATGGTTACGATTTTAGCTATTTCTAAAGAAAGTACAAAGAATAGTTGTGATTTGTATCAAATTTGACGTGGGGAGCAATTTATTTGTGATTCCTCAAGAACAGTATATGTATAATATATATTTACGGCAATATATAGTGCGGGCAGTATATGTGGTGTATTTTGGGAGTATATGTTCGCTACATTAGAAGATTTTTTTTGTAAGGCGATATATGTGGTGTGTATATGGAGTATATGTACAGTATATTAGAAGATCTTTGTAAACAGTTTAGTATATGTTGTCTGTATATATATTAGAAGAATAAAAGTAACATGTTATAATATGTTTATAAACTATATATATACTTATATATATAAGTAAAAAAAAACATAATTTTTTATGGAATACATGTTTTTCATAAGTACATATACTGAATATATATACCAACATAAATGCAACATATACCCATATGGACATAATTAAATGAGTTAGTTAAATGTAATTGAATTTTGTTTGGAAACGCTGTAAATTATGAGCCTACTTTTTAGGTAACTAAATTTTAAGTATTAATGTAATTAAATATTGACAAGTAGATAGGAACACAATTATTTGTTTATGGGTGGTAAATTTGCAAAATTTTAAGTTTCATGTAGGATAAGTAGAAATATCCCTAGAAAAAGGAGACCAAGCCCACTTTTAAGTTTATTTTCGACCCAAGTATAAAAATGCTTTGTTCACAATTTTTTTTTTTTTAGGCAAACATGTTCTTTTGTATGTATTTATTACTAGTACGGATCCCGTGCGATGCACGGGGTGAACAATTTTCAGTCAATTTTGCTCAATACTTTTTTTTAAAATTTATTTGTGTGAATAAAAAATACAAAACAATATAGAAAATATAAAATTTTATATTATTAAACATCTCTTTGTACACTATATTATTTGTTTGCAACACACTCTGATAACTACGTAATCTATGTTTTGCCAATTAAACTATGATTGGAATAAGAATAAACCATTTGTGACATCAAATAATGGTAGGTGGTGAGGAGTATGCAACACACTTTGATATTGATAGGAAACAGGCCCCAATCCAATATATTTATGTTGTGCAATAAAAGATGATCCATTAACAGCAGATGACATCATATAACCTGTAAAAATGAATATGATGGATATAGTTAGTCAATCATTATATATTTTTAGTATATATTATTAAATTATAAAAATTCTTTATAGTTAGCATTTTTGTTTTAAAAGTTTTAAACTATTCATAAATATAATTAAGTTTTACAAAAGTTTTTGTATTATAATAAAACAAACTTATTACATCAATTAGTAATTTACATTAGTATAAATTGATGTACTTTAAAAGACTAAGTATGGTTTTATTTTTAATTTTATATTCAAATAATATTTGATATATATGTGTAAAAAATATTAGCTATTAATAATAGTAATTTAATATATAATATATAAATTATTTTATATAAGACATTGGGCTGAATAATATGAAAAAAAAAAAAAAAAAAA
>CACSLK010032525.1:8827172-8840870 GCA_902706635.1 Striga hermonthica | reverse complement strand
CATCATTCTTATTAAGTTTTAACTTAGAAAAAAAATAACAGATTTTGAGAAAATAAAGGTTTCACAGTAGCATCTCGAATCACGACTTCACAAATTAATAAGTATTTTTCAGACAAGATTTTGCGAAGATTTAATTCTGATTTTAATAAGCTAGCGGGGTGTTACAAATAAGGAATTAATTTTATTTCATATTTATTATTCTATAAGGAAAGGAATATTCCTACAAGAATTTTTCTAAGGTTAGGAGACATGGGAGTCTTCTAGAACATGAAAATTAGTAGGATAGTTCTTTCCTAGATTGGATTAGTAGATGGAGTAGATTTAGGATTCCTTTGCCTAATGGGATAAGCCTATATTTAGCACCTCCTTAATGTCTCTAATGGAGCCTATAAATACACCATGTACCAAGCACTTGATCATAACTTATGCTGGCCGAGTTTCTCCTACATACCCGAGAGAAAGAGCATTGTTCGAGAGTTAGGGAGATTCGATTAATTGCTACACCAAGATTAATCGAAGTAGATGTTTAGGTAATCCGTTAGAAGGCTTTTGGGTACAATATATTTGAGTCTTCTACATATATATTTCTGGTCATATTCCCCAGCTGTTCGCCGCCATCCATCGCCGTGAGAAGCCACCAGAAATCACTCGTTGCCGCCGGACATCGCCCGAGCCCAACCGAGCGCAGACACTCGCTACTGCAAGTAGCTGCGCACCACCAGGCCCTGCCAACGATGACTGCAAGCGGCCAGTACAGCCCGCGACTTGCACCTGCCGCCTGTCGACCATCGCGCATAGTCCCAGCGAGCGACAATCACGCATGTGCAGTATACCGCAAGCGCCCAGGTCTCTTGCTTCGCACGCTCGCGTGCTCCCAGACGCCGAGTGCTAGACCGCGTCGGCATAGGTGTCCCGCAATGCACGCGCGCGACGTCCCTGCTCGTGCCTAGTGCACGTCCGTGTAGCCCTTCATCCCGCGCGTCACGCCAGCGCCCGACGCACACTCGCACGCTGCCCGTGACCTGCCAGCAACCGAGACCCGCGACCGAGCCGCTGCACCGGATGCCGAGACCAAGCAACCGTGTGACTGAGCTTCATTTGATTTATCAACTAGAATCGATTAAAGGCCAAATCTATCTACCCATTAGATTGTGGTGTTCAGACAAACTACATCAATGATATTCTACATCGTCTCTGAGTAGGCAAAAATTTTAAAAGGTAATATCCACATCCTAACTATATATTCCGCTGCGTCAGGATTTATTTCGATAAGTTCAGTACTGTGCATGTTGTTTGACATTCCTTATAGAACCCAACAATTGGTATCAAAACCCAAGTTTAACTCAACCTCGTGCACAGTTTGAATTTAGACTTTGCCTATCTACATGAATTATTTACGTACGGACACAGAGGCATAGTAGATTAGAAATTACAAAGTTTTTGCAGGGGATTTCAAATCCGACTATTGTGGCCCGTATGTATGGATTTTAATTCATGTTGAATGTATGCTGTTTTATAAGCCTCAGACATGTTGAGGAATTTTTGGGTTGGTGAATGCTTGTAATAGATTATTCGTGCGGAGGGACACCACATAGTTTATTGCTTCCATATAAACTCATGTACAACTCCTGCGTGGGTCATAGGATGAATTGTGTAATTGTTGTTTATATTATTCATTATTGATCCAGCGGGCGTGGACCAACCTTGATGGGGGGAGACGATAAACACATACACGGATGCCATAGTGATGATCCAATGGTGACTTTCCCAGAGACGACCAATTCAGTGGGAGTCACTGCGAAAGGGGAGTTCCAATACCTGAATCGGAGGACACACTCAACAATGACAGAATTGTGTTTTCTCCGTAACATTAGAAATTGATTAATGGTCATGATAGTTGGATTATTATTCCTAGTTTATTATTGTTTATTAATCATACATGTCCTTATGTGATTGTTTATGTGCAAATTGGATTATTAGGAGCATGTTTAGAAAAATCCCGTAAAACAAAAGTTATATTAAGTGTGTAATGGCTTGAATAAATTACATCCAAGGCCTCCATTATAGGTTTGTCAGTGAAGTGGTTTAATTCCAGCCCAAAGGACGTTTTATTTCACAGTTCACAAGGACGAATCTCCTTCGGGATGGTTATAGTGAGCTATTTCAAAAGCGTACGGATCACCCAAAGGTGGACGTATAATTTTGGTAGTAAACTTAGGACCAATTAATGGGTTACACTTAAAGTCCAAATAATTACGATATTCCCAAAGGAAAAGATCGTTTTTATTCTGTTACAAGTTAATTGCGTTGGCCAACAGATGGACCAACTATTTGTTAAGTACTGCTTGGCAGTATGTTAAGCTAATGGGATTTATCTCTCCTCTTGCGAATGTTTGAACCGTTGACGTCCACACTCAGTGGCCTGCGGGGATTCGGTGCTTTGAGGTGTTGGTGAATTTAATTGAATATTGTTACGTGGGATCAATATTTGATTTTTAAATTCAAAACTACTTGACCGAGTAAAGACTATGTTTGCATGATCCCAAGAATTCAAAATGTCTTTCAATCTTTTTTCCGTGATTCTCAAAGAAAACAAACTTGTTGGTCCCTATTATATTGACTGGAAAAGGAACTTGGATAGTGTTTTAACTGCTGAGGGGTACAAATTTACTACTATTGAGGCTTGTCTGACTGTGCCTGCTGATAATGCACCAGACCAAGAGAAGGAGGAGTATGCTAGTTGGAAAAAGGCTAACGAGATGGCGAAGTGTTATATCTTGGCCTCTTTGTCAAATGTACTTCAACATCAACATCAGTCTATGAACACTGCAGCAGAGATGCTCCTCAATCTCAAGGAGTTATTTGTTCATCAGTCGCGGGCTGCCAGACAAGAGGCCATGAGGGTTCTGATGAACATGACCATGCGTGAGGGCACTCTCGTAAGGGAACATCTTCTTGCTATGATGGCCCAACTAAATGAGCTGGAGGTTCTTGGGGCTTTTATTAACGGGGAAACCCAGGTTGATATAGTGCTCCAGTCTTTGCCGAAGTGCTTCGAGCAATTCCAGTTGAATTTAACATGAATAAGATGTTAACGACTCTTCCAGAACTTGTCTCTGAACATCAGTCGGCAGAGGGCTTGTTTCATCTGAAGACCCAAGCTATGGTGGCCCAGCTTTGTGAAGCTTCCACTTTTAAGGATTCTAAGGGCAAGAAGAGGAAGAAGTCAGCAGGAAAGGGCAAAGCGGTCATAAACAATGCACAACCTCGACAAAAGTCGAAGAAGCCAAAAGGCAAGTGGCACATATGCCAGCAGAAAGGTGTTATCTACCAGAACCTGATGTGTAGATACGGGAGCCACTGATATTGTATGCAATTCATTGCAGGGGTTCCAGGAGACTAAACGTCATAGGGAAGTAGAAGTTACAATCTACTTGGGCGATGCTAGTAGAGCGTCAGCAGTTGCAGTGGAAGACGTCTATTTAGATTTTGGCTTAGATAGGTTTCTATTTTTGAAATATTGTCTTTATGTTCCTAGTTTTAGAAAGAATTTGATTTCAGTTTCTAAGTTGTTTATGAACGATTTTTCTGCTACTTTTTATAATAAAGTTGTTATTTTTTTTGGCAAAAAGTTCATATGTTCTGGTTCATTAGTTGACAAGCTATATATTCTAGAATCTAAGTCATCTCCACTGCAACAGAAACAATTACTTAATTCATCATCTAATCTGAATAAGAGAAAGGAACCATAAGAAATGAACGAAACATATCTTTGGCATCTAAGACTTGGTCATATAAACCTTAGGAGGATTCAAAGGTTGGTAGCAGACGGGCCCTAGGGGTCGTTAGAAGTCGAAGCTTTTCCAACTTGCGAGTCTTTCCTGGAAGGCAAAATGACTAAGAGGGTTTTAGTTCGAAGGGGCATAGATCCAAATATGTGTTAGGGCTAGTTCATTCCGATCTATATGGTCCTATGAGTGTTCATGCGAGAGGTGGTTTCGAGTACTTCATTACGTTTATCGATGATTACTCGAGATATGGGTACATTTTTCTTCTACACCGCAAGTCTGAATGCTTTGAGAAGTTCTTAGAGTATAAGACAGTTGTGGAAAAGCAGTTAGGAAAAAGTATCAAGTCACTACATCAGATCGTGGTGGCGAATATGTCTCGAATGAATTTAAGAACTATGTGACGGATAATGGGATTACATCCCACCTGACTGCGCCTGGCACGCCTCAGCAGAATGGCGTAGAAGAACGGAGGAATATGACTCTTATAGAAATGGTTAGGGCAATGATGAGTTATATTACTTTACCAGATTCATTTTGGGGATATGCTCTAGAAACAGCGGTATATATCCTGAATAGAGTACCTTCTAAATCAGTACCGTCTACATCATTGGAGTTGTGGTCTGGGCATAAGCCCAGTCTAAGGCATCTCAGGATTTGAAGTAGTCCAACATACATACTAAGAACCGATATTGATAAGTTGGAACGGAGAACAGAAGTAAGGTTGTTTGTAGGATATCCTAAGGCGAAAGGTGGTCTATTTTATAGTCCTGAGGACCAGACAGTAATCGTTAGCACGAATGCTATGTTCTTGGAAAAAGACTATGCCTTAGATCATATGCCCAGTAGTATACATGTCCTCGAGGAGTTAAAAGGAGTGAGTACTTCAATATCGAGTGCACCTGATGTTACACCACAAAGTACTGCAACACGTATCACTAATGATGCACCTGAGCAGGTAGTACCTCGTCGTAGAGGGAGGGTTTTTCGGTAGCCCGAACGGTTCATGGGTCTGAGAGAGTCTTCTGAGGCTGTCCCGGACGTTCTTCAAACCGACCCATAGTCCTACAATGAGGCACTCCAAGATCGGGATGCAGAGTCTTAGCAAAAGGCGATGAAGTCTGAAATAGAGTCTATGGATTCCAATCCGATCTGGAATCTTGTAGAGCCACCCAGTGGCATCCGCGCCATTGGATGCAAGGTGTATAAGAGAAAAAGAGGAACAGATGGGAAGGTTTAGACCTTCAAAGATAGGTTTGTTGCGAAAGGGTGCACTCATAAAGGTTGAGACCTCCAAAGATAGGCCAGTAGCCATTGTTAAATCCATCAGGATTCTCTTAGTCGTAGCCGCTCATATGGATTATGAGATTTGGCAAATGGATGTTAAGACCGCTTTCCTTAATGGGAATTTGGGCGAGGATGTAACGCCCCATATTTTATTAATAAAGGAAAAATACTAGCTTTTAATTATAAGCTAGCCTTTGTTAATAAATATTCGTGTTAATGTTTAAGTCTAAGTTATTCAACTAATTAAATTCTAAGTTCGACGTTAAGTCGAAAATATATCCGGTTAATTTAATTTATTAACCAAGTCAATGATAGTGATTAATCTCAATCCGTTTATATAAATAAATGGACATTAGCAAGATCGGGATTAATTAATCCAGCACTGATGTATTGAATTAAGAAGATTCGATTAATCGTCAAAAGTAAATTCAAGCCAATTATTCAGTTTCAGTTTTAAGTTCGACTATTAGTCGATTAAGTATTCGGTTTAATTATTTCAGTAACCGGATAAATTTTCAGATTGAATTCCGATTCATTTAATTAATTAATGAGTTCGGAATTAAAAAGTTAAGACGAGGTATTATTCAAAGTCATGATATTTGAATTAATGTTCAAAGTCAAGTTTCAACCAAAAATGAGTACATTCGGTTGAAGTTGTCACGCGTACTCGCCATACCTATACAGCAACACGTTCACATTGGTACACCGTCCATCATTAACTTATGCCTAAACAATTGTCATTAACCCTTGCTTAATTAAATTATTCCATGCTTAGTCTAAATAATTGTCATTAACTCTTGCTTAATTAACTTATTCCATGCTTCGTCTATTAATCCATGCTTAGCCTATTAATCCATGCTTAGCCTAATAAATCTATGTTCAAGCTTAATTAATCCAGGTCTTATGACTTGTGTCCATGTAATTGTCGTGAGTTTCCCAGCCTAAGTTAAGGAACCACGCAACTTGCAGGTCATGACCCACCTAGTACCTTAGACCACATGGCATGTGCTAACATCACCATGTTCAAGCTTAATTAATCCAAGTCTTATGACTTGTGTCCAGCCTAAGTTAAGGAACCACGCAACTTGCAGGTCATGACTCACCTAGTACCTTAGACCACATGGCATGTGCTAACATCACCATGTTCAAGCTTAATTAATCCACGTCTTATGACTTGTTTCCATGTAATTGCCGTGAGTTTTCTATCCTCAGATAAGGAACCACGCAACTTGAAAGTCATGACTCACCTAGTACCTTAGACCACATGGCATCTGCTAACATCACGGTGGGATGACTAAGCACTCCACACGCCACCTAGGTGATTACTCGGCAAAGTTTAGGGCCACGCACACACACGGTTTAAGCAAGTGTTCCAATGGGATTTAAGCTTTAATTTTGACATTTACCAGCCTTTATCTTCTCAAGCCATTAAAAGCCGTGGGTTTCCCATTCTTTTCTCATGAAAACCGAGACTTAAGTTGAGAGAAAAACCGAGAGAAGATTGTAAGTAATTCAAGTGAAAATTATAGGAAATGTTGAAGAAGATAGCCAAGGCCAAGAGTAGAACACGCGTAGCACATTAATCCCAAGCGAACACATGCAAGTCACCGTGCGATTCACGAGAAATTCGAAGGGTATACTCTTATTCACGTTATTTACGTTGTTTTAAGTTCATACTTACAAGATCATGTGTTAGTTATGTTGTTCGGTCCAAGTTTTAAGTCAAAATGTACTCGGAGGTGCTATATAAGCCCTCCCGAGCTATCTCAAAATCCAGCCGAACACTCCCGAGCAATTATTGTGTTTTTTTAGTCATTTGAAGACATATTATGGTCAGCCATGTCAGATTTACTGGAGAAAGTTTCCCGACGGCCGGCGAAAGGCCGACCGTAGGGCCTGCCCGCACATAGCGGTGCAGCACCAGCCAGCAGTGGCCTGCCAGCACACGTGATACGGAAGTGGGTAATGACCCTCGATGATGAGAAAGGCCGAGGGCCGAGGCTAATGAACAAGGCCGAGCGAAGGGCGCAAACAAGGCTTGCATGGCCTAGGAGGCGTGTACGAGCCCGTATACAAGAGTGCCGACATGCACAATGGCATAGGAGGTCGAGCAAGAAGCTCAAGAGATCGAGGCTTGAAGGCGCGAGTGATGCGGTTGGCTGGTGCAAAGTGTGCGCGAGGGAGCGACGCGCACGAAGCTTGGAGGCTAAGGCCTCGGGTGTTTACATTGCGGAGGAGACGAGCGGTGCACGAGGGGAGGATGTTGGGTGGACAGCGCACACGTGGGACGACCGCAAGGAAGGGCGCGAACACGCGCATTGGCGTAGACGCATGCGAACAAGACCATGCCTCGGAAGGAAGTGCTATTGGAGGTTTTGGGATGGTTATCATAGGATTAGAACCTGGAGGGGATGGCTAAGGAAACACGTGGCTCGAAGGAATGGAAGGCAAGTGAGTTGGGTGCCCAACGGGTGCAGCCCGCGCACAAGGGCGCGCTGTGATGCGGAAGTGGCTAGGCAGCTCAAGAACGCCGCGAGTCGAGCTTACCATGCACGCAAGAGGCAAGCACGGGCGACGGCAGAAGTGCGCACACTAGAGTGTAGTGCGCGCGAAGCGGGCGAAGATAGGCCGCACACGGATGTGCGGGCGGTGTGCGCGGCTGGCATGCGTGGCGGACAGGACGCGCATAGCGCAGGGATGAAGGGCGCGCACGCGGAAAGCTCGGGCGTGGAGAAGGAACGTGCAGTGGACGAGGCCACATGCCTCGAGGCATGCGGAAAGACGGGGCAGCACGCGCGTGGAGAAGCAGCCGGGAGCAAAGGCGTGCGCAACACGGCCGATGGGGAAGGACGCGCGGGGCGCGATGCCGCAGTCCTCGAGGAGTGCAGACTGACGGGTGACCACGCGTGTAAAGGCGGTGCAGGCAGCGATGGCGTGTGCCGCACGTTGGGCGCCGCTGCACGCGCGCGTTGAGACGGCGCGCCCTAGTGCCGCAAGGACTAGGCGACGCAGGCGGTTGGGCGAAGGGCGGTCGCGTGAAAGGGGCCGAAGAGAGAGAGTTTGAGTGGAGTGCAAGCCAAGTTGTTTCCATCTTACATTATGAGACCTAGATTATTTAGGTTACTTAATATTTTATTGCTTTATTTGATCCCTAGGTAGATTAGGCTTAGATATAATTTTGTGCCTATAAAAAGGCCCTTACCCCATGTTATTTTTAATCATTCAAGACATCAATAGAAATCTAGAACTTTGTTCTTCCAACTTTGCTTTAGTCTTTTCACCAGAATACTATTGCAATTTTATTCGTTCCAAGAGGCGCTGTTGTGGCTCGAAGAACACTATCGGCGATTCAAGGCGCGGGTTAGCAGCTTATCGGCAGTCGAAACACACGATCCTCATCATTGGTGCTTTCATTGAGAGGTGTTGATCGTGTGTTTTTCTTCTACCCCATTCCCTTTCTTTTTCTTTTCGTTTTTTCGTCCCCCTCATCAAAAAAAAAATATATATTTTCGTTCATCCTCATCATCATCATCTTCAAACACGAGTCCACAAAGAAAAGAGCAGAGAGAAGAAAGAAAAGCCATGGCTAACAAGGAGATGAAGGATAAGATCGATAATCTTGACATCCAGATGCGAAGTATGAGCGAGGTTATGGAAGGAAGGCTTGGATCGCTCGACAAAAGTCAAAACAACACCAACGCCGTTGTTACACGACTCGAACAACAATTGGAGGAAGTCCTGCGCGCGATCCAGCAGCAACCCCCACATCATCGCGATGATCCCCCAAGGCGCGAACCACGCCGGCACGATGAGCACGCCGATCGCACACCATCCCCACAGCGTGAGGATCGACGCGAGCAACGACGCGCACACGAACAGGACGAGGGCCGGCGACGCGAGCATTACGAACACGAGGAGGATTTCGATCAGCGGTCGCAAGCGTCCACCTACCGTGAGCGGCCTAAGCCCGACAAGCCGAGGTTCGTAATGTCCATCTTCACGGGTAGTGATCCGGAGGCTTGGCTCAACCGAATCGCGCAATACTTCGAACTGAATGAAACCAACGGCCACGATCGAGTAAGGTACGCAGCATTCTACTTGGATGGAGAGGCCAACGTATGGTGGCAGTGGCTCTCCAGGATCTGCCGTAGGCGGCAACAGGTCATTACATGGGCTGACTTTGAGAGAGAATTGCTCACTCGATTTGGCACGTCCGATTACCATAATTATAATGAGGCTCTCGCACGAATCCGACAGACAGGCAATTTGCGTGAATACATCAAGGAGTTTGAACGACTAGCCTGTCGCGTTCGAGATTGGTCTGAGGATGCGCTAGTAGGAGCCTTCGTAGGTGGGCTGAGATTCGATGTAGCCGCAGAAGTCCGACTGGAGCGACCGGGCACGATGCATAACGCCATGGAGGTGGCCCGTCGGCGAGAAGACCATCTAGTCGCCACGCGAAGGGGACGGGCAGATGTGCGATACACCGACACGCGACGCACGGGGCCGAACCAAGCCACGGCCGGCGCACGGCCGAACGTCAACAATCGGCCAGCATGGTCGATAGTGAGGCGGCTGTCTCCCGAGGAAGTTAAACGTCGACGTGAGAGAGGCTTATGTTTCAAGTGTGAGGAGAAGTTTACACCAGGTCATCAGTGTGAGCAAGCTTTTGTGATCGAAGTTGCTAATCCTGATGAGGAAGGATCTAAGGACGAGGAGGAACCACATCAGGATACTGAAGTTGAGGGGCCTGACAAAGAAGCAGAAATCTCGATGCACGCAATGGCTGGGATTAGAGGACCTCAAACGATGCGATTGCCGGCCTGGGTCAAGGATCGGAAGGTGGTGGTGCTAGTAGACAACGGGTCATCACATAACTTCATCAACGCCGACTTGTCTCAGAAGCTGAACTTACCAACCACGAATATTGAACCTTTTGAGGTACGAGTAGCCAATGGTGAGAGGCTGCAATGCACTAAATCATTCCGGAAGGTGCCAATCAGGTTCAGCGGAGTTACAGTGAAGGCTGATCTCTATGCCTTACCGCTGGTTGGGCCGGATGTCGTCCTAGGAGTACAATGGCTCGAAGGGTCAGGTAAGGTGACCACCGACTATCGAACAGGAATTATGGAGTTCAACTCCGGAGGTCAGCAAGTCACTCTGAGTGCGGGTAATGAAAAAGGTACCAACGAAGTAGGGCTTAAGAGCATTGAGAAAGTTTGCCGGGGTGGAGGCCAAATATTTGCAGTAGTGGTGGAGGAGACTGAGGCGCACATATATCAA
Source organism: Striga hermonthica (assembly GCA_902706635.1). NCBI lineage: Eukaryota > Viridiplantae > Streptophyta > Magnoliopsida > Lamiales > Orobanchaceae > Striga > Striga hermonthica. Next base: position 8,830,512 of record CACSLK010032525.1, on the reverse strand, counting down.
GAGGAGCAACGGCAGGGAGATGTGCACGAGATTCTCCAGGAATTTGAGGGAGTATTGGGCGAACCTAAGGGACTACCCCCACACCGGGAGTTCGATCATCGCATACCACTGATCAACGAGCAGCAGGCCATACACATTCATCCTTATAGGTATGCTCACTTCCAGAAAACCGAGATCGAACGGCAAGTGGCCGAGATGCTTGAATCAGGGCTAATTCAGCATAGCAAGAGTCCGTTTTCTTCTCCAGTATTGTTAGCCAAAAAGAAAGACGGCACGTGGAGGTTCTGTACTGACTACCGAGCTCTGAACGCTGCGACCATCAAGGACCGATTTTCTATCCCGAGCGTTGATGACATGCTCGATGAGTTAGCCGGGTCACGCTATTTCTCAAAGCTCGATCTGAGAGCTGGTTACCATCAGATTCGACTCCACAAAGCCGACATTCCAAAGACAGCATTTCGTACGCACCAGGGGCACTATGAGTATCTTGTTATGGCATTCGGATTGTGCAACGCCCCATCCACTTTCCAGTTCGCTATGAATTCTATCTTCAAGGAGTATCTACGTAAGTTCGTTCTAGTATTCTTTGATGATATCTTGATCTATTCGAAGTCATGGGGCGAGCACCTTGGGCATTTAAGAGTAGTGCTCGAAATTTTGGAGGCCAACTCATTCCATATCAAGCCATCCAACTGTTCATTCGGGCAGAAGATGGATGAGTATCTGGGGCACTTCATATCACACTAGGGCGTGAAGGTCGATCCACGAAAGATTGAGGCTATGGTCGATTGGCCTAAGCAAACAAGTCTCACGCAGTTGAGAGGATTTCTGGGACTCACGGGCTACTACCGAAAGTTCGTGAAGGATTATGGGAACATCGCCAAACCACTGACAGAGATGACTAAGAAAGGCGGGTTCACATGGACCGAAGCTAGCGAGGAGGCGTTTGGGAAACTGAAAGAAGCCATGACTACAACGCCAGTACTCGCCATGCCCAGGTTTGATGTCTTGTTCGAGGTACACACCGATGCGAGTGACATTGGAATTGCAGCTGTGCTAGTGCAAGAGGGACGACCCCTAGCCTATCTCATCAAGGCACTGGGCACTACTCGGTTGGGTCTATCGGTGTACGTGAAGGAAATGCTAGCAGTTGTCGAGGCTGTAAGGTGCTGGAGGCCTTATCTGTTGGGCCGACGTTTTCAGATTCTTACCGACCAACAACCGCTTAAGCATCTATTGGAGCAAAGGATTGTTACCCCCGAGTAGCAGAAGTTCGTATCTAAGCTTATGGGGTTCGACTTCGAGATAATTTATCGATCGGGTCGACAGAATGCAGTAGCTGACGCATTATCCCGACGAACAGATGTAGCCGAGCTGAATGCTATCACGGGGCCAGCTTGGACTATTGCCAGGAGCTGCGCCAATCGATAGAAGCAGGTAAGACAACTACTATCGATTACGAGTTGCATAATGGTCTACTTCTACACCGAGGTCGAGTCTACATTCCCGACAGTGGGCAGTTACGCGAGCAGATCATGCAGCACTTCCATGACTCTAGAATTGGAGGCCATTCGGGTATTTACTGCACGTGGATGCGAATAGCTAACACTTTCTTCTGGCCTGGACAGCAGAATGCCGTCCGAGATTACATAGCACGGTGCGACGACTTTCAGCGCACTAAGTCTGACTCACGACGACCGAGCGGGCTGTTGCAACCTCTACCAGTACCTGGGGCAATCTGGGAAGACATTACTATGGATTTCATCGAGGGACTACCAAATTCTAATGGATTTGACGGTGTTATGGTTGTGGTGGATCGTCTTACGAAGTATGCTCACTTCATACCCATTACCCATCCTTACACCGCGAAGTCAATTGCCAGGTTATTTGTGGAGTACGTAATGAAACTGCATGGAGCACCTCGATCCATCATCTCTGATCGAGACAGGATTTTTATGAGCAGCTTTTGGTCTGAATTCTTCAAATTGCAAGGGACTAAGTTGTCTATGAGCTGAGCATACCACCCACAGACGGACGGACAAACAGAGGTAACCAACCGAACCCTTGAGCAGTATTTAAGATGCTACATCCACCAATTCCCGAAGCGGTGGGAAAACTTTTTGCCTTGGGCTGAGAACTGGTACAACATCACTTACCACGAGTCGACCAAGATGACGCCATTTGAGTTGGTATACGAGCGAAAACCCCCAATACTGACAAATTATTCGAAGGGGAGTACAGTCAATGACGAGGTTGGTCGAGAACTGGAGGAACGAGATCTAATGTTGCGAGAATTGAAGAAAAATCTCGAAGGCTCAATCAATCGAACCAAAGCCTTCGCAGATGGGAAAAGGCGTGAGGAAAATTTTGCACCAGGTGAATATGTCTACCTAAAACTACGACCATTCAGACAGCGCACAACAGCACAAAGAGCCGCCACTAAACTAGGCGTTCGCTATTACGGGCCTTATCAGATTCTGAAGCGTATTGGTCAGGTAGCATATCGCCTAGAGTTACTGGCAACTGCAACCGATGGTAGGGTCATAGTACGACCAAAACGAGCGATTGAGTACCGTAAGGTAAAGAGAGCAGGGCGCTATCATTGGGAAGTACTAGTTGACTGGGAAGAGTTGCCATCTGAGGAAGCCACGTGGGAGGATCTTGAAGAGATACGCGATCAGTTCCCGAATTTCATCCTTGAGGACAAGGAATCACTTGAAGGGGACGGGAATGATGCGGAAGTGGCTAGGCAGCTCAAGAACGCTGCGAGTCGAGCTTACCATGCACGCAAGAGCCAAGCACGGGCGACGGCAGAAGTGTGCGCACTAGAGTGTAGTGCGCGCGAAGCGGGCGAAGATAGGCCGCACGCGGATGTGCGGGCGGTGTGCGCGGCTGGCATGCGTGGCGGACAGGACGCGCATAGCGCAGGGATGAAGGGCACGCACGCAGAGAGCTCGGGCGTGGAGAAGGCACGTGCAGTGGACGAGGCCGCATGCCTCGAGGCATGCGGAAAGACGGGGCAGCACGCGCGCGGAGAAGCAGACGGGAGCAAAGGCGTGCGCAACACGGCCGATGGGGAAGGACGCGCGGGGCGCGATGCCGCAGTCCTCGAGGAGTGCGGACTGATGGGTGACCACGCGCGTAAAGGCAGCGCAGGCAGCGATGGCGTGTGCCGCACGTTGGGCGCCGCTGCACGCGCGCGTTGAGACGGCGCGCCCTAGTGCCGCAAGGACTAGGCGACGCGGGCTGTTGGGCGAAGGGCGGTCGCGTGAAAGGGGCCGAAGAGAGAGAGTTTGAGTGGAGTGAAAGCCAAGTTGTTTCCATCTTACATTATGAGATC
>CACSLK010032525.1:8736051-8746545 GCA_902706635.1 Striga hermonthica | reverse complement strand
TTTTTGATCGGACGACCTTAAGTGGTCCGATACCGGGCAACCTTAAGTGGTCCGGTTATTACCCTACTTGGGGTCATTTTATTTTTGATCGGACGACCTTAAGTGGTACGATACTTGGCAACCTTAAGTGGTCCAGTTATTACCCTACTTGGGGTCATTTTATTTTTTATCGGAATAGAACGCTTTTACTGATAATACTTTTTCAAATACATGGCATTCCGGGGATACATCATTGGGGTTCCATCTAAGTACTTCAACCGGTAGGCCCCATTCTTAAGTACGACGTCAACTTGATACGGTCCTTCCTATTTTGGTTTCAGGAGGCTCGGATCCAGCCCCGTCACTCTCTTCAAAACGAGTTCTCCTGTTTGGTAGAGACGATAGTTGACTCTCGTGTTAAAGTGTCTTCGGTCACCCATTTGTATGCTGCGTTCTTTAGTTCAGCTTGCGTCCGTGCTTCTTCTATTAAGTCTAACCCTGTTCGCAATCCCTCGCTATTCGCTTTCTCTTCAAAATTCTTTACTCGATACGTTTCTGATCCGATTTCGACCGGAACCATTGCCTCCGCCGCATATGCTAACGAGAACGGCGTTTCTCCAGTCGCCGATCTTGGCGTGGTCCGATACCACCACAAGACGCTCGGGAGCTCCTCTGGCCAGGCCCCTTTTGAGCTTTCCAGTCGTACCATCAAACCTTGTTTAATAATTTTGTTGGTGGCCTCTACTTGCCCGTTTGACTGCGGATGGTAAGGGGTGGAGAAATGATGTCGAATCCCCAGCTCTTCACAAAACGTGCCGAATCTCTTTCCCTCAAACTGTCGTCCATTATCGGTTACCACAGAATAGGGAATACCAAAACGACAAATGATCGATTTTCACAAAAAATTGACCATCTTCTGCTTGGTTATCGTAGCCAAAGGCTCAGCTTCCACCCATTTAGTAAAGTAGTCGACTGCTACGACCGCGTATTTGACTCCTCCCCTGCCCGTTGGTAAGGGTCCGATTAAATCGATCCCCCACTTGGCGAACGACCAGGGACTGAAAACTGAGGTGAGCGGATGAGCCGGTTGCTTTAGATTAGGGGCGAACGTTTGGCACTTGATACACCTTCTGACTAGGTTAAACGTGTCTTTTTTCAGCGTGGGCCAGTAGTACCCCTGTCGCAGTATTTTGTGTGCCAACGCTCGTCCCCCCGAATGGTTCCCACATACTCCCTCGTGTACTTCTCTCATGACTCGCTCGGCCTCTTCGTCGTCCACATATTTGAGCAATGGATTCGAATAGCCCCTCTTGTATAACGTTCCTGCCATGATCGTGTACCTTGCCGCTCGGATCCTTAATGACCGGGCTCCTTTGAGATCAGCGGGAAGTTCTCCCTTCTCCAAATATGATCGGATCGGGTCCATCCATCCGGGAGTTTTGGTAGCGGCCCATTCTTTAATCCTCATGATCTGCTCGACCTGAACGGCCGGTTTCTCTTGATGGCGTGTGTAAACGTACTCGATTTTGTCAGTTTCTCGGCTAGATGCCAATCGTGCCAGCGCGTCTGCCTGGGAATTCTCTGACTAGGGAACGTGCATGAGCTGAATGTTCGCTCGCGTTATCTTCTTTCGAGCTAGGTGTAAGTATGGTACCAGGCGGGCTTCTTTCGTCTCGAACTCCCCTGAGATTTGCTTCACTAACAACATTGAGTCCGAATGCACTTTTAAATTTGTGATGTTCATCGAATGGGCCAAGTCTAGGCCGGATAACAGTGCCTCGTATTCAGATTCGTTGTTGGTCGCGACAAACATGTACCGAACCGAATGGCAATACAGTTTTCTTTAAGGGCTGACGATCACAACTCCTCCCCCGGACCCTTCGGTTGTGGCCGATCCGTCTATATACATCTCCCAAGTCTCTATAGTTTGGACTGGTTCGGCGCCCGTTGTGAATTCGGCTACGAAGTCGGACAGCGCTTGTCCCTTTATCGCCGTCCGTGGTTTATATTGTAGATCGAACTGCCCAAGCTCTACGGATTACTTGATCATTCGTCCCGACGTATCTGGCTTGTGGAGAATTTTTCGAATAGGATAGGCTGACAAAACGGTCACCCGGTGTTCAAGGAAATATGGCTTGAGTTTTCTTGAAGCCGTCACTAGGGCGAAGATTAACTTCTCGATTTGCGGGTAACGGACCTCGACTTCATGTAATGCCTTGCTTGTGTAATAGATCGGATGTTGGTTCAAATTCTCCTCCCGAACGAGTACGGCGCTTTTCGCGGTCGGTGTTACTCCGAGGTATAGATATAGCATCTCTCCCGGGGTCAGCTTTTGGAGGACGGGGGGTCGAACGAGTGACTCCTTGATGTAGTCCAGCGCGTGTTGGCATTCGTCCGTCCATTCGAATTTTTTATTCTTTTTAATAGCCTCGAAGAAGGGCTTACATTTGTCTGTGGACTTTGATATGAATCGGTTTAAAGCTGCTAATCTACCCGTTAGACTTTGCGTTTCCTTAATTGACCTAGGGGGTTTTAGTTCGAGTATCGCTTTAATCTTTTGGGGTTTGCTTCGATCCCCCTCTGACTAACAATGTACCCTAAGAACTTACCTGATCCTACCCCAAACATACATTTTTTGGGATTTACACCATGGAATAATCGCGCAAAATAGAAAACATTTTATTAAGATGGGCTACATGATCGTTCGCGGAAACAGATTTAACAAGCATATCATCCACGTAAACCTCCATGGTTCGTCCGATCTGATTTGCAAACATCTTATTCACGAGTCTCTGGTAGGTTGCGCCGGCGTTTTTAAGACCGAATGGCATCATGGTGTAGCAGTAGAGTCATCTGGCCGAGTAGAAAGATGTGTGCTCCTCATCGTTCGGGTCCATTGGGATCTGGTGGTATCCTGAATAGGCGTCCATGAAGCTCATGAGTTCGTGTCCGGATGTCGCATCCACCATGTAATCGATGTTGGGCAATGGGTAACTGTCTTTGGGACGGGCCCGGTTGAGATCGCTGAAGTCGACGCATAATCGCCATGTCCCGCTGTTCTTCTTTACCAGAACCAGATTGGATACCCAGACCGGGTACTTAGCTTCGCGTACGAACCAATTGTCAATCAGCTTTATCACCTCTCCCTCGAGTGCTTCTTGTCGCTCCGGTCCCAACTTCCTCCTTTTTTGCACGATTGGTTTCACCATTCGGTCAACCCGAAGGCTATGGCACGCTAAGTTTAGATCGATCCCCACCATATCTTCATGCGTCCAGGTGAAGACATCTGCGTTTTCGATCAGAAAGGCAATTAACCTAGACCGGATGGGCTCGCCTATGTTTCGTCCGATGCGCAATGACTTGGTGCAGGCCGGTTCATCAAGATAGATCACCTCCGTGTCTTCGCTTGGTTCGGCCTGTTCAGATTTCCTTCCTTTGAATTGATCTCGGGGGTCCAACTCATCTTTTTCTTTAATTGGTTCCTTCCCTGGTCGTCGCCCCCGGTCTGCCGTTCGGTCCTCCTCATCGAACGGATCGTCCTCCTCCTGGGTGGACTTCTGATTTTGTTCTTCATCCAGGTCGGAGTGATTAGCCTCCGATTCTTTCACAGCTTTCTCAACATGTTCGTCTCTCAGGGGTGATGGTGTGTTTGCGTCTGGTAACGTCGGCAAGGGGTACTCGTCTTTCTCTTTTGGGTCCTCGATCGGCTCTTCCCTCATCCTCTTTCTTTCATTTGTGTGTCCTTTGGCCGCACTATCGTCTAGCTATTCGGGCGGGACTTCTTCGTCTTGCTCATCCGACTGTTCTAGCTCTCTAATTGGTTCGGTGATCAGTTGTTCTTCTTCGTTCGTCATCATGACCGAGTGTATCTCTAATGACGGGATCGCCATGATGCACTCTCTTGCTTCACTTTGGTTATCATAGTGGACTCATGTACCGTTCTGAGTTGGGAACTTGATCGAATAGTGGAAGATTGATACGGCTGCCTTCAGTTTGTATAGGGTTGTCCGTCCAAGGAGGGCGTTATACTCGCTGGGCATTTTCACCACTTTGAAGGTCTCCATGATCCTGCGTCCATTCGCTCCTGATCCTCCAAGCTCGATTGGTAATGTGATTTCTCCTTCCGGAATGGTTGCTTGTCCGTTGAACCCTGTTATGCGGTCGTTGCACGGACGTAGTTCGCTTCGATCTATCCCCATTTTAAGAAATACGGTCCAATACAAAATACTTGAATACGCCCCAGTATTCACCATGATTCGGTGAACTGGGATTCGGAAAATAGGGGCTGTGATTACGAGCGCGTCGGAGTGTGGATTATCGAATGGGAGAGAATCTTCATCTGAAAACATTATCAAGTTCGTGGGCATGGGCACGTGCCGGTTGACCTCCGCTCGGCTGACTTGGTGTTCTGTGTTGTATGCCTTTCGGACGTATGCCTTGACCTACCTTCTTGACACGCTTGTACTTTCTCGGCTCGTATTGACCCTCGTGGGCGGTCCGCTTCTTCAGATTGGGATGTGAACCGAATGCTCCTCGTCTCGCCCAGATGCTGTCCTTTTCCTCGCCCCAGATGCGCTTGTCTCACCTCGCTGCTCCTAACTGATCGTCAAGATTTCATTGGGATGTTCATTCGTTCTCCGAGGATTCGCTCCAAAGTCAAGCTCGTCTCCTGGGTTGATTCGATCGTCGTTTCTTGGCCTCCGGTTGCCTCCGTCCATCCTAGTGAACCTCCTTACCTGCAGATCATCAATCAGTTTTAACAAGGCAGATATCAAATTCCGACACTGGTCGGTATTGTGGCCGTGCGATTTGTGGTAAGCGCAATATCGGCTTTTGTCTAAATTCTCTTCGTCAGCCCTGATTGGTTTAGGGTCTGGGATGATCCCCTTGTTTTTCAGCTCTTCGTACACCACTGCCGTACCAGCCGAATACACTCCCTGGTAGCTATTCGTGAGTTTCTCGTGATGTTTCCTCTGTATGGCTCGGAATTGGGCACTCCTTCCGCCTTTCGTGAACTCCTTGTTCGGTCGGGATTCCTTCGCTTTAGTAGGTGGTTCGTTCAAGGCTGGAAATGACGGGACGGACATGTTTTCTTCTGCCATGATATGCTGTTGAGCTTTCATCAAGAATTCGTGGTACATCTGGGGTTTGTTTTGGCAAAGGGTCCATTTGAACATCGAATTTGGTCTCAACCCTGAATATGCTGAAACGAGCAGGGTCTCTTGATGGCACGGTTCCATGTTTTGTACCCGTTCGTTGAAACGAGTGATATAATCCTTCAAATTTTCGTCCGCTCCTTGGATAATATGAGTAATCGATTCTTTGGGAATTCGGCATGCCTGGGATCCGATAAAGTGTGTTCGGAACATTGACTTTAATTGTGACCACCTAGCGACCGAACGTGGGGCGAGCGAATGGTACCATTTTTGCGCCTTTTCTCCCAGAGTTAATGAGAACATCCGGCAGCGGAGGGCGTCCGGTGCTCCGTGCAGGTCCATCCATGACGTGTACAATCCTAGGTGGGTGTCCAGGTTGGATGTTCCGTCATAAAATCCAATTTGTGGGATCTTGATCTTCTCGGGTAACTGTTCCTGCAAAATATCAAATGTTAGGGGTGATTCGGTTTCGGCTGGGCTGAACTCGGTTCGTGCCCTTGAGGTTGTCATGGCTCGCTTCAGAGGGACTTCTGTCAGGTCTTGTCCGGTGGAGGCAAGTCGTTTTTGGGCCGAACGTCGAGCTTCGAGTTCTGCTATTCTTCTTCGGAGACTTTTCATTTCCTCTTCTTCGACTTGAGTCGTTCGCTTTCTGAGCAATGTTTTCCTCAAGTCGTCGTCGGCCATGTTTTTCCCAGCCGTTTGAAAACCGACCGGGTGGTGTTGCGGGTTCGAGTGTCCGTGACCGAGCGACTTTCGTCTGTCTGTTTATTTTCTGTTCGGGTGGTAGATTTTTCCTTCGTGCTCAAGGGCGATCGAGTGGTCTCTTCGTGAACGTCCATTTCCTTGCCTTTGAGAGCGTTGGTAAGGTCTTTTTTGGCTGGGGTTTTGGGTGCTTGAGACGTAGAGGGTCGGATCTGTGTTATCAAGTTTATTATTCCTTTAACAAAATTTGGGTCTTTGAAAAAGGCTGAGTAGTCCGTCGTCGTAGTTTGGTTGTTTCGTCGGTCTTCCCTTTCTTCCGGCGTGTCTCGGCGGCGACTTTGGCTTGATGATGATGAAGTTGTTTTTGACATGCTGGAATAGCCCTTCCTCTAGCGCCAATTGTTGATGTCTAAAAATGACCAACAATGTGTTTGAACTGCACACTAAGATGTATGCTCTGTTCGGTCTGCACGAATAGTTTTTGTGTATGTGATTCGGTCTAATTTATTGGTCCGAATGCTCAGGCTATCCGTGACTTATAGAGTAATTAATGAGAGCATTTACTCATTACATTAAATGATGTCCTCCTCTCCCTTATATAGGAAGTTTAGGGACCTTTACATTTCCCTCTTGGGAATTTTTACATTACCTTTTACAAGATATTTTTAGATATTAGTCATTCTGCATTAAATGCTAATTGTACTTGACAATATATTCTCAACATCAGAGATCCGTCCTGATCGTGCCACGCGTCCCCTTTTTCCCTCGCCGTCGGATAGGAGATTTTAGTATATCTTTGCATTTAATGCGCGCAGTACGGCTAGCTTTGGGCAATGATTAATCAGATCTCGCTTATCTCTCCCATCCGTTCGATAGCGGCCCGATCCCGGATGCATCTGGTTCGTCTTTTCCCTTACCACCACTCGTTCGGTCTATACCACCAACATTTACAAAAAGTAGTACCAAACATAGAGTAAGATAGTAGCAGTTTTATATTGTTGTAGTACCTGATATTGAGTCTTTAGTACCTTTTGTAATGAACACATAAAAACACCAAATTTTGGTCTCAAAGATGTTTATATGACCCATAATCACTCTCACATTAATTTATATGAGGTTTAAAATATTTTTAATTGAGTTTAATCGTAAAATGGTCATAAACTCGACGCAACAATGAGAAAACACTACTAATACACTTAATTTCATTGAGTTAGACAGTACCCATTAAATGGTAATTTAGGACCCAATATCGCGTATTCAGTACCAATTCCAACGAACATAAATAACATAAATTTCGGTCTTAAATGATGTTTATATTACTCAAAATCACGTATACATTAGTTTTACGAGTATTTGAATGTGTTTATATAAGTTTACTCGACAAGTGGTCATGAACTCAATAGAGCTTTAATTTTGAAATTTTAGAAATATTTTGATTTCATTTTAGATAATTTTCATTTTATGTAAACAAATTTGTCTTTTAATTTCAAGATAAATAAAAATCATCCATTAGTATTCCACAACTACTACATTCCATATTTATTGCAATTAAAATCACTTAGGCGAAATATTTCATATATGAAACTGATAAACATGATGCATCACACATTAAATTGGTTGATATCCAATCATTGTATTTATTTTTTTCTTTAAAAATAAATGATGTGCTTAATTTTCAACAAATAAATATTTTAAATTTTAATCCTTCTTGACGCACGGGATTCTACAATAAATAATATAATCTCGCCTTAACGTCCATTTATATTGAAATTATATTCCTTATAGTGTTTTAAAATGTTTATAACGTAATTCTTCGAGTTTTGGCTCTTATACTACGCGGCGTAATAAAAATTCGTGTTGCATAAGCTATTAGAGTATAAAATTTTGTTTGTTAGAAATATTAAATATTTGCATATAATGAAATTGTATTTTTAATTAATTAACATGGGGCTGAATATTGATGGCATGTGTATGGTTTGTGGAGAGGTTGAAGAAACATAGGAGCATGCTTTATTCTTTTGCAAAAGAGCAAGTGAAACAGAATCATGGAATAGCAATTGAGCTTTAAAGAGGTGGTGGTGGATTTGCACAATGAAGATTGAGGATATCCATGAAGACCGCATCCAACTATCCACCTATATTCTTTGGTGGCTTTGGCGAGCAAGAAATCTATGGGTGTTTGAAAGAAAATGGCAGCCGAAAGTTTGGATAGTGAAGTCAGCTATGCAGGATTGGCTGGATTTTTCTGGTAGCAAACCTTAGCTGTAACAGGTGGAGAAGAGTGTTCACTAGGTCTCGTGTCAGTTGTGGTCATTACCTTCTTTAGTTGTTATGTGTAGCTGGTGTCTGCTATGTGCTCTTGTGTTGGTGTAAGTCCTTATAGCTGTGTTCTTTATTTGGTTAGGTTGATGTATCGATTAGGCAGTACATGTTGTACTTGTCCTCTCAGTGTGTGCGAATTTGGACTTCCTTGTACATTTTTATTATTTTGGTCTTGAATGAGAATGATGTCGTTGGAAAAAAAAAAAGAAATTGTATTTTTACTATAAAAAATTATTTTTCATAATATTATATGACACTAAATTTTAGAATAAGATAATAGTTAAGTATTATGATTAATAAAATAAGGGGAGTTTTATTTTGGCATGAAATGTCCAAATTTAAATTATACGAATTTCATTGGGTATGGATAGAAGTGTATTTAATTTTAAAAATAAAATAAGTGGTATGAATTTTATTTGGTATGAGTAAAAAAGTCAAATTTTAGGTTGATTTGTTATAAAATTAATGTGATATAAGTCTCAATTTTTAACATATTCCTAAAATAACTTTTCGTAAGTTATTAATGATAATTTTATAAATAACGCTTATATATAATTTTCGAATGTCGTGAGTCTAAGTGACAGATTCATATGCTTCAGAAGTTTATTTGACATAATTATATGCTTTGTATTGACACATATACATATTCGGTTGTAGGCTTGATAATTACCATTAACATTTTAGGTTTTTTTTTTTTCCCAAGTTACCATATATTTTTATTACTCTTTCTTATTTAATTCATCAATTTTGTAAGGAACCAAATGGTTGGTTTCCTTACGGAACCAACCACCAATGGAACAACTTCACATGGGGCTGTCCCACATGACTTTCATGTAGGACAGCCCCATGTGGAGCTGTCCCATTGGTGGTTGGTTCCATAAGGAAACCAACCATCTAGTTTTATAGAAAAACTGTTTAATTCATATAGTATTTATTATAATAAATATGTATTCTTTTTATTTTAAAATATTTATAATTTTTATATTTTTATTTTATTATTGTATGTTAAAATAATCACATTTTAACGATCTTCAATTTGACATCAATATTGCATATATCAAATAAAAATAATTACATCTATCAATATAAATAAAACTATATTTTTTTAAAAAACAATTTCAACAATATGAATACAACATAAATGATTTTATAACAAAAATAATAAAACTCTAATTCAATATATACCATAAAATAATCATTTTAATACATTTTATATATATTTTCAATAAAATAAGAAAATTAAGTGCAAAAATACAGACCACATTTTGAATTAATTATTACTTTGTTAGTAATTCATAATTTTATATATTCATTATACATAATTTTATATAAAAATAAATTATTTTAGTTTTTCTATTGTACAAATATTGATATATTTGCGTACCCGTGTAGTACACATGTATGTACAAGTTGATATATATTTCTCTTGAAAATTAGATAGATCTTTGAATAAATAATTTTTAATAAAATTTAAATTTATAATTTAGTTTTATAAAATTAGTGTAACACCCCACTTTTCCATAAATATGAGAGTGCGTTTTTCGCAAATTCTTTTCTAAAATTTACGTTTTAGTTTGCGAAATCATGTCTCGGGATGCTACTGAAAAACTTTCCTTTTCTAAAAATCTGTTTTCTTTTCTAGATTAAAACTATTATGAAAAACGGATTATCTTTTATCAAACGAGCGTGTAATACTGTATAAAATCCGTTCGGAAGGCTCGGATCAAAGTCCTAAAAATAACATGCTAGTTCGAAAGTCTGAAAACATCAGCAGAAGTAAAAAGGTGGCAAATAATATACATATCATAAATCTGCAAAAGCATATGTACTGGACCAACGACCACCTGCTCCGCTCACTCCTCGAAACCGACCCTGTCACCTGAAAAAGATAACATAGTGGGAGCGTAAGCACTAAATTCACTGTGCTCCGCAGAAACTCATACTAAAGTAAACATTAATAATAATATCAATATCATGACTGCAAGTATATATAAGTAAACTGTAATCTCCCGACACTGGGTCGGTAACTGAACTGAACCTCCTCGGACACTATGTCCGTCCATATGCACACTCTGATGGCCTATTAAGGCTACTGCGCCTCCACCGGAACTCGGGATGGCCTATTAAGGCTACTGAGTCCCCACCTGAACTGCTAGTCTGAAAGTGTAAGTGCTGCTGCTTATCAATCTGTAAAAATATATATAAATAAACAAATACTAAGTACTATGCTCAGACTGACTGAAAATAGCTGTTAAGATGCTCGACTCAATCTAAACATTTAACTGGAATATTCTCGGGGTTTAACTTGACTGACAAAAAAAATGGTACCGGACTG
>CACSLK010032525.1:8623667-8637993 GCA_902706635.1 Striga hermonthica | reverse complement strand
AAATACACATTTTTTCTTTTAGGAACATTTTGTTTTTCACAAATGAGAATATATGAGTTGCATCTATATATTCAATATTTCAACTTCTCTTCCACTCTCATCTTCCAAAAACTAAATAAAAGAATTAGATTAATGCATTACAAATTAAAAATAAATTAAATAAAAGATTTATAATGCATGAAAAAAAATAAAAATATAGAATGACTTATCAAGTAGAGAAGAAAAAAAAAATAATAAAAAGATTGAAAGGATCAAGGTATACCATAAATACAAATTAATACACTTGAGTTTCAAATTTCAAGAGAGAAACCGTAATACGGTATCTTGTCTTTAGTTAATTGACTACACAAAATAATAAACTTAAAAACGATCTTCATAATCTAAGGGTCCAAATTTATTGTGTTTGAGATCAAAAGTATAAGATTTAATACATTTGCCAAATAAAATAAGTTCATAAACCCTCGCCACCCGTTGTCGCATACTCGCATTCTCATCTCATCTCGGCATCTCCCACCGGCCACCGCTGCACGCTGCTCTCAGTCACTGCCGCCTCTGATTTCTTGCCGCTCCGGACGGCTACGACAACATATATGCTCCAGAAGTCCACGACCACAGAGTAAACTGTAAGACATTTTCTTCTTGTAATCATGTTTAATTTAATCAAAGTAACTGTTGAAGGACTGAAAATCGCGTGGTAAGGGCGTAGAGGTAGTGAACCTCGGAACCTAAAAAAGAGTGAAAATTGTGTGGTTTGTGGAAGGGCCGAAAGGGTGAACTCTGTTCCCTGTTAATGAAGTGGATGATCGAGCCTGACTCATGTGTTTTTCATGCAGAGTGAACTCTGCATATTTACTGTGGCTTCATTTTCTTCCATATTTACTGTGGCTTGATAATTGTGTGCAACACTCTGAATTCAGTTTCTTATATTTAAGTGCTATTATAAATGACTGAATGTTTTTTCAATTGTGGTTCAAATATCAGTGTGCTTCATTTAACATGATGTCGCCTACGCCGTCAACTAATACCCAACAGTCTGGACACATTGGTAGTAGTCACCCGGATGAAATTTCACCATCACCAGCAGAGTCTGCTCCACCTATTGGTGCTGGTGTGTCTGTTCCTCCTACCTCCAGTGAACCTGCTCCACCAAGTGAACCTCCACAAAACGGAGGTGACAATGGCGATCATAATGCTGGTGCTCAAACTACTCATGCGAGGATATATACTTCTCCAGTATGGAATCACTTTGACAGGATCACAATTAATGGGGAGTTAAAAGCAACTTGTCATGTTTGCAAGAAGAAGCTCTCTGCAGGTGCTAAAAATGGAACTCATCACTTAATGGAACATGCCAAAAGATGTGCCCGAAGGACTTCAACAGCAAGTGATATAAGGCAGTGCATCATATCGGCTAGCAGGGAATCAGACGGAAAAACGGAGTTTAATAATCATTCATATGATCCCAATTTAGCCCGACTCCATCTTGCATATATGGTAATCATTCATGATTATCCTCTTCGGATGGTTGAGCACAAAGGATTTAGAATGTTTTTGAATACTATACAGCCGCTCTTCAAGCCAATCTCAAGGAACACATTGCGCACTGATATTATGAAGATATTTAGTGAAGAAAAGAGTAAGGTAATGACTTTATTGGAGAGAAATGATAGCAGGATTGCAATCACGACTGACTTGTGGAATTCTAGTAATCAAAAGAAGGGATACATGGCAGTGACCGCACACTACATTGATAATTCTTGGAGGCTACAGAGCAGAATTGTGAGGTACATTTTCTATTATTTTGTATGTTAATGTTATGATGTGTTCCACTTGTCCAGCAAATAAATTTATATTATATGACGTTTTTGTTAGCATTTCTAGGAAATTTTATCTGGTCATGGGGATACTTCCCAGCAGAAAATCACGAGGAATTTATAGTTGTTGTTTTCTATCAATAATATTTGTAATGTGTTACTATTGTTTATATTTGTGATTGAATTGTAAAGTAAATATTAGAGTTAAAGTGTAAAGCAAACATTGCTATTGTTATTTAGTAATCAACAACCATATGATAATCAAGAATTCATCGTGTGTTTAAGATAGATTAGCAAAGAACATAGGAAAAGTTGAATGAAACAGAATTTGCTGAATATGATCGTATATTTTTCGTGTGTATCTGGAGAATCCCTTTTCTCCTTTTATATTAATTTACAATATTTATCTGAAATGCAATCATTACATTTGAAAGGTCAAAGGCGGCTTCTTGCCATTTATCTTGGTAGCATGCCACTTGGACAGATGTAATGATGATTTGTGCTGAGTTGGCACCGCCTTACGGTGTCGACGTGGCATGTCATAGATATCGGTTCAATTATCCTTAACCAATATGTCCTAACCGATATATTGTATCCGACATGTCGCAACCGATATGCGATGTCGGTTTTGAAAGAGGAAGATGTCGGTTCGAGCGAGGAAGATGTCGGTTTCCCCTAACACGTTATTGCTTTAGGATCCTTGAAGATGCTTTCCTTCTTGTACGAGCATAATCTCCAACTTACCGAGTATAAATGCTTAATAAATATCGCTTAATTCGGTTTACCAAAAACCATATCAACAAAGTGGCCCCTAGCATTAATGGATGTCTTGAAAGAGACAGGCAGTGATGCTGAAAATTCTCCAAGAATCAATTAATCTTGAGCAAGTGATACATGTCGGTTTTGCAGCCGTTCCTCCGATGTCTTTACACTTGGTAGAAATAATGATGAAAGTTGAAACGACGCAATTTATTAAGATTAATTGCAACGTTTACTAATAGGGGCAACGGTTACTTTTAATAGGCCACGTAGCCACTGTTGAGAGGCGTAATTCTCAAGGGTCGTGTCGACTCGCAAATTAAGAACGTCCACTCCACGCGCCCCTATTTCTTCTATTTTCCAACGGTCGCTACTAAATTTAGGGTTTAGTATAAATAGGAAATCTTCTCTCGAGATTCACTTTACTTTTATCTTCTTTTTGCAATCGCCTTCCTTATCTTCTTGCAAATTAATCGTCTTTCAACTGTACTCATAGCATCCCAGATCTGTAAGCTTCTTCCTGTGGTAAGAATTATTTCTTTACTTTGTTCATCTTTTCTGGCATATTTTTGTCGCGTCATGAGTGTATCGTGGGCATCTTCTGGCGACGACGAGTTGGATGTCATGATGATCAATATGGTCCACTCTGGGGAGATGGAATTGTTGTCCGAATATAGTCGGTGGGATCCAGTGTTCGTCGAACGTTTGAAAATCCGGCTAAATGACATTGAGGGGGATAAAACTGTGGAGGAAAATGCCATTGATGACCCGAGATACTGGAAGTGACCCATTAGAAGATGGCCGGACCCCGAACTTACATCCCATGGTGAACCGAGCATACTAACAGATGCCGATGTTGTCATGCTGCGGAGCGAAATTCGAGTCCCTACGTCGGTACATTTATTTGCGCCCTACCCAAGTGAAAGGATTACGTGTCCACCACCCGGATGTGTCAGTGTGTTTGCTGAGAGCTTAAGATCAGGGTTCCGATTTCCTCTGCCGCGTATAATCACCGAATACTTACGGGATTGGGAATTTCCGATATGCCAAAATTCATGGAAGCGAATCATTGGATTACTGGTGCTCTTTGCTGAAAAGAAGTGGGATCTACCGTCGGCAAAGGATATGAGAAGGATGTTTACATTTCAGAAGAGTCCGGACAAACAAGTATCAGATCCGCTTCTCACTTTTTCTATTGTCGGTAAACCTCAGCCAAGGGTCAAAGTTGGCGAATTGATAATGGAAGTTCCTGACACTTTACACGGTTTTCAGGAAGAATGGTTGTGGGTCGGTGGAGATTGGAAATGCACCGATTTTCCCAACGATCTCCTCGCCGATGGGATAAGTATCCCAATGGCGATTAAATCTGGTTATTGTAAGTTTCTTGTCTTTTTCTCCACTCCGATTATTAATATCTTGTCTTTTGTTTTCGCTAACAGGTGGACTTTTGTGACCTTGTAGCAAAGCCGACGGGAAAGAAAGAACCCAAATTTCAAGGTTTGCTATACGACCGAGTGGACAGGCTGTTTGAAGTTTCCCATAACAAACGACGATACCAACGACTCGTGAAAGATTCCCGATTAGAGCTAGCTGGTTTATCTCCTGGGATATTAAACTCTTCGTTTCAACCAGGTAAACTTCTCGCTTGCTTTATTTTATCCTTCATATTAGTGATGTCGGTTTAACTTAAGATATCCTGTAACAGTTTATTACCCACTGCTGGGATACTTCGGATTTGGAGATCCTGTTGAAGCATAAGATCATCGGAGACGCAATCCAAATTCAGACTTAAAAAACAAAGTTGGGAAGAACAAAAGCCTTCGATCAACGAAATGGCTGGACGTATGAATCTTCAGAAAGCATGGAAGAAGAACCCGAACCGACCTCAGGGAGCAGTCGGTGAGCCTTCAGCGACAAGGGTGGAGCCAACACCGGCTATCGTGAATGAGCCAGTAGCTACCGACATCACGCCCCTTGATGTCGCTCTGTTGCAACAAGTGATGACGCCGGTGGATGAGCCTAATGTGGTGACCGACATCTCGCAAGAGGTGTCGGAAGAGCCTTGCTTGAATGCAGTCCAACGGCGCAAGAGATCCAGCGTGTCACATATGGCCGAGAGGATGAAGAAGAAGCAAGACACCGGAGCTAGCAAGGACAAGGAGAAAGAAGAGCCCGAGATCATTCTGAGGGATTCTTTCCTCAGAGTTAATAAGAAAAAGGCGACGGAGTTAAAGTTGCCAGAGGGTGTGTTCGACCCTTGGTTCTCAATGTTCCAAACCGTCGTCGAGCCAAAAATCACAAAAAATCATCGATTCCCCGACGAAGCGGTTAAGGCGGCGAAAGTCCCTTTGATGTCATGGGACCCGAAGACTCACGCCGGAATTGCATCTCTGCCCGATGATCAGAAGTTCAGTTACGCCCGAGGTTGCTTGGGGCGGGCACTCGTCAGCTTTATAGCGGCCGAGGACAGTTATCGGGGGAGAGTGCATGAGTTAGACGAGAAGCAGCACGAGCTGAGCTTGAAGGAAGGTGCAATTGCTTCTTTAGAGGATGAGAAGTCTCGCTATGAAGCGTCGATATTGGAGAAGGATGCCCAGCTGATGGCGACACAAACTGAAATGAACGCGCTGAAAACCGAAAGGGAAAATCTCTTATTGGCTCATGATCTCATATCGGTCCAACTGGCAAAAGTTGGAGATCAAGCAAAGATGCAAGACGAGCAACTCCGTAACTTAAAAGCCGAACTCCAGGCCTTCAGAAAAGATCGTTCGGACAAAGATACCGAATTGATCCGCGCTCGTGAAGCACATGAGGTTGCGATGAACAAACTCCGCCAAGAGATGACAGCCGTAGCCGAACTTAAATTCCAAGAGGGCGTCAATGTCGGTAAGAGGGCTGTGGCTGAGTCGGACAAGGTGGAGAATGTAGATACCGTGACTGAATGGGACCTGGAGTTGAATGTCGCGCTGACGTTACGCTGGGTCATCGATCGGGTTGAGAATGGCATTTACAGTATCGATGAGCTGTGGATCTTTCTTTTGGAAAAAATGGAGAAGCATCGCCTCAACCCCGAGATCAAGAGTGCTCATATCCCAGCCGATCAAGATGAGCGAGATTTTTCCGACCGACTTCTAAAGCAGAAGGAGAGTTGGATGTTGGAGTTGGATATGGTGCCTTTATCGGAGGAGCGCAAGGCTAAAATTCGCCGGGCTTTCATTGATATGGTTCTCGAGGTGGAGAAGGCCAAAAAACCCGAAATGGCAAACATATGCGTGGAGACAATTGCTGAGGAATTTGTTACTGAGACATTCGAAGGCCTATCTGATGAAGAACTCCTGGGCGCAATTACCAGCTTCGCCTCACGCAAGGTGGAAGAAGACGACGCCAGGGCCAAAGGATGGTTGGTTGAACCAGTCCCCTCCGACAACGATCGAATTTTACATGAGGATGATGATGTCGTCATCATAAAAGAAAGCGATGTCGTCCGAGCTTTGGAGGAGAAGGAAGAGGAGGTGATTCAACGCTTAAGCCAGAGGTTGATAGATCATCTGGATGCTGCGGATAAAGGCAAGGCTGAAGCTGGAATCCCTCAATCTTCAACAATTAGAGGGGGGGTCGTCATCAGGGACAAAAATGGATGAATGAGTCTTCATATCGGTTGTTTGTTTTTATTTTCTTTTTCTTGATTTGAATGTAATGACAATTACGAATGAAGTTCAATGTTTAATGATGTCGATATTTTTTATGAATGTATTGTCTTGACATATTTATTGTAACAAGTAAAAACATGTCGGGGTAAAGATAGATGAATGTTTAGCAAGTTGTGCTTGTGATCACTCTGACGTGATACTTGGCACTTTCACTTTGCTTTCTTATGAATTGGTTTAAACTTTCGACATCGGCATAATTTATAGTATATCCGACATCTACAAACTTCATCAGAACAAGTCATAAAAACTTGCTTTTATTGCAAACATTTATTGTAAGCTCATCAAATCAACGTCGGGATTTGAAATTATAGAGCATAAGCCTCCCCAAACCATCTTTAGGGCTTGGAAGTATCCGGCTTTGTCACGTTTGGCTAGGTCATACCAACTTTAGGGTATGAAACACGTTTATCCTTAGCAACGAGGACCGATTTATTGTGGTCTGAGTGATCGAACATATTATAGTGGTTTGTCACATAAACTTTATTGACAACAAAATATGATTCTTGTACATGAGTAGGACAAAAGGCTTTCATACATCGGAGACAAAGGTCCAGCCTTCAGGTTTACTGATAGTATTTCTTCAAATAAGTTACGTGCCAGGGACACTGAAGGGGAACACCATCTAGGGTCTCAAGTCGGTAAGTACCGTTAGAAATCAGACGACTCACTTTCAAGGGTCCTTCCCACTTTGGTTGTAACGGACCGACATTGGCCCTGGTTATTCTTTTCAACACGAGATCTCCCACGAAAAATGAACGTGGCTTGAGCTTCGAATTAATATACTTTTCGCTACGTTGCTTGTAAGCAGCGTTTCGAACTTCAGCGTCGGTCCGTAGTTCATCAACCAAATCGAGATTGGCTCTCAGGTTTGCTGAGTTAGTTTCTTCGGAAAAATAAGTAATCCAATGTGTTGGAGAGGTAAGTTCAACCGGTATCACAGCTTCAGTCCCGTATGCTAACGAAAACGGGGTTTCCCCAGTTGAATTGCGTGTCATCGTCCGGTAAGCCCAGAGGACATGGGGTAGTTCATCAGGCCACGATCCCTTTGCAGTCTCAAGCCGAGTTTTCATATCATTCTTGATAATCTTATTTACAGTTTCTATCTGTCCATTAGCTTGTTGATGGTAAGGTGAAGAGAAGAAGTGCTTGATGCCATAATCTTCACAAAAGCCTTCAAATCGTTTTCCTTCGAACTGACGACCGTTGTCGGTTATGACAGAGTTCGGTATTCTAAACCGACAAACAAATGACTTCCAAACAAAATCGATCATCTTTTGTTCAGTGATGGTTGCAAGAGGTTCGGCCTCAACCCATTTGGTGAAATAATCGGCAGTCAATATTGCAAACTGAACACCTCCTTTTGCTGTCGGAAGTGGGCCAATCAAATCAATTCCCCATTTTGCGAACGGCCATGGGCTATATATTGACTTGAGGAGTTCGGGATGTTGATTAACGTTGGGAGCAAATATCTGACACTTGTGACATTTTCGCACCCAATCTGCGGCATCTTTCCTGATAGTCGGCCAATAGTAGCCTTGTCGGAGAATCTTTTGGGATAAAGCTTGTGCTCCTTGATGGGTACCGCAGACGCCCTCATGTACCTCTTGAAGAATATGTCGGGCGTCAGTTTCCGACAAGCACTTGAGCAGCTGGGTGGAATACCCCCGTTTGTATAATGTTCCTTGATCAATCATGAAACGAGCGGCACGAACACGAAGAGTACGGGCTTCTTTTGAATCTTCAGGCACGACCCCGGTTTGAAGGTAGTTAATGATTGGATCCATCCAGGTTGAACTTGGAACTGGTGGAACAACGTCAATCATGGCGACGTCGGTAGAGGCTGTTGAAGAGGTTGCTTGTTGAGTAATTTGCACAAATTCAACATTGTTCAAATCGGTCGAAGAGGCCAAATGTGAGAGAGCATCTACTTGAATGAATGACGACCGTGGGATATGTTCCAATGTCATTTTGAACCGTGATAACTTCTTCTTGGCGAGGTCAAAGTAAGGCAGTAATCGTGGTTCCTTGACTTCATAGGCACCATTAATGTGACTGACTAACAACTGTGAGTCAGAAAATATGCGGAGGGAGAAAACACTCATGGACTCAGCGAAATGTAGACCCGATAAGAGGGCTTCATATTCAGCTTCATTGTTAGTAGCTGGAAAAGTGAATGCTACAGATTAACAAAACACTTGCTGATCAGGGCTAACTAAAACGATTCCTCCTCCAGCTCGTATAGCAGTGGACGATCCATCGATGTAGAGAGTCCACGTAGAATCTTGAACTGATGTGTTAACAGATGGGGTGAACTCTGCTATGAATTCGGATAACACCTGAGCCTTGATGGCAGTGCGCGGGCGATACTGAATGTCAAACTGTCCAAGTTCGATAGCCCATTTAATCATCCTTCCCGACGTATCAGGTCGATGGAGGACTTGCCGGAGAGGATATGAGGTGAACACAACAACAGAATGTTCCAGAAAATATGGTCGCAATTTTCGCGCAGCAATGATCAGTGCAAAAGCTAATTTCTCCATATGCGGATATCGCAACTCAGCGTCATGTAAAGCCTTGCTAACTTAATATATTGGGAACTGCTGGAGTCCATCTTGTCGTATAAGAACAGCGCTGACAGCAACATCACTTACCCCCAAGTACAAGTATAAAGGTTCATCGGGGAGAGGTTTTTGCAATGTCGGTAGTTGTGAAAGAACTTCTTTGATGTTATCAAAAGCATTCTGACATTCAGTGGTCCACTCGAACGGCTTCTTCTTTCTGATGGCATCAAAGAAAGGTTTACAATGATCCGTTGACTTTGAAATGAATCCATTTAAAGCGGCTAGTCGACTGGTTAAAGCTTGAACTCCTTTGATGGACGTCGGAGGAACAAAATCAAGTATAGCTTGAATCTTAGCGGGATTAGCTTCGATTCCTCTCTGGCTCACCATGTATCCTAAAAATTTCCCTGATCCAACTCCAAAGGTGCACTTCTTAGGATTAAGCACCATTGAATATTCTCGAAGGATGTCAAAGACTTCGGAAAGATGAGCAATATGGTGGGAGGCCAGTTCCGATTTCACCAACATGTCATCTACGTATACTTCCATTGTGTGACCGATCAGACGAGCGAACATCTTATTGACCAACCTCTGATACGTGGCCCCAGCATTCTTCAATCCAAAAGTCATCATGACATAACAATAAAGACCTCGGGCCGAATAAAAGGAAGTATGTTCAGCATCATCGGGGTACAAGGGGATTTGATTGTAACCGGAATGAGCATCCAAGAAACTCATGAGTTGATGTCCCGATGTAGCATCTACCATGTAATCGATATGTGGAATTGGATAGCTATCTTTCGGGCATGCCTGGTTCAAATCTGAAAAATCAATGCATAAGCGCCAAAGACCGGTAGCTTTCTTTACCAGGACAGGATTTGATATCCATGTCGGATATTTTGCTTCCTTAACAAACTTGTTGTCTATGAGCTTGTTCACTTCCTCTTCCAATGCCTTCTATCGTTCTGGTCCGAATTTCCGACGTTTTTGTATGACGGGTTTGACGGTCTTGTCCAAATTTAGCCGATGACATGCTTTCTGTGGGTCTATCCCCTTCATATCTTCATGCTTCCAAGCAAACACGTCGGAATTTGACCGAAGAAATTGAATTAGGCGCGAACGCGTGGGTTCTTGAAGACCAGCTCCGATGCGCAACGGTTTTTCTTGAGTTAGTTCATCCACGTAAATGATTTCAACGTCCTCAACTGGTTCAGCCCGAACATGATGACTCCTATCTTTGAATTGTACCCTTGGGTCTATATCTTCTTGCGCTTTCATATCCTTCGTAGAAAGAGGTTGTTCTTGATCGAGGGTACCATCCGAGGTTTCAGGCAAATCCAACATCTCAACGACATCGGTATCAGGGGCAGAGGAGATGTCGGTATTTGAAGCAGATTGATCTATCATTGTAGGATCGAGAAGGATTGAATGTTTCAACTCACCAGAGCTGTCAGCCTCCTGCAACTCGCATACATGAAGATTTCGTAAAGTTGAGAGCAATGTCAGACTTCGCGCCTCCTGTTGATCTCCATAATGAGTGCTTTCCCCTTCAAGAGTGGGGAACTTCAAAGCATAGTGAAAAATTGATACAGCAGCGCGGAGTTTATAAAGTGCAGTTCGTCCCACAACAGCATTGTACTCATTCTGAACATCCAAGACTTTGAAGGTTTCCATAATGATCTTGGATTTTGGTCCAAAACCGCCAAATCGTATAGGGAGCATTATTTCACCGATAGGACAAGATATACTTCCATTTAAGCCTTGAATTTGGTCGTTACAAGGTCTGATGTCTGCAGGATCCAAACCCAGTTTCTTGGAAGTACGGAACATTAAGATGCTTGAATAAGCTCTTGTATCAACCATGATTTGATGAACGGGAATTCCTCCACTCGGGGCAGTAATGATAAGGGCATCAGAATGAAGATGAGCGAACAGGTTGGCGTCCTCAATACTGAATGTGATGGGACAATTTCGCTTATTAATGGTTTCTCGAAGATCAAAATTCATAACTCGTTTCTCGGCATTCTGGGCTTCCCTGGCATAGGCTTTAGCTTTTCGCCGAGAAGTGTCCAACTGTTTGGTATTAGAGTTAACTCGAGGTATGCAGTATGAAGAGTTTAATGTGTCATGTGTTTTGTACTTTTTGCAGTTGTCGGTCGAAGTACCGACAAGGGTGGAAAACGTAAAAACTTCCTTATCATTCGCACGAGCTCTTTTCGGGTTGGCGGGTCGATTGTCATCTTCTTCCTCGTCAGAAAGATCCACAGGCCTTCCTTTCCGACGATTGTCGAAATTTTTGAACTTTTGAAGTTGGGGCTGTCCGATCAAACGTAAGAGAGCTGATAAGAGGCCGAGATACTCATAAGTATTGTGTCCCGGAGATTTATAGTACGCACAGTATCGGGATTTGTCTAGCTTGTCTTCAGAAGTTCTTACTGGTTTTGGATCAGGAATAATCCATTTTCCTTTCAGCTCTTCAAAAATGGTGGCTGCTCCAGCCGAATAAACGGTTTGATAGCCTGTCCTCACATTGTCGGCATATTGGTCTCGGGCAGCTCTGGATTCTGGAGTATTTTCGTATCCTTTCATATAATTCCGATATTTTTTCCCAAAATTTTTCTTATTCTTCTTTTTCGCGTCTAATTCACTCTTATTCTCTTTTACCGAGAAATCAAAACTAGGGACCGACATCGACTCCTCGGCGATAATGAATTTTTGAGCTCGTACGAGGAATTCTTGAAAAGTAGCCAGCTTGTTCTGACATAAAGTCCACCGAAACATCGAATTGGGCTTTAATCCGGCGATTGCAGTCACTAGCAGAGTCTCGGGGTGACAGGGCTCCATATTCTGAATTCGGTCGTTAAACCGAGACACGTAGTCCTTAACAGTTTCGTCGTCCTTTTGCACGATGTTAGTGATTGATTCTTTTGGGATGAGACAAATTTGAGCTCCGATGAAGTGTGATCGGAAAGCCGCACGTAACTGTTGCCACTTCCAAATTGAATGAGGTGGAAGAGTGTTGTACCATTTTTATGCCCGTGGCCCAGTGTAAGTGAAAACATCCGACATCTCAAAGCATCTGAGGCTCCATGCAAATCCATCCACGACGTATAATGACCCAAGTGCGCATCTGGGTCCGAAGTTCCATCATACATGCCAATTTGTGGGATTTTTACCTTAGCAGGGAGTGCTTCCGCGGTGAGTTCTGGAGCTAAAGGTGAATCAGCTTCAATAATGACATTTCCCGACATCGAGACATGTCGGGGAGAATCTTCCTGTGACTTCTGTCGAGTCTCAAGTTCGGCCAAGCGTTTGCGGAGAACCTCAATTTCTTCAGCACTATGCCTTGACATACGATTCCGTTTAATCCGACGTTGTAAATCTTCACGGTCACGAGGTGCCGGTGAGATAGGTCTGGGTCGTGACGGAATTCTTTGATGATGAGCAGAATGACTCTCGGCAGTCATTTCTTGAACTGGAGGTTCCTCCGCGGCCTGGTTGTTCGCTACTGGTTAGCAGTTATACGAGTTAACTCCTCTCGACGTGGAGAAGTATGGCGTGGTTGTGACGTAGCATGGGATGTCGCCGCATGTGTTTTAGGGTCATGGCGAGTATGATTTGGATGTTCCGTTGGATTGATAGCAAACGGTGTTGATAATGGCACAGTACTCGAGTTTCTGGGCATGGCTCGAGCTATCAGAGAGGTTAAACCTTGAATAAACTCTGGGTTTTGAAGGAAGTTCGTGATATTCGTGACTGGAGGAGGTGGTGTTGAACGCCGTGGGGAATGATTAATCGATTGACTCTGGCCAGGATGAGTTGTATGATCTCGACCAGATTGCGACATGGTGACTTCGAGCGCGGAAATGGCTATAACAGCGGAAGTTAACCTCAAAACGTGATGAGGCCCTTCCTCTAGCGCCAAACTGTTGTAATTTAGTAATCAACAACCATATGATAATCAAGAATTCATCGTGTGTTTAAGATAGATTAGCAAAGAACTTAGGAAAAGTTGAATGAAATAGAATTTGCTGAATATGATCGTATATTTCTCGTGTGTATCTGGAGAATCCCTTTTCTCCTTTTATATTAATTTAAAATATTTATCTGAAATGCAATCATTACATTTGAAAGGTCAAAGGCGGCTTCTTGCCATTTATCTTGGTAGCATGCCACTTGGACAGATGTAATGATGATTTGTGTTGAGTTGGCGCCGCCTTACGGCGTCGACATGGCAAGTCATAGATATCGGTTCAATTATCCTTAACCAATATGTCCTAATCGATATGTTGTATCCAACATTTCGCAACCGATATGCGATGTCGGTTTTGAAAGAGGAAGATGTCGGTTCGAGCGAGGAAGATGTCGGTTTCCCCTGACACGTTATTGCTTTAGGATTCTTGAAGATGCTTTCCTTCTTGTACGAGCATAATCTCCAACTTACTGAGTATAAATGCTTAATAAATATCGCTTAATTCGGTTTACCAAAAACCATATCAACAATTGCATCTAATATGAAGTAACTAACAGTATATTAAAGCTACTAAAGCGATTAAATTAAATCTGTAATTTTAATTGTTTTTTTTATTTATTTATTTTGTATGTTAATGTTATAATTGTCTCCTACTTTATTTCCATCCTTAGGGTATTTGTTTTAATTAAATGTAGGTTTATGTATGTTCCTTGCCCGCACACAGCTGATGTAATTTGTGAGGCTTTGTTTGATTGCTTAATGGATTGGAATATCGATAGTAAGTTGTCTACCTTGACATTGGATAACTGCACTACGAATGATTCTGCTGTTGGTATGCTATCAATATTGATGAACAAATTCTCTCCTGACTCTTTGTTGTTGAGTGGACATTACTTACACATGCGTTGTGCTGCACATATTTTGAACTTAATTGTAAAAGAAGGTTTGAAAGTAATTGAATCTAGCATTGAAAAAATCAGAGAAAGTGTTTATTATTGGACAACAACACCGAAAAGAGTGGAGAAATTTGAAGAGACCGCACGACAATTGCATATCAAATACAGTAAAAAACTTGTGCATGATGTTAGAACTAGATGGAATTCCACTTATTTCATGCTTAGTTCTGCGTTGAGGTATAAGTCTATGTTTCCTCGCTTGAAACAACGTGATCCAGCTTATAAAATTGTTCCTACTGAGCATGATTGGTTGCTTGCTGGTGAGATTTGTGAGAAATTGGAGTGGTTCTATCGTTTGACCAATACATTTTCTTCTACGAAGAACCCAACTATGAACACAATCGTTATGGGTATTTGTGAGCTTAGACTTTGAATGAATACTTGGCTCGATTGTTCATATCCAGAGGTGGTGAGTATGGCCGAGAATATGATCGAGAAATTCAAAAAATATTGGGAGGACATACATATTATTTTCTCATTGGCACTCATTTTGGATCCTAGATTCAAGTTCAAAATGATTGATTACTACTACGACAAACTACTTGGAGCCGAT
>CACSLK010032525.1:8596609-8618019 GCA_902706635.1 Striga hermonthica | reverse complement strand
AGATATAGCCAAATCCCTCCAGCCTTGGTTTCGTTGGAAGAGAGCAGTGAAAGAGGAGTTTTTCCTCCTCTCAAAAACACATTCTCAGCTCTCTCTTGCCACAACAAAAATAATCCATCATCCATCACCACCTTCTCGCTACTCCATCGCCGGCGCAACCTTCTTCTACTCGCGTGACTAGAAACCCGCGAGCAGTCCCGGGCGTCATTCGCGATCAACCCCACGGCCTCTGTTCGAAGCAACCACGACCATTCAGGCCCGTTTTGCTACTTCTGTTCACCGTTGTGTTACCGTTGATCGTGCGCCACCATTCATCGCGAGACGAGCGACGCCGTCGAGCCCGGACACGCGCACCCTTACACCGTTTCAGTTTCTTGTCTATTTTTGTGAGATAATCCCGAGAACAGTAGTAAGGCTCGAAACCCCTTTCGATTATTTATGTTATATTAACATTTTGAGGTGATCTTTTGAGATAAGGCATGCTATGGTTTATTGTTCATGATATTGTGCGAGTGTGGTACTCATTTTATGTGGCATGTTGTTAATTATCGAGATCGAGTATGCTGATGATAGGTTGTCCCCTTGATATATATATGAAAATGATGTTCATATGATCTAATGGTGCTATCTAAGGCATTGAGAGCTATTTTTATGTGCCTTTGGAAATTCATGAATTATTAAGATTTTTGTTGTTCTGTTGTGCTACTATTTTGATCTTCTTAAACCCGTAATTTGATGTTATGTCCTTCTTATAAATTGTAGTACTTTCTGTTGGTTTTCTCTGGGCTCTGGAATCATATATTTCCGACTTGACATGAATAAGTTACGATTTTTACAAAATTGTCGCGTGAGCAGTTTTTAATAAGACCCGGCAGCATGTGGTGTTAGATGTTTAACCTGTTTGGTGTATCATAATGTGCTCAAACTGAAAAGTGTTTTTCATATGAGTTGTAGCATTTTGAGTTAGGGTTCTGTGAGTTTTCGAATTTCGAAATTCGGAGTTGATTTGATTTATTATGAATTTTTGAAGTTGATCACGCAAGCAGTTTTTGAAATTCCGGGCAGAGATTAGAATCATGATTTGGGCAGTTTTTGACAATCTTAATGTGACTATGTAAAAATATGATCAACATGAAACTTATAGTATATGTTATAATCTTTCTTTGAGAGTTGAAATAATGTTAGTTGAAGTTTTGGTTGATTTTATATGATTTTTCAAAATTGGGATTATACCCAGATTTTTTAAAAACAGTGGCTGTGTTTACGATTGAAATATATGCTCTGAAATGAGGCCCTTAACTTGGTTATTTGTAATAATTCTCTTCTTGGAACTTGTAGCAATTTAAGTGTAGTTTCTGTATGTTTTGAGTTTGCATGATTTAAAGTTTTGTGGCATGAGATATCTCTATTTTAGTGACCTGCTGTAATTGATAAAAGTTGCGTTGGCAGATTTCTTGACCTAAGTGTTTTATGCTTAAACTCAGTTTTAAAGCTATTGTTGGCTTAAGTGGTCAACATGAAAGTTGTGGATATATGCGTTAGCTGCTCATTGGTTTTGGAATCACCTGAATACATATATATAACTCATGTTATCTTGAAAATACTGAGACCATGTGAGTTGTTCATTTTCATTTATGAGCTGTAACTATGTTTTATGTCGTTGTTGAACTATGTGGTTGAGTGATATTGCATGAGTGTAGTTATAAGTGTTCGCCGTGTTGGATAGTCTTTTATAGGACTATTTTATGTAATGTAGGTGTTTGACGAGCTTTGTTCTCGGCCTACTTTTTCTCCCGATTTTCTGTGGCTTCTTTCTCCGAATACTAAGTGGGTTTTGAAAAATTGGCTATGCTTTAAATGTTATTACCGTTATTATTATTTTACTTGGTGTGATCAAAGTATGCATGTGGAACATGTAGCCTTCGATGTGAGCTGTATCGGCCATCGAATGGTTATCCCTGTAACTATAGAACGACCCCGATGGGGTAATCTCGAAGGACACGTCGCGTGAGACCATGGCTGTGCTCGGTCAGCGATAAGTACCCCGATGTAAGTCCGATGGCGAGGCCGGGCCTTCGGGGGAGACTCCTACTGGTTGGACACTCGTTGTAAGACCAGAAGGTCGAGGGCCGTGGCTTTCGATATATGGTCGGCAGTAGTCTATTGATATAGGTGTGCATGAGAATGAACTTGGGATAGGAGGTTGGGATAATTAATTAATTACGTATACATGCTGTGACCATATTTGTTTTATTTATGATTAGTGTTTACTGCATAGTGGTGAGCACTACTGTTTCCTTTTGTGCTTATCCCCACCTGCTCTTCATGGATGCAGGTTAGTATTACGGGCACGGTAGAGGAGGTGAGTGGTGGTCATGTTACTGAATTTATTTCCGCTGCTTTTAACTGCCTAGTATCGTTTATGCATTCTGATTAATGTTGATTTTTGGATTTTTGATAGGAAGTGTACTCCCCAATATTTATGAATTTTGAGAAAACCCAGTTTTGGGTGATGGATGTTATTGATGAACCCGGTTTGGGTGTTGACTTGATTTTTGGAACCCGTTTGAGGAGTTGCATTTTTGATGTCTTTGAAAATGTTTTTTTTTATCAAATAGTAGCGCCGCCAAAGCTTTATGAAATAAATTTTAAAAATTTTATTCTGAATTTCGTCAAATAAAAGTGGGGCGTTACAGTTTGGTATCTGAGCTAGTCTGTGTTTCTGTAGACTGTTTAACGTGAATTATTTGATTATGTGAATTGACCTTAAGTTATGACCACTCGCTCTCGTCGTGCCACGCCAGTTCAAGTATGAGTACATGAATGATTTTGAGATTATTGTGCATTGTTTGAATGTTGATTATTGAAGTGAAATCGGGGCTTAGGAATTTAACCTCCTGCTTTTAAACATTATTGAACTCTAGTCGAGTGGTGAACTTAGTTGTTTGAACTTGAACTCTAGTGGTATGGAGTTAAGTTCTTTCTCTAGAAGTATTGGTTGAGAATTTTGATATAATGGTAGAATTTTTCCCTGTTTTAAATCGTTTTTTTTTTTTCATTTATTGAATTTGAAAAACCATTGGTTGGTCGGGTATATAATTGTTCGCATACTCATTCTATGCGTTGATTGTTTTTCTTGAATTCGTCGTGGATATCCGAGAGCAGCTTGAACCGATGATGGAGGCCGTAAAGCGTAGATTTAGAGATGCGAGGCAGTCTTGTTTTATTTTTTTGAATTCTGGTCTTCTTGTAGACTTCTGCAAACCCTTGCTTTTTGTATGGCAAGCAATTTTGAATAGTGCTTGAAGCTTCTTTCGTTACCCAATTTTCGTGTTTTGAGAATTTCGCTTGAACTTCTCCTTTTCTGGCGTGGAACTTCAGATGGAGTGATTCGACGCGTGTCAGGGAGTGTGTTCTTTCCACCTTAAAAGGTTATGCATAAATTTTTTCAGGAGGATAGTCGAGTCCGGAACAAACACATCGTGGAGTGCAGAGCCACCTTCACTTTTGATGTTCGTTCATTGTACTTTTAGAAGCTCATTTAAGATGTCGGCACGGTTAGTTTCTTCAATCGAGAGCTGACGTGACGGACAACACTGTTAGTCGGAAAAGTTGAATAAGCTAAGCGTTCATTATTAGGTAGTGGACTTGGAACTCGAACATCCCCCTTGCGATATTTGAGACTTTTGAAACCTTTAAAACTGTGAAATGACTAAAATATATATATTGGACCCAAAAATTCTCGTTAATTGGTAAAACTATTTCTTATGGTGATTTGAGATTGAAACCTCCTTGTGAAACCTTGAACCGAACGCCGGCTCTGGCTGGGTGTAGCCACGCGAAGTGGTGGCCGAGCACGCATGACTGTGCTGAGAGACGGGAGGCTTGCGCGTGGCCGACCGTTGACTCGCATGCAAACTGCAGCCGCCATCACCGTACGCACGAACTCCCCAGGCCAGTGTATACGGCCAAGCATCGATGTTTTTATTTTTTTTATTTTTATTTTTTTTTTCTTGAACTGTTTAAACCGTTTCATGCTGGAATATTTGGTTATCCTTTTGAACCCATTTCGTTCGAACCTTGAACCGAGAGCTCCGAGTCCCGCCAAATGTGTGTAAGACCTTAATCGATGATTTCTGATTAAGGAATATGGTCGATGAGTCCCTATGCTTTACTTGAGAGTTTCTCAAATCGGCAAATTGGGAATGTCGTATTGCTATTGGTCAATCCTTATGTTTGCACATAAGGGTTGCGTTTGACTCGTGGAGTCACTATCGTATGGGTATGAGCATCTGGGGTGTGTTGTATACCGTGTCATAGTCTCTTATGAAGACACTCGGTCCTTGATAAAATCGTGAGCAAGTTATCATTATGACTCGGATACGAGACTGAAACTTGGCGTCACGTGTCCACGTTGTTGGTGAGCTAGTCGGAGTACGCTGGCAATACACTGAACGACCTGTTGAGGTCTTGTGTGCTGTTAGGTACGAAGTTAATTGTTGGTACTCATGGGTTCAGGCCAAGCCGGACTGAGTCCCTTGCTAGAAGATGTGCGCCTGAGCTCGGGCAGGATTGATCACCCTCCCATGCAATAAGGCAAACATATGAGCATATGGCGAGTCGGATTGAGTCCTGTACGTGAGTGTATGCTTTTCGAGTATGTCGTTTTCCTTTAGATGCGTGTTCTTTCGTATTTCTGAGGACGGAAATATTTTAAGGAGGATAGATTGTAACACCCCGTTCGATTTATAGAATATCTTGGAATATTCTATTCATCGAATATTATTTATAAGGTTAGATTTATTCCATTTAGTCGCGATGTCGACTTAAATAAAATATTGAAGTTATTATTTATTTTTCCTTATTGTTATTTGTCCTCTTTATTATTATTATTATTTGCTAGTGCTATTATTATTATTATAAATATTATTGTTAAATGCCTAAAATGCTTATTTGCTATTATTTGTTGTTATTAGTATCATTAATATTATTACTATTAATTGTCTAAATGTTATTATATAAATATAATTATGTGTGTCGTTCGATCTATTTTATTTATCGTTCGCCGTTCGGTAATTTTCGGCTTTAACCGCGAAAGTCGTTTCCGTTCCGTTTCAACCCGTTTCTTTGGCGTTTCATCCAAACATTGGAATTTTAATTTTTTCGGCCCAAATGTATTTATTTTCCGTCCCGCTAAATACCAACCCGAAATCCATTTGAGACCTGCCCCAAATTGCATTAGAAAAATATGGCCATCCCTTTTCATGAGTGATTGGATTTAAATTTTGTTTCAAATTCAAACAATGAAACTCTTGTTTTGATAAGTAAATAAATCAGCCCCCTTTTTCCTCATATTTATGCTTAGATTGTTATTAACTTTTGGCAACTCCAAGTCATTCCTTTTTATCGGTCAAAGGGGAGAGAAAACCTTTATTTCTCTCCAAGATGAGTGAGATATAGCCAAATCCCTACAGCCTTGGTTTCGATGGAAGAGAGCAGTGAAAGAGGAGTTTTTACTCCTCTCAAAAACGCATTCTCAGCTCTCTCTTGCCCCAACAAAAATAATCCATCATCCATCACCACCTTCTCACTACTCCATCGCCAGCGCAACCTTCTTCTACTCGCGTGACTAGAAACCCGCGAGCAGTCCCGGGCGTCATTCGCGATCAACCCCATGACCTCTGTTTGATGCAACCACGACAATTCAGGCACGTTTTGCTACTTCTGTTCACTGTTGTGTTACCGTTGATCGTGCGCCACCATTCATCGCGAGACGAGCGACGCCGTCGAGCTTGGACACGCGCACCCTTACACCGTTTCAGTCTCTTGTCTATTTTTGTGAGATAATCCCGAGAACGGTAGTAAGGCTTGAAACCCCGTTTCGATTATTTATGTGATATTAACGTTTTGAGGTGATCTTTTGAGATAAGGCATGCTAGGGTTTATTGTTCATGATATTGTGCGAGTGTGGTACACATTTTATGTGGCATGTTGTTAATTATCGAGATCGAGTATGCTGATGATAGGTTGTCCCCTTGATATATATATCAAAATGATGCTCATATGATCTAATGGTGTTATCTAAGGCATTGAGAGCTATTTTTATGTGCCTTTGGAAATTCATGAATTATTAAGATTTTGGTTGTTCTGTTGTGCTACTATTTTGATCTTCTTAAACCTGTAATTTAATGTTTTGTCCTTCTTATAAATTGTAGTATTTTCTGTTGGCTTTCTCTGGGCTCTAGAATCATGTGATTCCGACTTGACATGAATAAGTTACGATTTTTACAAAATTATCGCGTGAGCAGTTTTTAATAAGACCCAGCAGCATGTGGTGTTAGATGTTTAACCTGTTTGGTGTATCATAATGTGCTCAAACTTAAAAGTGTTTTTCATATGAGTTGTAGTATTTTGAGTTAGGGTTCTGTGAATAGAATTTTGAAATTCGGTGTTGATTTGAATTATATTATGAATTTTTGAAGTTGATCACGCAAGCAGTTTTTGAAATTCCAGACAGAATTGAGAATCATGATTTGGGCAGTTTTTGACAATCTTAATGTGACTATGTGAAAATATGATCAACCTGAAACTTGTAGTATATGTTATAAGCTTTCTTTGAGAGTTGAAATAATGTTAGTTGGAGTTCTGGTTGATTTTATATAATTTTTCAAAGTTGGGGTTATGCCCAGATTTTTTTAAAAAACAGTGGTTGTGTTTACAATTGAAATGTATGCTCTGCAATGAGGCCCTTAACGTAGTTATTTGTAAAACTTCTTTTCTTGGAACTTGTAGCAATTCAAGTGTAGTTTCTGTAAGTTTTGAGTTTGCATGATTTAGAGTTTTGTGGTATGAGATATCTCTGTTTTAGTGACCTGCTGTAATTGATAAAAGTTGCGTTGGCAGATTTCTTGACCTAAGTGTTTTATGCTTAAACTCGATTTTAAAGCTATTGTTGGCTTAAGTGATCAACATGAAAGTTGTGGATATATGTGTTAGCTGCTCACTGGTTTTGGAATCACCTGAATAGCATATATATAACTCATGTTATCTTGAAAATACTGAGACCATGCGAGTTGTTCATATTCATTTATGAGCTGTAACTATGTTTTGTGTCGTTGTTGAACTATGTGGTTGAGTGATATTGCATGAGTGTAGTTATAAGTGTTCGCGTGTTGGATAGTCTTTCATAGGACTATTTTATTTAATGTAGGTGTTTGACGAGCTTTGTTCTCGGCCTACTTTTTCTCCCGATTTTCTGTGGCTTCTTTCTCCGAATACCAGGTGGGTTTTGAAAAAATTGGTTATGCTTTAAATGTTATTACCGTTATTATTATTTTACTTGGTGTGATCAAAGTATGCATGTGGAACATATAGCCTTCGATGTGAGCTGTATCGGGCATCGAATGGTTATCCCTGTAACTATAGAACGACCCCGATGGGTAATCTCCTCTTTATGTCCTTGCGAAGGACACGTTGCTTGAGACCAGGGCTGTGCTCGGTCAGCGATAAGTACCCCGATGTAAGTCCGATGGCGAGGCCGGGCCTTCGGGGGAGACTCCTACTGGCTGGACACTCGTTGTAAGACCAGAAGGCCGAGGGCCGTGGCTTTCGATATATAGTCGACAGTAGTCTATTGATATAGGTGTGCATGAGAACGAACTTGGGATAGGAGGTTGGGATAACTAATTAATTACGTATATATGATGTGACCATACTTGTTTTATTTATGATTAATGTTTACTGTATAGTGGTGAGCACTACTCTTTCCTTTTGTGCTCATCCCCACCTGCTCTTCATGGATGCAGGTTAGTATTGCGGGCACGGTAGAGGAGGCGAGTGGTGGTCATGTTACTGAATTTATTTCCGCTGCTTTGAACTGCCTAGGATCGTTTATGCATTCTGATTAATATTGATTTTCGGATTATTGATAGGGAGTGTACTCCCCAATATTTGTGAATTTTGAGAAAACCCAGTTTTGGGAGATGGATGTTATTGATGAACCCGGTTTGGGTGTTGACTTGATTTTTGGAACCCGTTTCAGGAGTTGCATTTTTGATGTCTTTGAAAATGTTTTTTTTCAAATATTAGCGTCGCCAAAGTTTTATGAAATAAATTTTGAAAATTTTATTCTGAATTTCGTCAAATAAAAGTGGGGCGTTACACTTGTGGTATGATCAAAGTATGCATGTGGATCATGTAGCCTACGATGTGAGCTGTAACGGCCATTGAACGGTTATCCCCTTGATTAGATTCCCCCCTAAGATCCACAGTGGGCCATATCGATGTAAGTCACATGACGATGCCTTCGATATGTTTGTTCGATCTAAGTCAAATGGCGATGCTTTCGAAATGAATATCGATGTAAAACACATGACGATGCCTTCGACATGTACTCCTACGGTCTAGTTGACGATGTAAGACACATGGCGATGCCTTCGAAGATACTAGCCGTGGCTAATGATAGGTGTGTACACATGAGTGTTGATTATTGATATTATTGATGGGGATTAGGATAGATAATTGTTTCGTATACATGCTGAGACCATACCTTTTGATTATTAAACATTGTTTATTATGGAGATTAACATTCATTGCATAGCAGTGAGCACTACTGTTCCTCTTGTGCTCATCCCCACCTGCTCTTCATGGATGCAGGTTAGATTGCACGGGCACGACGGAGGGATACGAGTGGTGGTCATAGTAATTATTATTGCTTCTGCTTGGTGAACTTATTACTGTTATTAACGTATTTTGATTAATGAATATTAGATTATTGTTAAGGAGTGAACTCCTTGGATATTGGAAACTTGAGGAACCCGTTTGGGATTTGAGATTATGTTTAAAGTTATGATGATTGATGATGAATGGTTTTTAAAATGAGTAACACCAACTAAATTTGAAAAATTTATTCTGATATTCGGCAAATAAAAGTGGGGCGTTACATGGAGATTCTCATATCGATAGACGTATGGCCTTTTAGTATTTATGGGTGGCTGATAATATAGGTAATACTCCCTTCAAACTTAAGGTGGAGGTGAAGGATCCGAAGTATTGAGTTTGAGCAGTGAAGCCGATGCTGCTATCTAGTTCGTGATTTGGTGAAGAAGCCATACAACTCTAAGAGCACTATTACGGCACATACTGAATGGCAATGAGACCGGATAAAGGAAGCATCGACACCAATGTGTTTTGTAAGTTCATGCTTCACATGAGCATTACTAGCAATCTAGCAATCTGGAGTCAGTATTAAAACCGGTGTAGAAGCATCACATGGAATACTAAAATCAGCTAACTATCGAATTCAAAAATGTTTGAAGTGGTAATAGCACGTGCTCGAAGTTTTTCCTATAATGCTATCTACTTCTTGGAATTCTCCATGTAATACGAGAAGAACTACAAAAAGTACAATAACGATAAAACAAAGATTTGTTGGAATACTCGTCCAAGTAGAATCTGAGTAAGGATGGAGCTGAAGCGGACTATCACGAGTATATAAGATATAACAAACACTTAGGTGAAGTTCCCCTTAAAGGACATAGCACACGAAGCAAATGCCCAAATTGAACCGAAATACGAGCACTCACAAACTGACTTAATATATTAACAACGTGAGCAATTTCGGGGCCTTTTAACAATAAGGTAAACCAGACTGCCCACAATGTCGCCAGCGAGAAAAATCCTCGAGAGGCATATTGTAAGTGATGATCCATAGGTGTAACCATTGTCCAACGATTATCAACAAATGAACAAGGTCTTGTATGTGTATGTATTTGGACTGAGAAAGGTAATAGCCGAGGCATAATGCATCACCTCAATGTCCAAAAAGTAGCTAAGAGGACCAAAAATGGACATTTGAAATAGCTGGCCAAGTTGCTTCACGACATGAGAATGATGTTCGGATCATCTTCCATAATTAACATATCATCAACATACATAAGTAGAGTTGTCCACTTGGAGAGAAATGGATAAACAAGGCAGAAACATGATCACTTAGGAAAAACCAGCAACTCGATAGAGATAAAACGCTCAAACCATCCAAGTGGAGCCTGTTCGAGACCATATAAAGCGCAGTGAAGGCAAAAAACATGTTCACAAGGGGCATCAACACCAGGTGGTTGCATATAAACTTCTCGTACAAAACATAAAGGAAAGCATTCTTGACATCTATGTGAGATATGGTCTTATAACGAGTAGGCAACCAGCAATCAGAGTACGAACAATGGGCATCTAACAATAGGAGCTAAAGTTCATCATAAACTCGTCCCTAAAGGCCTTTATCAAAAAGATGAGCTTTATGTCTCTCAATTGAACCATCCAACTTGGTTTTCTTAACATACTAACTTATAGATAAGAGCATGTGATGGAAACGAAACAAGATCTAAAGTTCTTGTACGATCAAGTGCTCAAGTGCAGGAGACTTAGTCAGTAATACTTGAAGCTTCGTGATAGGTGATGGCTCATCAATAATAGCACTCGCACGTGGAAAACCCAATCTATCAGGAGGCTCAATAATAGCACGATCGCAAATTATATCTCTAAATCATCAGTTCGAGCATCGCGACTGGTCGGGGTAGTAGAATGAAGGGAAAGCCTTGTGTGACCTTTGGGAAGACTTATATAAACTTGTGTAATGGGTTTATGTGGTGGACCTCATCATAAATAGGTGGTGCAGGGTCGTCATGAGTGGTTTGGGACTAAGGGCCTGATTGGATATAAGTTACTTTAGATTTGATTGGATTTATTGGATACAATGAGTTAGTTTTGAAAAAAAAAAATGATTGTTAGGCTTAAGTGAAATTTTGAGTTTATATTTAAATAATATTTAAAATATAATGATTAAAGCTGATGTCACGTAAAAGTAAGAGAGATAATTGAAAGTGGTGGTAGTTAAGATTATGTAAGTAGATAAATAATGAATTAAAGTTGATGTGATATGTGAGATGATCTATGTTACATGGGCTCAGGTACAGGCATCGAATACGGGCACATATCTAAGTATCCGATATTTATATTTCTAAATGTTAAGATACAAGGACACGTAAACTTGGGCATGGGTACGTGGGTACGACAGTTATTGTAATAAACTAAAAAAATACAGTAAGGAAAAAAATATATAGATCATTGCAAATTTATTTTCATAATAATTCAATACATATATATTACTAATGCAACATTTTTTTTTTTAGAAAAAGGCCAAGGAAATAAAAGTGAAAGTAACCCAAATTGGGCTAAGCCAGTAGTACGTGTGTTTTAGCTCAACCATCCACCAAAAACATAAGTTTCCAATTTTCACTGCTCAACTAGGCTCATGAAATGTGATGTCAGATAGGCCCGAATCCAGATACGACCTTAATTAAGGTTTTGGTTGTCAAAACCCTTCAAATTCCATTCTCTCCCACCACTGCACCTCCTCTCTAGCACTCTCCTCGCCCAGGGTCACTGGCGATGACGTCAAAATCAAATCGGCCAGCTCTCTCTCTGCACCTTGCAAATTTGGACAGTTGTCAATGGTCAACGTATCCAACCTAGCCTATTTTGACCGGATCGAAGCAGGATTTTGTACCGGTACCCGTTTCATGTCGTGTTGACAAGGTTACGCCGGCGGCAGGTGCCGAGTCCGAGTAACATAGGAGATAAATTGATTGGTATTATTTAATCATATTGCTAACATCGAGAAAAGTTGAATTGAATTAATTTTGAGTTAGATTTTGAGTTGAAATGATATTTTGCTAGTCATAATGATATTTTTATATCAAAAGAGGACTTGGAGAAGAGACGGGGACATCATCAATAGAGGAAAAGAAGACATAAGGACATAAACTGCGTAGAAGAATATGTTGGGTGTGTAGAAGGTTATAAAATAAAGGACGGTCCTCTACAAAGGTTACATCATGAGATATATGAATGCGACGAGTGGAAGAATCATAACAAAGATAAACCCTTATGCTCCGAACTACAACCATAAAGGACACTCAACTCAACTGAGCATTTAATTTAGTGTGCTCACGAAGAGAAAGCAAAACATAGCACAAACATCAAAAAACTCGAAGATGGTAAGAGCTAGAGGGGGTACCAGAAAGTATCTCACAAGAACACTTGCCAAATAACTTGGATTACGGTCGTCGGTCGATAAGATAACAACTCTCACCACAAAATGAGAAGGAACAAAGGAGGCAATCAGAAGGGGTTTGAGCAGTCTCAGTGTTTTCTTTTTGCAACACCATTCTAAGCATATGCGTGCACCAGGACAAGAGAGTTAGCAAGAATGCCCTCAGAAGTTAGAAATTAGAAACTGACAAAAATAAATTTTAGATAAATACTCACCACCATAGTCAGAACGAGTTAATAAGAGTAGAATACTGAATATGGACAATGCGAGCAAAATTTTTGTAAATGAGACACAACTAGGAACGATGTTTCATAAAATAAATTCAAGTCTAGAATAATCCTCAAAATAATAATAATATTTATTTCCCCGTTTTGTAGAAAAAGGGAAATGACCTCATACATAAAAATGATGTTTAAGTTAAAAAATTAGAAATGCTAGTAGAATATGGGAGTTGTAGTTGTTTTCCGAGCTTCCAACCCCTACAATGACAGTGTTGTTAAATACTGGCCATGGCGGTATGGAGAGGCGGTTTTTAACCTGACCTGCATGTTATGGCCGCCTTGTGGCAGTTTTTCAATGGCGGCATCATATGCGGTCGCCACGCGCGTTGCGGCCATGGCGGCGTGGCGTTGATGGTGTAAAATGGCAAATTTTGCCCAAATTTTGGGCTAAAAAGAAAGGAAAGGGAATTGGGTCCACTAATGTTAACAAAATCAGCCCATATATGCTTAGAAATAAAAAATAAGAACCTTAATTGTTGCAAGAAAAAGGAAGGAAGGAGAAGAGCCACTCTCTGATGAGCCTGCTTTTCGGTGACCCAACCTCCAGCGACCCAATCTCTGACGACCATTACTTCTATTTTTCTTTCTTCTTTCTTCGTTTTCCTGTTCTGTTTTTGTTATTTTCCTTTCTCCATGTTTTTGTTATTTTGCTTTTCTCCATTTTCCAGATCCTTTTTTATCTTCTCCTCTCGTCTTTTGGCTACCTAACTTATCAATGTATAATTATTTCTTTTAATATTTCTTTTTTTAACATTAAATAATAAAATTTAGTTTTTCTTTAATGTTCTTTACGTTTTCAAATTATTTATTTATTTATTTTAATTTTCATCTCTCTTTTGTTACCAAATAACTATTTCTGGCTGCCCTTTATTTTAAACTCATAGTTTGTTTATTTTGCTTTGATTTTTTCCTCATTCTTATATAGTCAAACTTATTGTTACACATTAATTGACATTATTTAAGCTTAATTATGGTGTTATGTATGGGTGGGTGCATATAGATATTAGAATATATATATATATATATATATACACAGACAATATTATATTTTTTTGGTCTGCCATTTCCGCCACACTATCTACCATATACATATATGGCGGTTTATTCGCTCGCTGCCATCCACCATTGATAACAAAAACTCGACTCGATAGATATACGACCTAACCAACCATTACAAATCAACAGCTATAAAGTGTTTAAATGTACTAGGAGAATCTCTACTGCAACATACCAATCACAGTTTCGCTTTGGCGATCTTTAATAAAACAAGATGAGTCATCAAATCCAACAAAACAGTTTTGATAGTGACATAACCAACTGAAAGAAGATTCATGGATAACTTAGGAACATCATAAGAGATTAGGCACTGAAAAACGTGAATTACATAGAGAACCCTCATCATCATGAGTGATATGAAATTAACTTCTAATAGCTATTTTCATAGAAGTATAGATGTCACATAAAAAGATGTCCCTGAATCGAGGTCCCAATACTAAGGAGCATGGACAAAAGAGACAACGGCTGTAGATATGGACTTCGTAGCAGAAGTCGTACTACGAGCCTGAGCAGCACGACGTGCATAATACTAGCTACTTTTATGGATGCTGAGTAAAACAATTCTAGGTGCCTAATCTTCTTCTATGCTTACAAGGTTCTGGAGAGCCATCTCTATGTGCACTAAGCCGTTGAAAAGATGTCCTTTGAGAAGCTGCCACGATATTATGTGATTACTGAATGAGGAGCGAAACTGACATAGAATAGGGACAGGTCATGTCATGATCAAAGTAGAAGTGTTATCAAGCAACCGTATACGAATGGACTCAAATTTTGCTCAAACTCTCCTGGCAAATTGATAAATAAATAACTTATGTTTTGAACACTCCTCTGCCGAGCATTGAAGTAACACTCCCAAGCAATCAAAGAGTAGTAGTACTCGTCAATGGACATGTCGTTATGTTCAATCACGTGAATTTGTTGCATAAGTGTGCAAGAATGCACCACTATACGAAACGTAGCGTTGTTGCAAATAGGACCACGTTCCCTTAGCTGTTCGAAAAGAAGAAAGGCTCATCATGGATTGACACTATTGATGATGGCAGCCATCACTTCATTAATCTGCCATTTCCTGATGTCAGCAACATTACTATTATCAGTCTTTCGTTTCGGTCCATGACATCAGTTAAGTTGAAAGCTAAACCA
Source organism: Striga hermonthica (assembly GCA_902706635.1). Taxonomy (NCBI): domain Eukaryota; kingdom Viridiplantae; phylum Streptophyta; class Magnoliopsida; order Lamiales; family Orobanchaceae; genus Striga; species Striga hermonthica. Next base: position 8,603,430 of record CACSLK010032525.1, on the reverse strand, counting down.
TAACCCCTAAGTACGATTTCCACATAAAAAAACCCACTCCCGAAAATTTTGACCATCAAGAGTGATACAACAATCGCAGTGAGTTGTGACATGATTTGTGATGTATGACAATAGCTATGCCTTCGTGATTGGCGGACGACAGTGTCCAGCAATCAACGACGAGCATAGCCGAAAGATCTATTAGACGCAGCATAAGACCACACGACGGATGAACACTGAAAGAACAAGAGACGAGGGCAACAAACCTAACCCAAAGTGATGTTAGATCTAAAAAATGCCAAACTAAACACCCAAGCCACCTAAAACACAAAACGAATAACACTGCCAAAATAGCCCACAAGATTTTCAGCCGACACTAGTTCGCTAAAAAAAATGAGGCAAACTACGCACCTGCAGATGCCGGTGTGTGAGGATGGTTCGACAACGCGCGGACTCCAGCAAAAAAATTACCGAAAGGCCAATCCTGGCAGCGAGGTTGTTGGTATGGGAGGTGAGATCTGAATGTTATAAAACAAAAATACCTTAGTTGGCTTTGATGCAACGTTATGAACCTTATAATCGGTTTTGAATGCATAATACATTCACATAAGAAAGATGCGCATATATACAGACTTAGGGCCTATAATATAGGGCTTATAATATAGTTAACCTAAGTAAACCAAGTTAGTGGACAAATTATGAGAATTTACTAGAATTTTACTATCTGCTAGCAAAGGGTCAACACGAAGCAAGAGTTTGGAAACTTATATTTTACTATCGCCTAATGACAAAATAAATGAGAAGTCATAGCTCAAACATGTGAATACATGGTTTATGCATCATTCGTAGTTACCAAAAACATGCAAATATCAAAGGGACTCAGTTAATAAAAACACTAGTAATTGAGGTTTTATAGAAGGTTGACTCTCCAGCCGGGACATCATCCACAGCTCTCTTCACTTTCATCCTTAATGCTATCATTCCTTTCGGAAAGTGGGTGACTATCCCCAAGGGAAAGCCTAATCTATGAGAGATTGCTTTTTTTGCAATCTCATGACACAGACAGAAAATGCTACTAACAGAAAGAAAGAACTTATTAGAAGACCTGCTATTGCAATTACCTGGGAGTCCTTCCGCACAATTTTGTCTATTTGATGTGCAAGAGATGATCTCTTCATAATCTCAGGCATGTACGAGACTTCAACAAGAAAACGTTGGAAACTTTCCTGGAAAACAACCAAGGTTATATTATCAGAGACTTGTATATAAAGAAATACGTAACATTCAGAATTTTTCATCGTAAACATTATTTAATATAACTGTTACAGGAAACTCTGTGGAAGACCACATTACAAACACTAGAATCTATCCAAAATCAAAAAGACGGAGGCTAACAAAAAGACCCCAGCAGCGTAGAAGATACTTGAGACATAAAAAAATAACAGTGAATATATCTTGCAGAAAACTTGGCATCACAGACTTTTAACATAACACAAACCCCTTCGTAAAGTTTACCTTAATATGTTCAGTAAAAAGTCATCCATTACTTCCTACCACATCCCCCAAAAGGATGTCAGGTAAACAGACAGGTGAGATATGAAACAAAATCTACATTAACAAACGGCAAACAATTTACAGGATTACATTACATAAGAAGTAACTAGCGCGAGTAAACAGAACAATTTAACCAAAAAATATAGATTCTCTTACACTGTGATTAAGAATTTTTAAGGCGACATCAAAGTTTAATTTTTAAATTATACTGTCAAGCTACCATCACTAGAATCATCATCTTATATAACTTCTAAAATATTCCGAGTTTGATACAAACTATAGAAAATGCACCTTCACAATTTAACCTTCAAATCAAGGACTGTGACTAGGGCAATGAGGGAAGCATTGACATCATTTTTCAAAGAGTATATTAAATCCTTTACGTGCCTACAATGGAAGCAAACAAAGGGGTCCCAAACTCATGGTATATACATTTTTATCCTATTTTTGGCCTTTTACAACCATTAGACGTGTATGCATCCAAAACTACAAACATTCTCCCTAGTAACCACTCTAAATCTAGCAATTGCCTTTGCAAATGACTTGCACAGAGCTGCAAATTTTGACGCATCATTTGGCAAGACAAGAGCAATGTTGCAACCCTCAGTAGAGGCTCTAGTTGTCCTTCCACATCAATGAACATATATCTGTACCAATAAACTTATCTTTCTATAAAAACGGCAGGCGCGGGGAAGGCAAGAAAGATATGACACAATTGCACAATGTTTACCTCAGCCGAAAGTGGAAGTTGATAATGGACAACAGTACGGACACAAGAAATATTCAAGCCCTCGCGCAGCAGCATCTGTGGCGATGAGTATGCCAATTCCACTAGCACGGAAACGGTCCACGGACTGCATTTATGAAAGGCACACAACAAACAAATTAACTTCAGATTTTACATTCCATTTACTAACAAAAGGCAAATCAATGCTGTGGTCCAAACTAAGATTTGACAGATAAAACCAAAAGGAAAACAAGAAATACAAAGAATTACACTCAATAGCGTGCAATTGGATACACTTTCAGTTACGCGATTTTTCATTTGGAGATAATGAAGAATTGTATTTTCAAAGAGACTGATAAATTTTGAGGCTTTAAAAAATTTTAACATTGAAAGATGCTTTAGTATGAAAAAAATAAAGCAATGATTGGAGATGATTAGTAGTTTAAACATGTCTTTGGTGATAGTAAAATCTACGTAAAATGTCTAATAATGATTTATGTATTGGTGATTATTTTAAAAAACGGGTTGAACTGATTGGTGAGAAGGAAAATTAATTGGGAAGAAAATTTCATTGGGAGAAATTAATCAAAATATATTCGAATAAATTCAGTTGCTCCCTTATTTTCTAGGTTATAGATGTGTGAAAGATTTGAAAGTTAGTTTGTATCCAAAATAAAGAAGAAACGAATGAAGCTAAAACAGTCAAATGATCCTCTAATCGTGTTAGAAGAAACATTTCAGATGGATTTACTTTTTAAACAATCCTGGATAACATTCTTTTGACTTAAAATTAAGGTTCAAAATAGCATTAACTGATAGTAACATTCATAATGATTTATCTCAATTTTCATTGATAACATGCATTATATCACAAGTGATCTGGTCTCATCTCCTATAATGATATATGCAGGGAATTTACTCACAGAATAAATAGAAATCAAAATTTATGTTCCGAGCACATACAAAGGATCGATCTTACCTAAATCAAACACATGTGCCCAAACACTAGCGTATTAATTCAAGCGACATAATTACCAAAATTTGTTCGAAGCCTCAGACATATAGGGCATGCCTAAGTTTGTGACTGAGTGTTGCTTTCATTGCATTTACTACTACATTTAGCATTCTTATTGTTTCAGAATTGAGTAAGGCAGTGTTATTTTTTCTAACATCCATTTCATTTTACACAGTTTGATCCTGATGTTTGGCCAATAATCATAGTATTTTCTTACTACTATGTGAATCAAGACTCTCAAAGAAAAAGAAAAAGCTTACTAGTTACTTTTAGAATGATTGGGATACAAATGTGGATTCTCCAGATATTCTTTTCTTTACACTTCTGAATACCGAACATTCCAAATTTGATTTTTTATTTCCTGTTTGCCCCTCTTACATTTGTGGGAGCATAGAGTGGGAACAACTAGCCTACCTGTCAATGGCTATACAGCTGACCCTTCCAGTGTCATCTCTAGGAATCTTAACACCTCCGTCACACTAAACTGCTCTTTCTAGAGCCAAATCACACTATGAAAGTGAGTCACATATAATTAAGAACAAAGAACCTACACTAAATGGGCTCTTTATTTACAACGTGCAATCCTTACACATTTGGAAAGTGATCTACAAGAACCTAGGCTCTTCCTTGATGAATGTATATGGATGAAGAAATACTAGACGAGACGTCAAACAAACAAAATAAATAAAACAAGCATAATCTGACAAATCGAATTCTTGACCTATTGGTCAATGATATTAGAGCTGGTAAGATGGTGAAAATAACAAAGGATGCAAGCAATTGAGCAGAGGAACCTTCAGGCGTGCCCGCTGCTGCATTTCTGAGTGAAGGGTCCATACATTTATCTTGAGGATACGCAATAATGAAGAAATGCGGTGTAAAGCTGCTATTGAAGTACAAAAAACAATTGTTCGTCCTTGTCCATGTACGCTTAGTATGTAATACAAATGAGCATCCTTCTCCTCTTTCATACACTTGCAACACAACGCATGAAATGCTCTTCATATACAAACAAGAGAAAATTAGCATATAACCAACAACTGAGTCAAGATAGGACTTGCATCTTGCTATGAACATAAATGTTTGAAAAAGATTAAAATGCAGATATATAAACGTAAATAAGGGAAAGCATACTCAACAATTGATTCCACCAGCTTCTTTGCTAAAATTGAAGCATTAGTAAGATTCACTATAGCAGTATCAGGTCTCATTCCTGCTCTCTCTAAAAGAGTCTCAATCGAGTTAAGCCCATCCTTTTTCGAATTACCAGATCCCTGCTTCAACTTCTTACGAAAATCAACAGACAGGGCAAGAGTTGCAGAAAAAACAAATGTCTGCCTTTTCTTTCTTTGGAGGCTAGCAACAGTTACACAGTTCTATGTATTCTGAGTGCCAGGTTGGCACTCAGATGATTCTCTGTTCATGGGAAGCATGTCAATTATGGACTGCATTTCACGGAAGTGGCCAGTTTCAATCATGCGGCCGGCTTCATCCAACACAAAAAATGACAACGAGTGAAGCTTCAACATATATGAATCAAGATTATTCATGCTTAAAAGTAATTTACAAGAAAAAATGCAAAACAATTTAAAGTTTGTTACAACTTCAGCTAAACATAAAAGCTTCACATATTGAATCAGGAATAACCTCTATTTATGATATGAAGCAAAGGATGCACTAACATAGCCAAGACACATTATCAGCTAAACATAAAAGCTTCACATGTTGAGTCAGATAATGAATGTTTCTCTATCGCTAACAAGAATTCTTTTTTATATATTATTAATTTAATAAATCAGCATATAGCAGTTTATCCGCAGCCATGAGATACTGTCTCTATGCGAATCATAGCAGCCGCTAAAGCATTATGATTTGATTTGCAGAAACAGGTTTACATCTTATATAACACAACATATAAACACGTCTTATCTAACACAACATAAAAATACATCTTATCTAACACAAAATTAAAAAAAATAATAATAAAAAAAATTGAGCATCTATAACCCAAAGGTTACAGATTTGATCATTGGAGAGCAAATTAGTCCAAGGAAGAGAAAAAAGTTTTCAAAAAATTGTCAACATGTTGAAATTTGAAAACGTTGGTGGCAATGGTTAATCAAGAAAACTTCCTCCATGCAATCAATAAAACAGTGAAATGTTTAGTATTTAACTCCAAAAGGTGAATTTCTCCTCCTGACATGAGTTCCCATGGTCGCCCCGGTGTTCCAACAACAATTTCAGGCCGTGCTTCCAAAAGCCTTTTCTGCTCCTCGGTTGATATTCCACCAACAATAGGAACCACCCTAATATCCATGTGTAACACCCCACTTTGATTTTAAAGAAATTCCGGACTTTCCAAAAATCAGTATAAAATTTTCGAACTCATTTTCGAAATCATGGGCGTTATACAACATTAAACATCAACCAAGTCGTATCTGGTTGTTCACATGGTTTTCATTAACCTTTTAAAATTCAACTCCACATGATTATTAGCTAAACCACATAGCATGCATAATCGAAGACACATGATAATCCATAAATAACTCTCATACGAATATAAAACAAAGGGTCCAAAATCCCGACACGGACTATTTTTTAAAACATTTCAACATGTCTCAAAGACCACACTTTATTCATAAAGGAAGCGGAAACATAAACATCATAATCATGACCAACCCACTCGTCTTTTCCCCGTCATCCGGCACCTGCTTAACCTGCATCCGTGAAGAGAATGTGGGAGTGAGCACAAAATGAACGTAGTGCTCACTACTATGCACATAAATAACACATGTCAAATGGTATAGTCGCAGCATGAATATAAGATAATCACTTCATGTCTCATCTCCTATAAAAATCACAACAACCACATTACTCATGTGCACATCTATCGCTAGCCGCAGAACGGAGATTCATTAACCGAAGGCGGGAGTACATGCCACGCTACGGACACGGCCTTCCATATGGGCTTACGTACCTCGCAAGGGCATGGCCATATCAGGACTTAAGGAGACTTGCCTCACAAGGGCAATCGTATTACATCGACGGGGACAACCGTACCGACGGCCGTAACAGCTCACATCGATAGGCTACATATTTCATATTCATACATAGATCATACCTATAAGAATAAACATTCATCATTCATGGCATAGACAATTTTAGATTAGAACCCACCTGGTACCGCAAAGGAAAGTGGCACACAATCAGGAGTAGGCAGTGAGCACAGCTCGTCAAACACCTACAACAATTAATATACTAAGATCAACACCTATTTGACCTTAGAGAACAATCACAAGCATACATTGGTCGAACTTGATTCAACCAAGTAGTTCGTGAAGTTCCGTGGACATTGGAACGCTTGGACTTAACACTTAACTTGACCAAAAATGCATAATAACAACACACATAGTCTTAGCACGTAAAACAAAGTCAAACAGGTCAAAGGCACACATAAGGGTTCGGGAAAAATTATAAGGAAAGCTTGGGTCGGGCCCCGGGCTGCTCGCTGGCACGATCGTGCACGGCTTAGAGTTGCTGGGATGC
>CACSLK010032525.1:8451910-8462013 GCA_902706635.1 Striga hermonthica | reverse complement strand
CGGCCTTAGCTTGAAATTACTCACGGCAATGCGTGGCTCGGGACAAAAATCCGAACACTTAGGGCTAATCTCGTGATTAATGTAAATTAATCACTTAATTACGTTTAATTAACCAATTAAACATAATTGCTAAATTACCAAAATTATTCCGAACGTAAACGGTACGTCGAAAATATTTTCCGGTAATTTCGACTGAAATAACTGAAAATAATTAATCCCGAAAAATCATATCGGAACTAAAACATTATTATACTGATAAAAAGTCGGGATATTACAGCAAACCTTTAGATCCGGTGAGCATAGGTTTACGTTTTACTATTAAATTCGTGATTTGTGCATAACGAGATTGATCCCAACAGAATGTTCCAAACAGGATGCCACCCAGCCCGAGGGCGTGAGTAATCGACCAACTTTTCCACCCAAAGGGATGTTCCAAACAAGTGACCACCCAGCCCGAGGGCCTTAGTCATGGTGGGTTTGGTCTTCACACTTACTTACCCGCGAGGAATGTTCCAAACAGGAGGCCACCCAGCCCGAGGGCGTGAGTAATTGACCAACCTGCCCACCCCAAGGGATGTTCCAAACAAGTGACCACCCAGCCCGAGGGCCTTAGTTATGGTGGGTTTGGTCTTCACACTTGCCCACCCGCGAGGAATGTTCCAAACAGGAGGCCACCCAGCCCGAAGGCGTGAGTAATCGACCAACCTGCCCACCCCAAGGGATATTCTGAACAAGTAACGACCGAGCCCGAGGGCCTTAGTCATGGTGGGTTTGGTCTTCACACTTGCCTACCCACGAGGAATGTTCGAAACGGGAGGCCACCCAGCCCGAGGGCGTGAGTAATCGACCAACCTGCCCACCCCAAGGGATGTTCCAAACAAGTGACCACCCAGCCCGCGGGCCTTAGTCATGGTGGGTTTGGTCTTCACACTCGCCCACCCGCGAGGAATGTTCCAAACAGGAGGCCACTCAGGCCGAGGGCATGAGTAATCGACCAACTTGTCCACCCCAAGGGATGTTCCAAACAATTGCTCACCCAGCCCGAGGGCCTTAGTCATGGTGGGTTTTGGTCTTCACACTTGCCCGCCCGCGAGGAATGTTCCAAACAGGAGGCCACCCAGCCCGAGGGCGTGAGTAATCGACCAACCTACCCACCCCAAGGGATGTTCCAAACAAGTGACCACTGAGCTCGAGGGCCTTAGTCATGGTGGGTTTGGTCTTCACACTTGCCCACCAGCGAGGAATGTTCCAAACAGGAGGCCACCCAACCCGAGGGCGTGAGTAATCGACCAACCAGCCCACCCCAAGGGATGTTCCAAACAAGTGACCACCCAGCCCGAGGGCCTTAGTCATGGTGAGTTTTGGTCTTCACACTTGCCCAACCGCAAGGAATGTTCCAAACAGGAGGCCACCCAGACCGAGGGCGTGAGTAATCGACCAACCTGCCCACCCCAAGAGATGTTCCAAACAAGTGACCACCCAGCTCGAGGGCCTTAGTCATGGTGGGTTTGGTCTTCACACTTGCTCACCCGCGAGGAATGTTCCAAACAGGAGGCCACCCAGCCCGAGGGCATGAGTAATCGAACAACCTGCCCACCCCAAGGGATGTTCCAAACAAGTGACCACCCACCCGCGAGGAATGTTCCTAACAGGACGCCACCTAGCCCGAGGGTGTGAGTAATCGACCAACCTTCCCACCCCAAGGGATGTTCCAAACAAGTGACCACATCATACATCCTGTCATCCAAATCATTCCAACATTCCAAGCATAAGAGGGTGCAAGATAAAATAAGTAATACCAAAAGATAACTGAATTCCATTAACTTCTGAATAGGGTTTGCGAGCTACATCTTTGTCCAAATTTCCAAAACCTCTTTGAAAAAAGCAAAAATATTACACATAATATTTTTTCAAATTAGCTATGTTCCATGACCTGGCAAGTGATCGTTCTTCTGCATCCTTTAGAGTGTATGCTCCTCCTGCATGCACCCTCTCGACCATGTATGCTCCTTCCCAGTTTGGTTCCAACTTTCTTACGTGTTTGAGCACCTCCACACGTTTCCAAACTAAGTCGCCTACTTGGAATCTGCGAACTTTCACCTTCTTGTCATGAGCTGCTCGCATTCTTTGTTTATACACCTCCACTCTAATCGCTGCTCTTTCGCGCACTTCTTCAATGGTGTACAAGGCCGCCGTCATGAGATCTTCATTTTGCTCCGGATCATATGCGCTCGACCATTGCGACGATAGCTCGACCTCGACTGGCAGCAGTGCTTCCATCCCATAGACTAAAGTAAAAGGGGTTTCTCCTGTTGTCGACCTCGGGGTTGTGCGGTATGCCTAAAGTACTGAAGTTAGCTCGTCGACCCATGCTCCCGAGGCCTTTTCCAGCCTTGTTTTCAGCCCATTCAGTATAATTCGGTTGGTTACCTCGACTTGGCCCTTGGCTTGAGGATGAGCGACAGAGGCAAAATGTTGCTCGATCTTCATATCCTCACACCATGCTCGAATCCGCTTGCCATTGAATTGAGTTCCATTGTCGGATATCAACACTTTGGGCACGCCAAACCTGCAGCAAATATTGTTATATAAGAAATTGATGACTTTTTCCTCCGTGATCTATGCCAAGGGCCCAGTCTCTACCCATTTCGTAAAATAGTCCACTGCCACAATCAAGAATTTCCTCTGCCCCGTCCCCTGCGTCATCAGCCCCACCAGGTCGATTCCCCACTGGGCGAATGGTATAGGGGCACTCATTATTGTCATGGCTTCCGCAGGTTGATGAATCAGTGGGCCGTGCTTCTGGCATTGCAAACACTTCTTCACCATAGCCCTGCTATCCTCCTTCATCGTCGGCCAGAAATACCATGCCCTCAAAATTTTTGCGACCAAGGCCCCCGACTTGCCATGGTTGCTACAGCATCCTTCGTGCACCTCTCTCAGCACATATCGACCCTCCTCCCTAGTCACGCACCACAAATGCGGTCCGGCATACGATCGCTTGTAAAGAATACCTCTATGCTCGAAAAAACTGCTTACTGCTTTCAACGCTCCTTCTCTCAACTCCCTTAAGATTGGGGCCCTCCAATGCTCAACCTCCTCGATCTCAACCACCTCCGCATCGACTATACTTTTCTCCAGGTATAATAGAGTCACACTTCTACTCTTGCAATTTACCAAACTCTGAGCAATCTTCGATAACAAGTTTGCTCGGCCATTCTCCCATCGAGGGATCTGTATCAGCTTGAATGAATCAAATTCTTCTTTCAACTTTTTCATCTCGTCCAAATATTTCTGCATCCTGTCCTCCTTAACTTCGAATCCCTCCTGAAACTGCCCAACCATCAATTGAGAATCAGAATGCACTTGCACCTTTCGGGCTCCCCCCGTCGTAGCTAATTGCAAATCTTTGATCACCGCCTCATACTCGACTTCATTATTGGACACCCTGAACCCTATCTTGGCCGCAAACTCCAAATAATCGCCCTTAAGGGAAATAAGAACAATTCCCAATCCTGCTCCACTCCTCGCCATAGATCCATCCATGAATAACTGCCATAGTCGTCCCGACTCCTCCTCAATTTCCGTGCCCTCCTGGATAAAATCTGCCAACACCTGCGCCTTAATAGCCCTCTTTGGCTCATATATTAACGAGTATTCACTCAGTTCGACCACCCATTTCACCAATCGACCAGACATTGAAGGTCGCCCGAGTGTCTCTCCCGGTGGCATATTCGTCCTTACCCTCACTCTATGATTTAGGAAGAAAGGCCTCAGCTTTCGAGCACAACCACCGCCAGAGCGCACTTCTTGATCTCTGAGTACCTCATCTCTGCTTCTTGCATCACCTTGCTTACATAATAGATAGGAAATTGTGCTACTCCTTCCTTACGCAACAAAACTAAACTCACCGCCCTCTCTCCAATAGAAATGTACAGCACTAAATCCTCTCCTTGCACCGGCTTAGCCAACAGTGGAAGGTTGGCTAACACCCCCTGCAACTCCTCGAACGCACGCTGAGCCTCATCAGTCCACTGAAACTTCGTACTTTTCTTTAGTGTTTTAAATAATGAGCCACTCTTCTCAGCCACTTTGGATAAAAAACGACTCAGCCCCGCAATTCGACCAACCAAGATTTGTACCTCCTTGACACTTGATGGTGATTTCATCTCCATTACCGCTCGCACTTTCTCCGGATTCACCTCGATACCTCTCTTGGTCACCAAGTAGCCCAAGAATTTCCCCGATTTCACCCCAAACGAGCACTTGGCTGGATTCAACTTCATCCCATATCTTCTCAAAGTCAAGAATGTTTCCTTCAAGTCCTGCACATGATCCATCTCCTCCTTACTCTTCACCAACATGTCATCCACATAGACCTCCATATTCCTTCCTAATTGCTCCTTGAAAATCTTGTCCACCAACCTTTGATACGTGGCACCCGCATTCTTCAAGCCGAACAGCATCACCATGTAACAATAGGTTCATCGGCTCGTCACGAAGCTCACCCTCTTCCTGTCCTCTCTCGCCAAGGGAATTTGATGATATCCTTGCGAGGCATCCATCAGGCTCAACAACTCACATCTGGCAGTTGAATCGACCAACTGGTCGATCCTGGGCAATTGGTACAGATCCTTCGGGCATGCTTTGTTCAAGTCTCGAAATTCTATGCACATTCTCCATTTCCCTTCGGCTTTAGACATCATTACTGTATTTGATAGCCACTCCGGGAATTGAATCTCTTTGATATGCTCAGCTCCCAACAACTTCTCGACCTCCTGTTCAATAATTTTATCCATCTATGCTCCATGTTGTCGTCTCTTTTGTTTCACCGGCCTCACACTGAGGTCGATGTTTAAGAGGTGCTCGATCACCTCTGCACTTATTCATGTCAGCTCTTCCGCCGTATAAGAAAAGATATCGAAAAACTCCTTCACCAAACTAATCAAACTCGATCTGATTAGCTCCTCCAGCTCCTTCCCGATTCCAAACTTCCTCTCCTCATATCCCTCGACCATCTGGATCTCCTCCACCACCCCTCCTGGCTAGATATCTACCTTCTCCTTACCCTTCTCCTATCTCTGCATGTCCTCCTTTGACCTCGATACACCTGGTTGACTAATCTTCTCCTCCTTCGGCTTGATCTGCCTCCTTGCCAATTGTGTGTTATTGCTCACCGTCGTCTGATAGTAACTCCTCGAGGTAAGTTGATCCCCTGCGATCTCACCAATGTTTTCGCCCACCGGATATTTTATCATCAGATGGTATGTTGATACGACCGCCTGGAATGCGTTTAGGCTCGTCCTCCCCATAATGATATTGTAAGATGACTCAGCTCCCACTACCACAAACCTTACCATCCACACATTCCTCGTCACTTCTGATCCCAACGCCACCGGCAAACTCACCTTGCCCATCGGCATTACTTCTCATCCATTAAAACCATAGAGAGCCGTGGCCACCGACTTCAACTCTATATTCAGCTCCTTGTTGATCTGCGAGAAACAATCATAAAACATCACGTCACCGAACTCCTGGTATAAATAAACACCCTCTTCACATCGAAACCTGCCACCTCCGCAGTAATCACCAAGGCATCATTGTGCGGCAACACCACTCCTGCAGCATTTTCTGCCTTAAAACTGATCACTGGCATATGAGCCGTGATTCCAACCTCCTCCCTCTTTCTCTTCACAGCTCGAGCATGTTCTTTCCTAGCCTTGTTGAAGTCGCCATCCGTTGGTCCTCCCGAAATCATATAGACCGTTATCCTTTTCACAAGAGCTTCACCCCCTTGCTCTCCATCTCTCCTCGGCCTCTTCCCTCGACCGTCTCGACCATCTCTATCATCCCCCTCCTCGCCTCTATCACTTCTCTCCTCCGAATCCTCCCGACATCTCCTCCTTCCTCTTCCTTTCACCTTATCATGATACACGAACTCCTTTAAATGCCCCGCCTGAATCAACCTCTCAATCTCATCCTTTAAATGCCTGCAATTCTCCACGGTATGGCCATAGTCCCGATGAAAACGACAGTAGATATCCGACCTAGGCCGAGTCGGGCCTGTAAACCTCGTCTTTGGCCATGTCACATCCTCGCTCGACATCTTCTGCTCCATCGCTTCGAGCACCTCCGTCATATCTTTTCTCAAAGGCATAAAATTATGGTACCTCTGTCTTTCGAACAACAATGGCCTCCCCTACCACCTGTCATCCTTTCTCGCTTGCTTTGAGTCTCGCCCCTCTCCTCTAGGCGACGCTCTTTTCGGTCCTCTCCATCTGGGTGAACTTCTCCTCGGCGACCTTCCCCTCGGTGGGCCTTTTTCCTTCTTTGGCTCTGGTCGAGCAGCTCCCTCCAATTTCAAGAACTCCACTTCCATCTCCTCCAAGTTAATATACTTCCTGCACCGCTTCAAAACATCCTCAAATGATCAACCAGGGGTCTTTGCCAGTGAGGTTCGATAAGGCCCTGCTCGAAGACTCCTTATCAACCCTCATGCTTACACCTCATCCAACGCCGAGTGCACGTTCAAATACGTTTGAACGTATTTGAAGCAACATACTTCCTCAACGACTCCTTCTCTCCCTGCTTCATCGCCATCAAGGTCAAATATGTCTTCCCCTGAGCCACCACGCTCGAGTACTGATTGGTGAGCTTGCTAGAAAAATCCACGAAGTCAGCGATCGACCCTGGGGTTAATTAATGGAACCAATCGAGTGCTCCCCCGCGCAAGGTCGATAAGAAAGCCCTGCAACACACAGAATCAGAATCTCCATGCAGCACAACCATATTCTCAAAAGTCCTCACATGCCTCGACAGGTCAGATGACCCGTCATATACCAAGTTGGTCTCCCTGAAATTATTCAGCAGAGGGGCCGCAAAGATCTCCCTCGAGAAAGGATGTCCGCGAGCTCTCCTCTTTGGCCTTCCCTCAACCTTGTCCTACAACAGGCGCAACAGTTCTGCCATCCTTTCCATCGCACGATCTCTCCCACAGCTGGACACATCCTCGTCCTGACTTCCCACCACCGTGGTCGGCGCGGTTGTGGGGTGCGACGTGTGACTTGTGACTTTTTGAACCGCCTGCGCCGCCGCAGCCGCCACCATCCTCTGCATCTCCTCCCTGTTCATCGCCATCATATGCTGACTAGGGATTTGCGCACCTTCTTGTGGTGGCACTCCTCCTTGCACCACCGCTCCTCCCGGCTGCGCTACCACAGGGTTCTGGGGCAGCGGCGGTGGCATCGCCGCCGCGGCTGCTGCACGGGCCTCTTGGGCACAGCTGGAGCTTGCATCTCCTCTAGGAACCGCCGTCGATGCTCCCACACCTTGAAGGAAGGGTGTAGGAGTAACCGGCGTCTGTGAAGGGCCAGAGAAACCCGAAGGAGGGCCTTGCCCCATCGGCCAGGTCGTCGTCCAAGCGTCGTCGAACGTCGACTGCAAGTTGGTTCTAGGAATTCTGTCCACCATAGCTGAGCTTCAAACACAACCTTTCGAACAAGAGTTCCCACAGACGGCGCTAATAATGCAAGTGTGAGCGTCCTGGTCCGGTTCGGAGTAGATCGATTCTTGTCCTCGCCGGTAGAACGCCGGAAACATGCAAATAACTCCTATGTGTATGAGTATACTGGAGTTGAATAATGGAAAAATCGTACTAAGGAAGAAAGGCTCACCCCCTTTATATAGGAGTGATACCTGACCTAAGGCTGCCCGGATTTGATGAGCTGGCTGCCCAAGCTGCCCGTCCGTACTCTGACACGCCTCGCGCATGTCAGAGGTGGCGCAGGGCATTTGGAGCTGTCAGAGGTGGTTGTCGCTATCAACCAATGTGTTCTCAACACGTGTCCTTCTGCACACGAGTGAATATTGTTTTGAAATTCTGTTAGAGGCTCTTACACGCGCCTGTGACTAGGCCGATCTACGAAGTGTTTAATCCTTTCCTGGTCGAATGATGGATTGGTCGACTGCTTGACTGGTCGACTGACTGAGTGGTCGATCTTCCTGCCACCTGGCTCGGCGTCTTCACAGTTCAGCCCTTTCGACCGGTTTGCCAGACCGGTTTAGGCTTGTGTGTATAATATCCTATATCAACAATAATAAAAATAATAGTATTTTTTATGTAGTTCGACCATTCGATTATTTCGGTTATCTAAAACAAATATATAAAAATTAATAGTTTTAATAGAAATTGTTCTTAATTTGGTTATTTGAATTAAAAAATTGAAATCATACCGAAATAACTGATATATAAAATAATAATAATAATAACATTAATTGACCCAAAATATAAAATTTCGTACCGAATTTCTATTCGTTGATCTTGTCCGATTTTGTGCAATCTGATAGGCATTTACGTGTAACTCGTATAATACTAACGTGCAATCGCAATACATAAAAAATATTTATATAAAAGATAATATTAATTTTCATAAAAAATAGAAATAAAAAAAATATTCGGTAAATTTTTTCATATAGTTCAACATGTTTGGCTATTTTATTTATTTTAAAAAATAAATCCGACCTTTAACCAAATAATATCATTTGATCGATTAGCATAATAACTGCAATTTTGTTAGATATAGCATGTTGTGTTATAAGGTGCAACATGTTGTATTATAAGGTGCACTGTACAGTTGTATAAAGTGCAACATATTGACATATAAGGTGCAATAATGAAATTTTGATACGTTAGCATGCTTATTTTTTTTTATTTGATGGATATTGAAATATTATGTAGATACATTTTATATATTTATATTGGGAATATTTTGGTGAAATTAAATCTTGTTAAGTACAATCGTCGTCCAACAGTTCAATCTATCATTTATTAAGGTATAGTGCACGATGTCGGTCTGTATTGTACAAGATTTAACCAACCGAATTGTTTTCTCAATATAATTTTAGAATGAACATAATTAAAATATATTTAATATGTTAATACTTTTATTTATTATTTTACATTATGTTTGTTTGAAAAATATTTTAGTTCGGCCGGTTTGATCTCTAGTGTGCAATTTGATAGTGGTGATAACGTGCAGCGTGTTGTTTTATAAAGTGCAACACACTGTTTTATAAAATACAACGCGTTGTTTTATAAAGTGCATTGTGTTTAAAAATAAAGCGCACTACTGCAATTTGATAGCGTGTTTTTTTCAATATAAAGTTTTATTATATATATTTATGAATCTAATTACACTAAATAATTGAAATATTTGTATGATTTATTATTTAACATTACTTTTATTTAACTTTTTATTTATTAATTAACATATATGTATACAAAATATGTAAAAATAATATTTGTATTGAATTTCAATAATTACAAATTTGGCTGAGTTCTGAATTGAAATATAATTAAAATATATAAAATTGCAATTTGGTCCTTGAACTCTTTCTAATTTTAAAAAAAATGCCCATCTCCATGGCAGGTTTAGGACTATTATGCAGATCTCGTTCATTTTCACTCAATCGGAGATGGTCACTCCGAAGTTTGCTCAACCGCTCAATGAACTTCTTGTTCGGGGTTGGTGGAAGGTCGAGTTGGTGGATAATGATGGTCGTCGGAGTTAGTCGTCGGCGGCAGAGGGTTGTCCGTTGAGTCCAGGTTGGCCGCGAATGGAAGGTTGTTGGAGATGAGTCGAAAGGGCTGATGATATTGTTGCGGAGACAGAGGAACATACGAGAAGTTGCAGACGATGTTCGACGGCGGAAGTGGCGTGGCGGCAGCGGAGGCGTGTAGAGGCAGAGTTGTGACAGTGGCGGCATCATGACATCGACGAGGACAACATGGCTGAAGGTTTGTCTGCGAGTGTGTGTGTTCCGCCGGCGAGTGTGTGTTGTGTGTGTGTCACGTGTGTGTGTGATGTGTGTGTGTGTGAGAGAGAGAGAGAGAGAAAGTGGTGAGGTTGGTGACAGAAAGGATGGGGTGTAGAGAGTGGTAACGTATTAATTTTGTGGGGCCCATTAATGTGGTGGGTAGTTGGTGTATTTTACCACATTACCCTTCATGAATGTATAATTTTAGCATTTATTTTAGTAATTAGATCATCCGATCTATTGACTACGATTTATTCTCATTTTTTCATGAAGAATCATTCTCATGT
>CACSLK010032525.1:8399163-8424995 GCA_902706635.1 Striga hermonthica | reverse complement strand
TTGAGTGGAACGCAAACACACGATCCTTCATCAGCGCGATGGCACGCGCGTGCACGGGAGGCGCGAGCGACGCCGAGTCCGCCAATGTAATACCCTATTCGACTGTGAATTTTTGGAGTTATTATTTATTTTTCCTTATTATTATTATTATTATTTATTATTATTATTGTTTGCTAATCTGATTATTTTTATTATTATGTTTGTCTAATTGCTTTTCAATGTTTAAATGTTTATTATTGTTATTAAATAATATTGTTGTTATTTAATTAAATGTCTAAATTGGCTAATTGTTTTAAATGTTTATTATTATTTAATAATAAAATGTGTTTAATTGAGTATTAGTAATAATATTAAAATGTTTTATATATATATTATTAGCCCGGTCTTATTTTAATTATCGAATGTTCGAACCGAGCTCGAGTCTCGTCTATTTAATTAAGAACCGAGAGAACCGAACCAGATCCCAACCGACTCGTTTCTCCCTTTCTCGTGCGTGTGGGTTAGCATGTGTGTGAGTTGTGTGTTGTGTATCTTGTGGGTTAAGTCAAGAGAACCCTACATGCTATAAATTTGGGATTTAACCCTCAGCTCCCCAAACCCTTATCAGTAAAGGAGAGCCCGCAGCTTTATTTTATTCCTCCTCCCAATCGTTCAAGCAGAAAAGTTTATCTACTCTATCTTCCTTCTCAATCGTTCCTTCATCCACAATCATCATTCCATCATC
Source organism: Striga hermonthica (assembly GCA_902706635.1). Taxonomy (NCBI): domain Eukaryota; kingdom Viridiplantae; phylum Streptophyta; class Magnoliopsida; order Lamiales; family Orobanchaceae; genus Striga; species Striga hermonthica. The sequence goes on along the minus strand of CACSLK010032525.1, from coordinate 8,424,271 downwards.
ACCCATCGACCACCATCAACAACCAGTCCAGCAGTCCCGATAAGCATTCCTTCTGGCGACCCCTTTTCTTCTCGGCGGGCCCCGTTCCAGTCGCGCAGGTAACCGGCGAGCATCCCCAGCCTCTCGCGTGATCGTCATTCTCACCACGAATCACCGTCGGCGAACCGAGCTTTCCCGTCGAGTCCTGTCAGTGCTAGCGTATAGCTCGTTTCAGTCCGTACGGCCTCTCCATTGCTCATTTATCGTACCTTGTCCTGAGAACGGTACCAAGGCTCAATCACCCTTCGCATTTAAGTGTTGTTGTGATTATGATATTGTCAAATTATCTTGTTTAAATTGGATTACAGAGGTGCACTCTGTTATGTGAAAGTGAATGTGATTCGCTCATGTTGAGAAAGTGCAGACTATGAGTTCAGTTGTATAAGCTTTGAATAGCTGTTTAATTGGAGCCGAATTGTATGTTGTGTTGTGTTTAATATTCTTGTTTTTGTCATCTATATTTTGGTTTCAATATTAAGATTTTGAAACATAGCAGCAAAAATAATGTTTGCGCAAGCCTTAGTCAAGTGTAAATTTTGAGTTATGTTTACGTGGCTTTAGCTCGAGCTTTATTGCTTATTTGGCCGAGTTGTTTATTGTTGGTTATGCTAAGATGTTGCTGGATTATATTGCTGAAAATATGTATATGTGATTATTTTATTAATTACCATGTATGTATCCTCTTGTTCTCGTTGCTTCGGTTTATTTCCGAAACTGAAGTGAACTTGTATTTTTCGTGGAATTCCTGGAGTTTTAAGTAGTTGGAGTCGTCCTTGAGCTGTTAGTTCAAGTTTGGAGTCGTTTCGATGTATATATTGCGAGTTACGATTTTTATAAACAGAACTAGCTGCTGAACCGTAATAAATTCACTAAAAATCGTGTACTTCTACGAAGGATGTGAAATTTTGTATGTGATATCCTATGATGATTATACATGTTGTGTAAAAATTTCATGATTTAGTTCCAATTGTAACTATTTTTAATAATTGTTTTGATTTCTGTGTAGAATTGTATAAATTACATATAAAATCGAGTCGAAAATGGCTGAATTTTGAATATGTTGTCCCTCTGTCAAATAATCATGTTGTGTAAAAGTTTCATAATTTTTGGAATTCGTTTGCTAGGGAAATCATTTATTTTGAATTTTGGGCAGAAACTTGTTTTAATTTTGTAAAATCAATTCTTTACTGCAAATTGCTGAAACATGGTGAAATATGTGATTTTAGGTGCTCTATTATGTGGTAAATCTCTAGCTTAATATCCTGAGCCTAACTCCTAAACCATTGGTAGGTTTGTTTTGTAGTCTTCGTAGTCGTTTGCTGAACTATTTGATTTTCTTGTCAACCCAATATATGTTTTGCATGTTATATGTGATCTTTTTGGATTTATTGAGATGTTCTGAGTCTAGTAGTCAACTCCAAGTACGTAACTCTGCTAAGGAATCCACGAGTCACTTAGTCGATATGGTTTCGGCTAAGTATGTGTCGCTTTGTGTGTTGCTTTGTGTGTTATTTTGTGCTGAATAGTCTGTTGATAAGACGGTAGTAATTGTTGTAAGTTCTTCTAGCTGAAATTTTGCCATAATTCCTTCAATTGCTTGTATTTTGGCTATATCCCGGTATCCAGGTGGGTTTTAATCTAAAATTTGCTATGTTATAATTGAGGTAAGATTTTTATATTAAGTGTCTATGAATGTATGTGTGAGTCATGAGACGGTGCCTAGTGGTGGGCGATCTTCAACCTTGTGATAGGTAGACTCATTTTAGCCTAGTTTAGTATGATCTAGTTATATCATTTCGGTCGTGTCGATATTTCGAGATCATGCGTTGAGCCCTAGTCGAGCTGTATGATTTCAATTGTGGACTGCAACTCGGTTATGAATATTTGTTGAATTATCTCCTGCTAAATGACCTTATTTGTTTTCGATGTCTTCATAAGAATTGTAGATGCATGTCTTAGGGTTAAAATTCAACTGGAATAATGATTATATGACAAGTGTGCTGCAAGTTATGTTGACGTTTAAATCACTACGAGGGTTAGGCTTTGAAAACTTTTGTTTTATTTTCGGAAATAGAGTTTACTTTTAAAACGTGTGCTTATATAGCCTATATGAGCTGAGTTAGATCAAGTGAATGTTTCTTATATGTTTATATAGCTTAAGGAGAGTCGAGCCTCCGACAGCTACTTCAGTTTCGAGCACTTGCAACAGATATTTTCAGTATACCAGGTGGGGGTCATGTACTGGGTTCCACATCATCAATAATTACTTTACCATGTCTAAGGTATGGTCGAGATAGTATGATCTCCCAGGTGAAAGGTCGAACAAGGGCCTTCATATTCCATCTGGTACCCGATAAGGGCCGACCTAAGGTCCTTCAGTTTTATCGCATGGTGTGCACACGAGCGGCCGAAGTAACGGTCGATAAGGGTGTTTCAGACCACAGATACAAGAACAAGTTTTCAGTTTCAGCTCTATATATTTTAGTCATGATAAGTTATTATCGATGTTGTATTATTCAGTACTGGTCTTTGCGGAGCATAGTGGTTTGCTCACGCCCCCATTGTGTTTTTCAGTGACAGAGTCGAGCGTGCTGGGTGAGCTGAGCAGATGTGGCAAATGTGGTCATGATTACGAGGACATTTTATATACGCATTTTATGTCCTTAATTCATGAACCAATTACATTATGTATGCGTGTAATAAGTATGTTTCCTAGACTTATGCTTTCGCTTAATTAGACAGTGTGAGACATCAGACTGTATGTATGGCTTCCATTATCTCCGTAACGGTTTGATTGGGTTACATGTTAATTTATGTCCGTATAAGTAGGATAAGCAAGTTTCATCTATAGCATCCCGCAACAAGTTAGTATTTTCGAAAACCAGCTCGCACGATCTTTCGAAAATAAAAGCAAAAATTTTACTTTGATTTTTTTCAAAGCTAGTTGAGGCGGGGTGTTACAATCATAGTATCTACATAATAATATAATATGTAATCACATAATCAAGGTATATAAATAATAAAATAAAATACCATTAATTAAAATAAACTCAGAAAAATTTAATATTTGAACGGGTTAAATTCGATTTATGATTAAACTGAAATCGCCGAACGACGAACGTTTTAAAATAAAATAATCGGGTACTTAAATATATAACATAAGTACTAAATATTGATGACATCACAACCGATAAAATAAATATATTCTTATAATTAAAATTTGATAAATTGATTAATCTGAGAAATTCTATAAATAAAACGGGGTGCTACAATCTACGCTCCTTAAAATGAATTCTGTCTACAGAATTCGAAAACAAAAGAAGACAAACGAAGTAAAAGAATACTAAGGGACTCAAAACGAGAAAGTCGGGAATCTCCTACTAATCTCGGCCTCCTTCTCCCACGTCGTCTTGGACTCGTCATGTCGCCTCCACTGCACCTTCACATGGCTCACTGCCCAGTTCCTCATCTGATGGACATACGACCTCAACAAGTCTCATAATACCTCGATCGTGAGATCATCGGTCAAATAATCCTGGTCGACACGTGGAACTGAGTTTCAGCATGGTGCCCGGGTCACGCCGAAAACATACCCACAATCTCGACACACCCGTGACTTCTTGCCGAAGCGATTGTCACGTTAACTGTGCAACCATGCACGCTGTATAGCCCCGCTATACTCATTCTTACAACACACGATTCTCCGACACAAACGTAGCCCCTCATGCTCCGTTTGCTGGTAACATAAGTCCCCTATCTCGCCATCTCGAAAAATTCTCGCATAGGTATAGGAAACCTATCGACCATGCTTCCTAATCAAAACTATCGATCAAGGATGCAAACACGATTCGGTGGAACTTGGAACTTTCGGTGGTTAAACCGTCCAAATAAAAAATAAAATGGACGTTTGAATTATTAATGCACTGTCCTCCGAGAGGCGACACGCTCGCAGGCGCTGCATATGCGGGACGCGAGGACGCTCACGTGCACCTGTTCAGAGACCAGCCGTAAGGTCAAGGTCTGGCCGTACACACTGGCCTGGAGTTCCTGTGTTCGGTCATGGGGGCTGCATCCTTCGTGCGAGTCAATGGTCGGCATTGCAGTTGGCTTAACGTCTCTCAGAACGAGCGTGCCTGCTCAACCACCACTTCGCGTGGCACCACCTAGCCAAGGTCGGTGATCAGTTCAAAATATAAATAAAAAAATTCAATTTCTAGGTTTCGACAAGAAAATTTAATCCGTGGTTTTTCTCAAAACGAAAAATTTTCTGACTTGGGATTTCACATAGGCTAAGACAATAGCAAGAGAAGGGTTTTTCCACAAAATGTGTACAAATGGGGTTCATTCCAAACAAGGTTTTTGGTTTCTCTCGAATTCGAAAGTTTCAAGGTTTCAAAATAACAGGGCATAAAACCAAGTTCCAAGTCCACTACCTTATTCTAACAACACACTCTAACACGCCGAAAGACCCAACGCTAGAGATAGGCAAAAATCCTCAAAGGAAAATCTAATTTGGCTCTCCAGTCGAGAATGGTACTAGTCAGCGGTTCTTTCCGAGACACCAACTAGTTAGCTCACTTAGGCTCTTCCGACTAACAGTGTCGACCATCACGTCAGCTCTTCTTTCAGTAGCTAATCGTGCTCGCAGTCCTGAACGAGCTATACTTATCTGTACTGCCCAGAGTTCAAACCTCAAGGTCTAGGCGAGAGGCTTCTCTCATCGAAATGACCTCGATCACGTCTTCGGGTATTTCCGTTACGTCTCGGCATTCTTAATGATACACTATGATGTCGCTGTAGATTTACATCCAGACATTTCGTCGCAGTCATCGTTGCATTACTTAGCACAAAAAGAATCACTATTTGACTGCAGATATTCTCATCCGGTTCAAAAGTCCGTTTTGGTACGTCGACTCCTCGATCTTCGGCTGACGGTACATCGGCCTTGAATCGGTTTTAAATTATTTTGCAGTTGCACTCAGATGATTGAACAGCTCTTCACCTCGTGATTGTAGTTGATCATCCTTCCTCGTCCATCAGTTAGGTTTACGGTCATCAATGTGCAGCATTCTTTTAAATACATCATCTTCTCCGGTGTTCAGGTTGGTTGTAATTCGTCTTGCTCGTCTGATGGTCTTCTTTTTTGTTCCTCCGGACTACTCCTAGGTGCACCCAGATGATTGGTGAGTCTCAGAAATGGTCCAACTCGTCCTTGATAACGATAATAATTAATTGGTTTGGATGAATGGAATACCCAAACACAACTGAAAGAATGATATAAAACAAGCAGAAAGCTGGAAACACTTGTCTTATTTGGTACATCAGGTCGTAAAACTTGATTTCAAAACTCCAAGCGAAGAAGAAACAAACACAAGGGTTTTTCAAAAGTCCAAGGAAGTGAAAGATTTCCCCCGAAGGCCAAAAAGAAATAATAGAACAAAAACTTGTCAAAGTTTACAATGAAACGCAACTTTAAGAATATAGGCGGCTCTACGCTTCACAATGCACATGTTCCAGGCTCGACTACCCTCTTTAAAAGATCCTTCATAATCTTTTAAGGTAAGACACCTTCTTTGAATTAGTCGACGACTTTCGGTCGGGGAAAACTATTTCTGATGCGACATACGAGTTAATCACAACAAGATAAATGACCGTCGCTGGCCTCCAGGTTACGATACCATAGAGGATTGCGACGACGTTCGTATTTTCGAGTACACGGGCTCAGAGTTATCTCAAACAAAAACACCAACCTTGCAACAAATAAGGTTTAGCAGAAAACAAATTGCTTATCCTTATTCGTATACAAAGCCTCTAAAAAAGTTAGTTCCAAGCATCAAATACAAGAATTGCACAATAATTTGAAAGATAAACACGGAAAACAGAAAGATATTATAGACAACATACGGTTTCAATTTCTCGGTCGGTTGTCCACTCTTTGGTCAGTTCATCCTCGTCTTAAGTTAGAGCATGCTCACGGGATTCTCCCTCTGTATCGACCCAATATCGAGCAGAAGAGTTCATCCACGTGACGGTTCACATTCGTCCACCGTTGATCCTCTCTGTTGTAGGTCACCAATCTCCTTCTCAATGCCATCACAACAGTTCCAAGAAAAACATTCCTCGGTGATGATTCTTTTTCATTCACACCTGAAATGGGACGACCCGATTCTCTTTTGGCCTCAAATGCCAGTAGTCGGTCTTGCGAACGATAACAGAATGGTCGAGTTAGGACTCGGCGTAAGCAGTACGCTGGATCCACTTGATTTTACGGAGTCATTCTGTCAAACAGTCAGCCTTCGCGGTCAACGTTCATAATTCTCGCCATAAAAAGTAGCCATTGCTTTCCTCGAGATTTCTCCATCCTCGAAAATCACGTTAGCAATACCTAATCGATCATCAAAACTCTTGGCTTTGAACGACAACACATTCAATCACTAAATTTCAATCCTCACACTCCAATGATTGGGTTCCACCACGCCTCCTCTGGTCCACTTGTCAACTGCCCGAGACGTTCGAAGGATCCCGCACATTCGGGACCTTTCGGTTATCTAATCTCGATAAGGCATCCTGACGTTGGTCACCAGAAAGTTATGGTGCATAAACGCAAATCTCATTTATCGACGAGGTAGCTCGCACAAGGTGCTAACTCGAAACTTATAGAGAGAAAGTTTCTAGGGTTCATCACTAAACACTAGAATTCGAATTATAACAAAGGTAGATAAGTCCTAAGCCCCATATTAAATAAGCAGAACAACATATCTCATACCTCGAGCTGGCGCGGCGAGACGAAAGCGAGTGGTTAAGTGGTCACTAAACATACTAACACCAGAGACAGTCTACAGAAACGCAGAATAGCTCTGATACCATACTGTAACGCCCTGTTTTATTTTAAAGAGTTTACCGAATTTATTTATACAAATGAGAGTAAAGTTTTTTCACAAAGTACCAATTTAAAATTTGAACGTAAACGGGCGCTACTTAACTACTAATAAAAATAACAATGAAGACCAACTACAAAAACCTACACATGCATCTCTAACAACATAATAATCAAACCAAGTTATAATAAGATTTCAAAACCAAAATCAAGAGATTTGAACATGATCGCATCAACATGTTCAAAAAGTTTAAGAGGAAGCATCATAATCCGAAAATAACAATCCAACATAAATAAATAATGCGGAAGCAAAGACATGATGATCCAATAACCACCACTTGCTCGTCTCTCGCTGCCGCCGCCAACAATGCTCAACCTAAAGATAGGAAGAGGAAACAAGAGGACAAAACAAACAATAGGGGTGAGTAAAATCACCATGGTCACCAATATCGCATAAGTCTATCTCGCATAAAGATGCGAAAACATAAATAGAGTATGCATAGAAACCAGTTCTAACTCCCTATTCGGCCCTATCGCAAACCTCCTATGTACATACAACAACCTTTCGATCAGACATGGGCAAGGAAGTAACCAAAAACCTTCCCACCCCGGCTCGACATGGGCTAAGGGATCCTTTCCAGGAGACAGTCGAGATGTTTTTTCTCAACACACGGGCTAGGGCGTCCTCCTCCCAGATACGACGGGCCGGTGACCTCGCACTGCTTATGCATTCATCAAAGGCACTAAAGGCTAGACGCCTCTGGCGGTGTAACACAATAGACTAGGGTTCTCAGGCATACTTAAGTTATCGAGACGAACATTTATATGAAATAACAAAAATGCGATAAGTATAGATACAACAATTGTACCCACCTGGTCGAAAGCAAGAGATAACGCAAAACACGTGTAGGTAGCGAGCTCAGCTCGTCAAACACCTACATATATTAAAATAGCCCGATAAATGACTATCCAATACACGAACAACTTATAGCAACATACATGGATTCCACTCAACACATCTATGTCATATAGGCATGCATTTAACAAGTAAAACCCAATTTCAAATGTACAACACGAGATTTCCAAATTTTAACCCGCGCAGCGATTTTAAAATCAACACAACTTGCAGCCCATATATCATATAATCATGATTCCAGTTGCATTTGAACCCTAGGACATGCCTCTACAATTTTTATTAAGACATCCAAAACAAATAAGGTCAATTACTAGGAGATAAATCATCAAACATTCAGAACTGAGTAGCAGTCAAAAATTAAGAACATGCAACTGGCCGAACTTCAGTAATTGCTAGATAACTGGAGCTACAGACATGCTTTTAATGAGATTCAAAAACCACATGGAAGATAACTCAAATATCTACAACTTTGCTGAAGATCATATTGACAAGTAATGATATTATCAATGAGTTTAAACACAAAATATTTCATTCATAAAATTTGCCTGAGACTAGAGTATGATATAAACAGCACCTCAGTATTTGTCATCTAACTCATGCTACAGACCTTCAAATGACATGATTCTTGAATGCTTAGAAAGCTAAAAAATAAGGCTACAACTTTCATTTCACATAAGCATATAAGGTCATTAAGATGGTGTAAAAGCTACTAACATTTAGAATCAGTTTTTTGCCAACAGTTCAACACTCAACTCATACATATTTTTATTCAATAGAACATAACTCGAGCTACAAACATCATATCAGCATGAATCTTATCTCATTAGAAAACTAAGAAACTTACCTATAACTTTTATGAATATCACAAATTTATTTGTGCACATTAAGACACAATAATTAGGCCAAACAGTTAGTGTAACATGCTGCCGGATTTTTCAGAAAACTGTTTGCACAATAATTTTGTAAAAATCATAACTCACTCGATTCAAATCAGATTTACAAAATTCCAAAGCTTACTGATAGCTAACAAGATGAACTACAATTCATATGAAGAACACATTTTCAGAAATTGATGTCATAACAGAGGCACCTTACCTCCTTCAAGAAAACAAAATGAGGAGAAATGAAAGAGGTGTTGCTCGGTTCTTCTACTTCTCTCCATTTCTTGCTTGAAATCCGTTTTTCTCTCTATTTTCTCAAGTTTTACAAGTTTTTAATGGTCTAATTTAAGATAAAGAATGAGACATTAGAACATGACATGAGGGGACATAAGATCTAGATCCAATCTAAATCTAAGACTAATAATTTTTAATACCATTTGCTCACATGATGGCAAAGAAAGTAACATGGCTCTATAACTCTTATGGATGAGTGTGGATTCGGGTTTTGGTGCTCAAAATGACTGAAAAACATTACTTATTAGGAGCCATCTTGGAACATGCTAAGAAAATGAGAATAACAAAATTTACGGAACCGAATTCGGACTTCAAACGAACGGTTACCGTAAAACTGAAAATTTGACTAAAATTTGATTTTAACTTTTTTAATTCGGTTATGATGGTTGGAAATACTATTAAAGAGATGACAATATAATGGTCTTAAGTTCTGGTTGAATCGTTTTGAAGTTCGGGTCTGAACGGTTCTAAAACGAATTCAAACGAACAAAAATTCGGCTTACGCGATTAAACCGAAAAATTCAAACTGCAATTGATAAAATAAAATCAACCAAGCTATATAATCATAGTATCCACATAATAATATAATTTATAATCACATAATCAAGGTATGTAAATAATAAAAATAAAATACCATTAATTAAAATAAACTCAGAAAAATCTAATATTCGAACGGGTTAAATTCGATTTATGATTAAACTGAAATCACCGAACGACGAAAGTTTTACAATAAAATGATCAGGTATTTAAATATATAATTTAAGTGCTAAATATTGATGACATCACAACCGATGAAATAAATATAATCTTATAATTAAAATTCGATAAATAGATTAATCTGAGAAATTCTATAAATCGAATGGGGCGCTACAATATGAAAATGTGATCTTCATGAAACATGTAGTACATATTAAAAGATTTTATTAGGAGTTAAAATCTTGCAATTTGGAGTTTTGGTTGATTTTTATATTATTTTTCTAATTTGGGTTTATGCCCAGAATTTTGAAGCAGTGGTTGTGTATATGCATGGAATATATGCACTGAAATGATGCCTTTAACGTGATTATATGTATAAATGCTCTCCATGAAATTTGTATCTTTCCTTGTGTAGTTTCTGCAGGTTTTAAGTTTGTATGATTTGGAGTTCTATAACTCGTGTTAGTGTTGTTTTAATGAAGTGTTGTAAGTTGATAAATGGTTATTCTGGCAGATTTCTTGACCTAAGTGTTTTATGCTTAAACTCGATTTTAAAGTTATCGTTGGCTTACATGATCTACATGAAAGTTGTGGATATATATGTTAGATACTCACTGGATTTAGAATCACCTGAATAGCACGCTTGTAGCTCCTGTTTTCTTGGAAATACTGAGACTATACGAATTGTTCATTTTTATTTTTGGACTGCAGCTATGTTTTGTGTTGTTGTTGAAATAATTATGTGTCGAGGTCAGAATTAGTTGAAGTTGTCTTCATAAAAAATTTTATTTCTTATCTTTCTATGAGTACTTGATTCATATTTTTAGCATTACTATAGCTCGACTTATCCTCAAAATGCCGCCACCTTGTTTGAACGTTTTGACTGCACCTATGTTTTGGATGTTTGTTGTATTATGTGCATTTAAATGATTTTACCTGCCTAAGTGTTCTTCATGAAAGTGATAGAGGCATGAGTTAGGGATATTTTCCAAGTAGTTTCATCATAATATGGTCTGTAGACTGAAAACTACATGAATTTTAAATTCATCGCACATGCTGATAATTGGTGCAAGTTCATGTTTAGGTTTCTAAATTTAATTGTATTGTTTAAATGCATGTTTATGTGGCATAACTGAACCATGTAAGGCTATGTGATGCTTATATGATCCTTCAATGTCCTAAGTGTTGAAAGTTAAGCAAGCCAAGATATCCACCAACCGAAAAGACTTATACATAAAACGTTTTCAAAGCAAGGCGAGCAAGGCGAAGCCAAGCGAGCTAGTTTTCAAAGCTTATGCATATGTATAAGACTAGTGAGTTTAAGTTAAGCCTTGATAAGATTTTAATTCATGTCCCAACGAATTGTAGTTTTCGAGGAATCGAGCCTCACTCTTTTTCAAGTACAAGCTAAAGTCGAGCATTTCGATCAGGTGGGTTTATTATTCAAAAGTTGTCTATGCCTTGAACTGTGAATATGTTTACTTACTTGGGTATAATCAAAGTATTCAATGTGAACATGTAACCTAAGGCATGAGCCGTGTCGGCCGTCGGACGGTATTCCCGTAGTTATAGAACTTACCCCGAGTGGGTAATCTCCTCTTTGTCCTTCGCGAGGACCTTGGCATGAGCCTTGGTCGGTGATGGATTTCTTGCCTAAAACCCTCGGGGTTGGCAGACCTTTCTAATACCCTCGAGGCTGACAGTGGATTTCTGTCTAAAACTCTCCGGGTTGAAGGATGACCCTCCTACTTTGGCAACGTTAGAGTTCCTGCGGGGAGACGATACGTGTACCAAATGTAGTCTATTCTGATAGGTGTGCACATGAGATATAATCTTCTCTGGATATGAGATGGGAAAATTTATTGTCTATGTTCATACTTGTGATCATGCCATATTTACTTTTTGTACTCACTTATTATAATTGTTCATGCGCATAGCGGTGAGCACAACAGATTCCATCTGTGCTCATCCCCACATGCTCTTCATGGATGCAGGTAGAGCTGGCGGCATCATGGCAGCGAGAGACGAGTGGTGGTCGGCTGTTTGACCAGACCTCATTATGTAGCTTCTGCTTTGCTATATATTATGATTATTTTTGTCATCAGGCTGAACTCGGGATTTATGTTGCATTTAAACCTTGGGTTTTATATGCATGATTTTGACTCTAGATTATCAATGATTTGAGAAATTCAAACACTGGTTTGGGGAGATGCCCGTTTGCTAATAATCAATTTCGGAACTTTGTTTAAAACCCTGTGAGGGTGGTTTCGATTTGACTTTGGATATTCGATGATGTTTAAATTACTTGCGAGTAATTGATATGTGAAAATTCGTAAATGTTGGTTATATGTCGAGTAACGCCAGACGATTTATGAAAAGAATTTCGAAAAATTTCCGTTGACTTTTTGAAAAGTCCTTGACTTTCGTCAAATAAAAGTGGGGCAATACAGTGTGCTAGTATAAGAGTTGGTTAAAAAAAGTGGAAATTAGACCAACTATATCTAGAGGGCAGAGCAGTAGATCCTCAGACAAAGGAATGGACACTCCAACTGAGCCTGACAAGACTCCTTCAACTCCCATCAACACAGCAAATCTTGAAGGTAGACTGCTTATTGACAAAGTGGTGGAGGTGTCCTCTATTCCAATAGCAACCCCTAAAAACTTAAACATAGTGGAATCCAAGTCTTCAAAACAGGATGTTACCAGCGGCCAAGAGTGTGCAGACAACGTGGATCAAACTCCTTCTCATACAGTCCAAGTCCTTACTGACCATGAGAAGATGGATTTCACTGTTGCTAAGGAAAAAAAGGTACATGATTCCCCAGGCATGCATAAGGCCATTGCTTCCAGCTTGGAATCTTCTCTTAACCCTACTCCTTTAGCTCTAACTAGACCTAAACTAAGAACTTAGAAGAGAAATAACATTAAAGAGGGCAGACTCCAGAGAAACCATAAAGAAGATCTCAATTCTCAGCTGCAGAGTCTCAAAAGGGGTAGACAAGGGGGTACAACTCTGATAACTGTGGATGAAGAAGCACAATGTGTGGAGACAAAACCTAAAAGATCCAAAGTCAACTCTGACCAGGTGGAGCAGGCCAGCCTCAAATGGCCCTAATGTGACCAATAAGAGTTGTGGTGTGGAATTGTAGAGGCCTGGGTGGGGTTTCTACAATTCCCCAGCTCAAGGAGTCCTTAAGGACCCACCATCCATATGTTTTTTTTTTCTGAAACAAAAAAACACAAATAAGTTCAAAATGACAGTTTGCAAGAAGCTGGGGTTTGTAGATAGATGCAGATTGGTGGAACCTAGAGGGCTAAGTGGAGTTCTTCTTTTGGCATGGAACCATAAGGTGGAATTGAAGCAGGTGATCTGTGAACCCTACTGTATTGAAGTTGTGTTCAAAATACAGAGCCATGAGCAGTTTAGATGGATTGTGTTTGTGTATTTAAGCACAGAAAGAAACACTATAGAATTACAATGGAAAGAGCTAGAAATCAAGAAAGATTACAAGGGGCATAATTAAAGCATAGTAGGGGACTGGAATGATCTCGATAAATCAGAGGATAAGAGAGGATGAAGACCAAGACCCCAATCTTGCCTCCTGAACTTTTAATCATTTTTGGCAAACATGGGTATGACTGAGGTTCTTCACAAAAGCTACCCATTTACTTGGGGTAACAACAGAGCAGATGAAAGTTTTGTAGAAGAATCTCTGGATAAAGGCTATGCATCTTTGGATTGGCTCAGCAAATTCCCTCTCTCCCAGACAACCTCAATCTTCAAGAGCTCATCTGATCATTACATGCTGCTTTTCTAAGATGAACCCATTAAACCCTCAGAAACAGAAGGTTTTAATTTGACAATAGATGGTTGAGTAAAGAAGGACTTGATTCACTAGTCCAAAGAGCTTGGGAGGATCATCAAGGAGGCACTCCTCTTTTCAGCCTCAAAGAGAAGATGAAAAAGGCCAGGATCGCTCATCTCCAGTGGAGCAAATATTTCAGAACAAACCAGAAGGCACAAATGGAGAGTTTAACAATGAGGATGGAGGTGATGAGAGAAGCAGGTGGTCAAAGAAATTGGTCAGAATGGGACAAACTACAGAGGGAGCTTGATAATGCAAACCAAACAGATGAGCTATTCTGGAAACAAAAAGCCAGAACTCAATAGCTTCAAGAAGGAGATCAAAACACTCATTTTATCCATGCTTGGGTGGTTCAGAGGAGGAAGCATAATGCAATTAGTAGACTAGTTGTTGATCAACAGAGAACCTGTGAGACAAAAGAGGAAATTGAGTCCCATGTTGAAGACTTCTAAGCAACCTTTTCTCATCTGAACGCTCTTATGGAGGGGATAGTCTCCTTCAAAATGTTCTCCAGACACTAACAGATGATGTTAATGCAGAGATTTTGGCACCAGTTGAGGTAGAAGAAATCAAACTGGCTCTTTTCTCAAAGAATCATGGGAAATCACCTGGTACTGATGGCATGCCAGCCCTATTTTTTCAACACTTTTGGCCTCTCATCAAGGATGACCTATGTGCTGCAGTGGTCAGCTTCTTTCAAACTGGTAAACTCCTTGCTTATTGGAATCACACTTTAATCACTCTTGTCCCTAAATGTGTAAATCGTGAACATCTAAGCCAATTCAGGCCTATCAGTTTATGTGTTGTGGTTTAAGTTGATTTCCAAAATTTTAGCCACTAGATTAAGGAACTGTATTAATGGCTGTGTGAATGAGGCTTAATATGCTTTCTTATTTGATAGAATGCTTAGTGACAATGTTGTTATTGCTCAAGAAGGGCTGCATTTTTTGAATAGACAGGACTGGGAAACATGCATATATGGCTATAAAGTTGGATATGATGAAGGCATTTGATAGGATTGAATGGGACTGCATTAAATTCACTATGCTAAAAATGGGGTTTGCTACTCAGTTTTTTAAATGGATCATGGAGTGTGTGACTATCGTTTCTTTCTCCTTTATCATCAATGGTAGCACTAGTGGTTACATTCCTGCTGAGAGGGGGATTAGATAGGGAGACCCCCTAACTCCCTACACGTTCATTCTTGTTTATGAATTATTATCTGCTCTTATTTCTACTGAAGAAGAAAGAGGAGTTTTCAGGGGTATTTCTTTGGCCAGAGGAGCTCCTATTCTTACTCACTTGCTTTTTGCTGATGATTCATTAGTTTTTTGCAAAGCTCATAGGTATCAAGCACATGTTCTTCAATCTATCTTGAAAAGATACCAACAATTCTCTGGGCAAAAGTTGAACATGGCCAAGTCCTCAATCTTCTTTAGTAAGAACACCGACATCTCTGTTCAGAATGAAGTTTGTCAAGTGTTCCCTGGAATCCAAATTCAAAAATCCTCAAGGTATCTGGGACTACCTCTGGGAATTGGCCACTCTAAAAAGGAGGTCTTTGGGTTTGTTATAGATGTTGTAAAGAACAGAATTATCAGCTGGAAAAACAATTTCAGCTGGTAAAGAGATTCTAATCAAATCAGTCCTTAATGCACTTTTCATTTTTGTGATAGATTGCTTCATTTACCTCAGAGTATCTGTAAGGAAGTAGCAAGTATATTTGCTAGGTTCTGGTGGAGCAGAGGCTCTGAATTTGGTAAGGGCCTGCACTGGAAGAGGTGGGATTTGCTAACAATGACCAAGAAACAAGGAGGCTTAGGGTTCAAAGATGTGAGCTTTTTCAATGATGCAATGCTGGTAAAACAGCTCTGGAGAGTACTTACCAAGCCACATCTTCTTATGAGCAGAATATTAAAATGCAGGTACTTCCCTAATTCTTCTTTATTTGATGAAGGACTCAAACAGAGCTCATCTTGGCTTTGGAGGTCTTGGTGTAATGTGAGGTGGATCCTTAGGGAAGGCTTGCAGGTAGATATAAAAAATGGTGAACCAGTCAAACTCAAGGATACAATTGGGTGCCTAGTATCATAAACAGAAGTCCCCAGCTCAAGGATAGCCATGGAAGTGGGTAGCTTAAAGTGGCAGACATCATTGACAGGAACAACAACGAGTGGAATGAAAGGTTAGTTAGAGAGTTGTTTCAAGAAGATGATGGTGTTGAGATCCTGAAAATCCAGAATCAATGACCCTATGCTTGAGGATAAATAGAGCTGGAAAATGGGGCAAAGAGCTAAATTCTCTGTGGCCTCTTCCTATACCTTTCTCCACTCTAAGAAATTATTGACACTGGACAAAGCCAAAGGTAGTAGCACAGCCTTGAGGAATCAGAAGGTTAGGTACAGAACTTGGCATCTCCAACTTCAGGGCAAACTAAAACACTTTCTTTAGAAATGTGTATCAGGTGCTCTACCTGTTTGTACAAATCTGAGAAGTAGGGGAACTGATATGGATGTGATATGTGCTTGTTGTGGTGAATCTGCAGAAACAATTGAACATATTCTTCTTGAACGTCCTAGAGCAAAAAATGTGTGGAAGCATGCCCCAGTTAACTGGGATGGAATCAGAGCTGACTGTTGTAGGTTTGAAGATTGGTGGGGGTTTGTCTATTCCATTAATAATGTTGCGGTCAATGAGGCAAGGATAGAGATAACCACATATATCTTGTGGTGGCTTTGAAAATTGAGGAATCTGTGGATATTTATGTTGGTGTTATATACTGAAAGCTTGGCTTTCAATGATATTACACTTTTACCCTTTCTGAATGAGAAACATGTCAGACTAAACAAGTTCTATGTTCTATTGTTTTGCATTAGATAGTGTGGGTCGTCATCGGGCGAACCGAAGATCATACTATCAGTTACTCGCGAAACAAGAATAAAGGTTCACAACCTAGATGGACATGAACACCCCATCGCGAATGGTTATAGTGTGGGTCGTCATCTTGACTGATTAGTTGCACTAGTACATTTATGTATTGAACAGAATCCCAGAGAGGAGCAGTTTGTTTTATACTGATCGTGTAAACGAACTAGGCCTCGGTTAATTATTGCTTACTCTTAACCCGTAAGATATTAAACAGGCATATATGTGTAGTGCTTATTACTTTGATTCACATGGGTGAGGCTTAGTGAACTGGGCCAATAGACCTTCTGCCTTAGGTAATTTTGCTACACGTAGGATGTGTTGTTAGGATATTTACGGTCACCATGTACGTTAGTTTGATGATGCCCCCAGAGTGAGTTCATGAAAGAATGTTATGCTAAACCTTGCAATTGGATTAAATTCCGGCATAATATGAATGTGATGAACGAGCGCTAGCTTCGGTGAAATAATAATAAATTAATTAATTCTTGATTGTCAGTGATCGAATTAATTAATGGACATTATATCTTAAACATAGAGAGATAAATCGAGCAATTATTATTGGAGTCTCAATTGTAAATTGGGCTAGTAAAAGGGAGTGCAATAATATAATATTAGTGGATTATTTAATATTATTTAATTTATTAAAATAAGTGGGCTGACCCACAAGTATTTTAATTAATTAAGGAGCTTTTTTTCTAATCTCCTAAGGGTCCCTACTGTAGCTCTATATATACATCATTAAGCTCATGGGAATAGTAGAGACGTCTCATAATTCATGCCCCCAATACGCACGTCATCTCTCGCTCTCTCTCTCTCTCTCTCTCTCTCTCTCTCTCTCTCTCTCTCTCTCTCTCTCTCTCTCTCTTAGTTCCCATTCGAGTTTTTGTCTTCTTCTTGTCGCTCCACTGATACAAGTTGAAGAATGGTTTATTGAGTAATACAGTAGAAGATCTGTAAGTAAACCAAGACGAAATATATTTTATCGTACAAAACTAACCGGATGTCCGACCAAGGTGTGCAGCATACCTAGACGACTCTCTTGACAAGAGATTTCCAACCTTGCTGAGATCTCCGTCGTCTGACGCCGCACGCGCCTTCACGCGCCACCAGAAGGTCCCAGGTTTGCAAGCTTGTTTTCATCCATTTTGCACCCGTCACATTCGGTTTTTGATCTGATCTTGTTCGTGCAACCCTAGGACGTGATTTGCAGTCAAATATTCATTGGTGTGCTGTGTACGACCATCCAGAAGATCAGCCAGATCGCCATAAATTTTAAATTGTAAGTTCTCTACACAAACCTTTGGATCCGCTGCGCATAGGTTTACGTTTTTCTATTGAATTCGTGAACTGTACATAACGAGATCCTCATAGATCCCAACAAGTGGTATCAGAGGAGTTGGTTTAAATCGTTGTGTACAAGTTCGAATTTTACAGCTTTATTTGTCAAGATGTGTTCAAATGCAGCCATATTGGATTATATTCGCATAACTCGATTTTGCAAGAATTAGTTTAATCCATTATTATGGTCGATTATATGTTTGATGGATGTTGATGAATGTGATGTATGGTTTTAAATTTGTTTTTAAAGCCTTAGACATGTCGAGGAATTTATGGATGAATGTTTGTAATAATTAATCGCCCGGGGGTTCACCGGATAGATTTAATTATTTGTTTAGAAAAACATGTACATCCATTCGTTGGATCTAGGATCAGATTATGTAATTTTGTAAATTATATTTTTCGTGTTGTAATCGTGGATTAACTGCTGGGAGTTACAAGAGATCAACGAGCCTCGAAAAATCATCCGGACTAGAGCCCAGAGAACGCGCGAACTTGCGCAGAAGAAAAAAAAAATTGCCGCCAGATTTTCGACCACCGGCAACGGCGGCGGGGGCGAGCTGGGCGGTGGAGAGGTTTTGATTGGTGGGCAAGCAGTACGATATCAACCAGGATTCTACTGTAGTAAGAGTTCCAGTTAAACAGGTAAAGAATATACAAAGTTTCCTTGTTTATGGGAACTCAATATTTAATGGCCATAATAGTGGATTTATTTATTTATTTATTTAAATTCATTATGCCATTAATTATTTATTTATTTATGCATATTAATTAGTTATTGTATTTGCATGGGATTAATTTAGAATTACATATTTATTTATGCATGTTAATTAATTATTGCATTTACATAGTATTAATTTAGAATTGCATAAATATTTAAATAAGTAAAAATCCTCATGTAAATTATATTAAGTTTGAGAAGGGATTTTAAATTACAGTCAATTGTAAAATTTCTAAGGCCTCAATTTCTAATTTGTCGGTAAATCAATTAATTGCGGTATGGGCTCCCCACGGGTTGCATCACTAAAATTAATTGAAGAAAATTATCACAATGAATTTTTAAAAATAGACGGTTAGAAGAACGCTTAATTGAGAGTACGGGCTGCCCCACTGAGGACGTATAATCTTTATCGTCCGACTTTAGGACCGAAAAATGGGATTCAGTTATAATGCTATTTATTTATAAACTCCCCACGGGGTCCCTGAATTTACTGCATGGCCGAATGGAGACCGACTATTAATTTCGTTTGTCATGAATTTAGTTTTGACTTATGAAAATTTATGGGCCATAGAAAATCCCCTCTCTTGTGAATGTTGAGTAGTAGGGCGACCCACGTAGCATGCTTACTCTTGGTGCTTTGAGATGTCGGTGAATTTAAGTAAATGTTGTTTTGAGGATATCAATATTAACAGTTAAATTCAAATGTGTTTAATCTGTAAAATTATTTTTGTGTCTCTTAGAATATTCATCATGTCGTTCAATCCGTTGTCCATCATTCTAAAAGAAAATCAACTTGCTAGTCCCAAACCATTTGATTGGAAGAGGAACTTAGACATAGTGTTGACTTTTGAGGAGTACAAGGGCACACCCGGAAGGGAGCATGCCTTGAGTGCTATGGTACAACCAAATGAGCTAAAAAAATTAGAAGCTAGCATTGACGGGGTAACCCAGGTCGATGAAGTGCTCAAGCTTCTACCGAAAAGTTTTGACCAATTCCAGTTGAACTATGACATGCATGAGCTAAGTACAGTTCTTCTGGAGTTGTTGACTAAGCTTTACGCAGCATAAGAGGTGCTAGTCGCCGAGCAGGCTGGACCTTCCAAGGCCTCACAAGGGCAGGAAGAGAAAGAAGTCTGCAGGAAAGGCGAAGGCACAAGATGCTCTGGCAGCACCGCGATCGCTTCCTCAGGCAGTGGCAAATAAGCCAAAAGGTAGATGCCACAAGTGCAATAAGTCATGAAACTGGAAGGTCGATTGCCCTCTCCTCAAGAAAGGTAACTTCTAGTTAATGTCGTAGAAACATGTTTAGCAGTTGTATCTACCAGAACCTGGTGTGTAGATACTGGAGCCACTGATCATGTCTGGAATTCATTACAGGAGTTCCAGGAAACCTGGCGACTTAGGGAGGGAGATATCACCGTCTACATGGGCGATCCTACGAAAGTGGCAGCTGTTGCAATGGGAGACGTTACTTTATCTTTCGATAGCAGTATTTTGGTTTTGAGACATTGCCTTTATGTGTCTAGTTTTAGAAAGAATCTAGTTTCAGTTTCTAAACTTGTTTCAGATGGATTTTCATTTACTTTTGATGACATGGTCATTATTCGTTATGAAAAGCGTTTCATTTGTTCTGGTTCATTAGTTGGCAAATTGTATGTTCTCAAACCCAACTTTCCCACACTGCAACAAACTGAATTGAATAATGTCACGACTAAATCTAATAAGACGAAGGAATCTTCGAGTATGAATCAATCATATCTTTGAAACCTTAGACTTGGGCACATCAACCTTAGGAGTGTTCAAAAGTTAGTGGCCAGTGGACTTCTCGGTCCATTGGAAAAGCACTATCCGACTTGTGAATCATTCCTAGAAGATAAGACGGCTAAGAGGCCGTTTACGGCAAAGGGGTATATGTGCCAAGAAGTGCTAGGATTGATTCATTCTGATTTGTGTGGTCCTATGTCGATCCAAGCTAGAGGAGGTTTTGAGTACTTTGTCACTTTTATTGATGATTACTTGAGATATGGGTACATTTATCTGTTGCACCGCAAGTCCGAGTTCTTTGAGAAATTCAAGGAGTATCGGACAGTTGTGGAGAAGCTTCATGGTAAAAGTATCAAGTCACTTCGATCTGATAAAGGTGGCGAATACCTCTTTGGATAGTTCAGGACATACTTATCGGAAGCTCGGATTGAATCCCAATTGACTGCACCCGGCACGCCCCAGCAGAACGGGATTGCAGAGTGAAGAAACAGGACTCTTATGAAAATGGTTAGGTCAATGATGAGTTATTCTAGATTACTAGATTCATTTTGGGGTTTGACTCTGGAAACAACATCGTACGTTCTGAACATGGTTCCATCGAAGTCAGTAGAGACTACTCCTTACGAATTCTGGAAAGAGTGAAAGCCCAGTTTCTTACATATTCGAGTACGGGAAAGCCCTGCACACGTATTAGTGCAGGAGGCTGGCAAATTGGAAAAGCGTTCAAAAGCATGAGTTTTTGTGGGCTATCCCAAGGAAAAGAAAGGTGGATTGTTTTATAGTCCTGAGGATCAGAAGGTGATCGTCAGCACGAATGCTAGATTCTTAGAAGAAGACTATATTATGAATCACAAGCCCGCCAGTAGACTAGTCTTAGAGGAGTTAAGGGAAGAAGTCGATAGTTCCCCACCGAGTGCGCAAGTAGATACATCACATAATACTGCAACACGTAACACTGAGAGTGTATTAGTGCAGATAGTACCTCATCGTAGTGGGAGGGTATCATAGTTGCCCGACCGATGGATAGGTCTTGGATAGTCTAAGGGCTCAGTTCCAAGAAACCTAGAAATGGACCCAAGAACCTACAACGAGGTACTCCAAGATAAAGATACAGATTCATGGAAAGTTGCAATGAATGCTGAAATGGGGTTTATGGAATCTAATCAGGTCTGGGATCTTGAAGAACCACCCGATGGGGTTCGACCCATTGTATGCAAGTGGATCTACAAGAGAAAGAGAGGATTGATGGGAAGGTGCAAACCTTCAAAGCTAGGCTTGTTGCGAAAGGTTATACCCAGATTGATGGTATAGATTTTGAATGAGACCTTTTTGCCAGTAGTTATGCTTAAGTCCATTCAGATTCTCTTGGCTGTAGCCGCTCATATGATTATAAGGTCTGGCAGATGGATGTTAAGATGACTTTCCTTAATGAAAACCTTCAGGAAGACATCTATATGCAGCAGCCAGAGGGATTCATTGCTAAAGGTCGTGAGCATCTAGTTTGTAAGCTTAATCGGTCCATTTATGGATTGAAGCAAGCTTCGAGGTCTTGGAACATTCGGTTCCATGAGGTGATCCAGATGTACGGGTTCACTAAATGTCCGGATGAGCACTGTGTGTATAAGAAAATCAGTGGGAACGTGGTGGTGTTTCTTATGCTATACGTGAATGACATACTTCTTATTGGAAACAGTAAGAATGAGTTGTCAGACGTAAAAATGTGGTTGTCTAAGCAGTTTGATATGAAGGACTTAGGAGAAGAGGGACACATTCTTGGTATTAGGGTCATTCGAGACTGTAAGAAGAGAATGCTTGCTTATCCCAGTCATCATACATAGATGATGTCTTGGCTAGGTTCAACATGCAGGATTCCAAGAAAGGTACCTTACCTTATAGGAAAGGAATCTCTCTCTCTAAGGAGATGTCTCCCAAGACGTCTCAAGAGATTGAGGACATGAAGACAGTTCCTTATGTATCGGCAGTAGGAAGTCTTATGTATGTTATGCTTTGTACCAGGCCAGATATCAGCTACGTCGTTGGATTAGTAGCTAGATATCAAAGTAATCCAGGTAGGGAACATTGGTATGCGGTGAAGCATATACTCAAGTACTTGAGAAAGACTAAAGAGTACATGTTAGTATACCGTGCAGACAGCTTGTTACCTCTCGGTTACAGTGATAATGATTTCTAGCCAGATAGGGACTAGACTAAGTCAACCTCTGGTTATGTGTTTACCTTGGGAGGTGGAGCCATTTCATGGAGGAGTGCTAAGAAGAAATGCGCGGCAGACTCCACCATGGAAGCCGAGTACATAGCAGCCTCAGAGGCAGTGAAAGGGACAGATTGGCTCAGAAACTTCTTAGTGGACTTATAAGTGATTCTGAGTTAGCCAAGTGGTATCACCATGTACTGTGATAACAGTGAAGCAGTATCAAACTCAAGGGAACCATGAGCCCACAGAGCAAGAAAACACATAGAGCGTAAGTACCATCTGATCCAAGAGATAGTTTATAGAGGAGACGTTGATGTTGCCAAGATTGCATCTGAGGACAACTTAGCTGATCCCTTCATGAAGAGTTTGACGAAGACCTTGCATCTGAGGACAACTTAGCTGATCCCTTCATGAAGAGTTTGACGAAGAAGGTCTTCGTCAAACAAGTGAAAGGAATGGGAGTCAAGTGCATGGAAATAGGATCAACATAGGTCTTTTAGAATAACGGATTGATAGGACTATACTTGCAAAAGCGAAAGCTTTAAGTATAAGTGGGAGATTGTTGGTGTTATACAGTGAAAGTTAGGCTCTGGATGATATTACACTTTTACCCTTTTTGAATGAGAAACATGTTAGATTAAACAAGTTCTACATTCTATTATTTTGCATTAGGTAGTGTCGGTCGTCATCGGGCGAACCGAAGATCATACTATCAGTTACTCGCGAAACAACAATAAAGGCTCACAACCTAGATGGACATGAATAGCCCATCGCGAACAGTTGTAGTGTAAACTGTATAGTTTGTCATGACTGATTAGTTGAACTAGTACATTTATGTATTGAACAGGATCCCAGAGAGGAGCAGTTCGTTTTATACGATCGATGTAAACGAACTAGACCTCGGTTAATTACTGCGTACTCTTAACCCATGAGATATTAAACATGCATATATGTGTAGTAATTATTACTTTGATTCACATGGGTGGGGCGTAGTGAACTGGGCCAATAGACCCTCTGTCTTGGGTAATATCGCTACATGTAGAATGTGTTGTTAGGATATTTACGGTCACCATGTGCATTAGTTTGATGATGCCCCCAGAGTGAGTTCATGAAGGAATGTTATGTTAAACCCTGCAGGTGGAATAAATTCTGGCATAATATGAATGTGATTAACGAGCGCTAGATTTAGTGAAATAATAATAAATTAATTAATTCTTGATTGTCAGTGATCGAATTAATTATTGGATATTATATCTTAAACATGGGGAGATAATTCGAGTAATTATTATTGGAGTCTCAATTGTAAATTGGCCTAATAAAAAGGAGTGCAATAATATTAATTGGTGGACTATTTAATATTATTTAATTAATTAAAATAAGTGCGCTGACCCACAAGTATTTTAATTAATTAAAGAGCCATTTTCTAATCCTCTAAAGTTCCATACTGTAGCTCTATATATATATATATATATATATATATCATTAAGCTCATCAGAATAGTAGAGACATCTCATAATTCACGCCCCCATACGCACATCACCTCTCTCTCTCTCTCTCTCTCTCTCTCTCTCTCTCTCTCTCTCTCTCTCTCTCTCTCTCTCTCTCTTTCAGTTCCCATTCGAGCTTTGTCTTCTTCTTGTTGCTCCACTGATACAAGTTGAAGAAGGGTGTATTGAGTAATACAATAGAAGATCTGTAGGTAAACTGAGATGAAATATATTTTATCGTACAGAACTTGTAACACCCCGACTTTTTAATACTATCAGAGTACGCGTTTTTCGCAATTTTTCTGAACCAATAAATAAAATATTTATTTTGCGAAAACTGATTCGGGATGCTACCGTGAAAAACTTGATTTTTTCTAAAAACCGTTAAAATTTTAACTGATAAATAAAAACGGTTTTAATGTCTTAACAGACTAACGTCGGAACAAAAGCTGAAAATAAGTACTGAAAGTTTTAGCGGAAATAACTGCGTGGCAAAAACATATATATACATATCCACAAAAATATCCTGAACTGCCCGCCAGCTCACTCCTCATCCCCGACCCTGCGACCTGAAAAACATGAAATGTGTGGGGGCGTGAGCACTAAAACACTTGTGCTCCGCAAAAACTCATACTAATGTAAATCATTGAAAATAATAACAATATCATGATCTTAGCATATATAACTGAACTGAAACTGAAACTGAAACTGATATCTGATACCGGTCTGATCTCGCGACATAAGTCACGTGACTGAAAACTGAACATCTGTCGGCAAAAACTTTTACCGAAATCTGTCAGCACAAACTAATACCGGACCATGTGCACACTCTAGTGGGTAGATTAGGCCACTAGAACCCAGAATGGACCGGCGACCATTCCGAGCGGATACTGAATATACATACCTCGAACATGGTAGCGTAATTATAAACAATGTAGTACTTAGTCTGAGTCCCCACCTGAACTGCTGAAACTGAATGGTAGTGCTGATGCCTGCTCAAACTGAAAATAATATAAACAATTACTATTGACTATGCTCAGACTGATAATTTAACTGTTTAATTATGTTCAGATGCTCTACTGAACCTGA
>CACSLK010032525.1:8361952-8372677 GCA_902706635.1 Striga hermonthica | reverse complement strand
AGTGGCCCTAGTCTGCCCACTAGAGTTTGCACATGGTGTCCGGCATTAGTTCTTGCCGGCAGATGAGGTAACGGTCAGGGTCACGTTGGCGTGACGATATCAGATTCATGTTTATATTATTACCGGTTTCATGTTGAGGTTATGTATATGCCAAGATCATGATGTTGTTATTATTTTCAATGTTTACATTAGTATGAGTTTCCACGGAGCACAGTTCCATAGTGCTCATTTCCCACTTTTATCATGTTTTTCAGGTCAGGATGTCGGGCAGGGAGCGTGAGATGATGAAGGCTTCAGGACTTTTATGTTTTGACTGTGTATATATTATGATGATTTACGTTTCCGCTGATGATGGTTTTTGACGAACTTATATTTTGACTGGACTTTTGGAAAAACTTATGCTTTCAGTAATCGTATGATTTTATTAAAAATATAAATAACGGTTTTCCAAAATAAGTCACGATTTTAAGGTAGCACCCCGAATCTGTTTTCGCAAAGTAAAAGATTTTATTTTTAAATAACTTTGCGAAATTTTCGCACTCTGATTTTACGATAAGGCGGGGTGTTACACTGAGAAGTCAAGATTCTTCCTTGATTGGATAAAAGCCTTGCAATGGCATTTTGCTTTCTCCTTTGAAGTGTAAATGCATGGAAAAACTTGGTATTGGCATCTCCCTCTTTAAGCCATCTAACCTTGATTTTTACTGCCAATATAGTTCCTCTTGAAGATGAGCTTTATTAAGAGCTCTCTTGGTTGCATCCCAGCTATCCCATTTGTCTCCCATTTTATCTTCATTCAAAACATTCATCTGATGGGTGAGTTCTTCAATTAAAGCTTGATTCTGGGATTTAAATGATGAGCTCCATTTGAGTAGAGCTATTCTGGTGTGCTTGATTTTTTCTTTAAGTCTTAAGAAAGGAGTTCCTGAGACTGGAACGAGCCATGCCTGTTTGACTGTGTCTGCAAATCCATCCTTGCCAACCCGTCTTTTACCAAAATGAAATCTTGTTTGACCTGTATTTACAAGGAGGGCTGAGTGATTTGAAGAACTCCTTAAGATATTTGTCATAGAAGCATTTGGAAAGGTCTGGTGCCATTCCAATGAACCAAAGACTCTATCCAATTGCTCTTCAACCAGTTCATCAGGAGCTCTATTGTTGTACCAGGTGTATCGGTAGCCATTTATTCTGAGTTCCTCCATCTCCATACTGTCAATGAAAGAGTTAAATGGTCTCAAACTGGCATAGCTTCTAGCCATGCCTCCTTGTTTATATGAAGCCTTACAGATGTCATTCCAATTACCTATAGCAAACTAGCAAGAACCCCACATGGTTTTTTCTTGCATTAATTTATCCCATTGAGCTGTTCTGATAATCCTGCGGGGATTTAGATACACAAAAGGTCCCCACTGTGGAATGCTAGAGGGAAGAGAAAATTGAACAGCTATGAAAATTCTTTACAAATAACTTGTTGAATAACAACTTTGGAGTCCCGAAAAAGAGCTAAGCCACCACTAAGGCCAGGTGGATCAACAATAGTTATTCTATCTGCATAACCTAACTTAGAGCCAATAGATTTTACAAAAGATTTTTGTTTTTTTAATCTATGAGAGAAAGAAGAAATGTGGGCGATGAGCTTTAATCAGCTCTCGCATTTGGGAAATTGCAGGAGGCCCACCCAGCCCTCTACAATTCCACACCACAGCTAACATTGACTATGTTTGTGCCAATCCAGGCTGGCAACCCCCATCTTCTGTAATTGCAACTTGCTTTTCTTTGGTTCTGACTGGTCTTGTAGGGAATCCTGTTGAGAGACTAGACAATCTTCATATGTGGCTCTTGTCCTCTTCCCTTTGGGCTATTGGTATGAGATTATAATGCTGGTTGGTCTCTGAGGATCATATCATCTTTGCCTCTGTCCCTTCTCCATGTTTTCAAAATTTGAGCAGTCTGTGATGCAAGAGGTTCTTTGATGCTGAATTTTGATATAGTAGAGTGAGATTCTGGATCAACTTCCATAGCCTTAGCCTTGTTTGATTCAACAATTTGCAGGGAGGTTTCTAACAGTGATTCCTGGTTTACAGGAGTATGTGAAGCTGATGCCACTGAATCTTGATCACCTTCATTGAAGTTGGTAGGTGTGGAATCAGGAACGTGGATGATTTGTTGACTAGTCTCAGCCTTATGAGAAAATGTGTTTGGAGGAGACATGTGCTCATTCTCCTTGGGTGATTCAGTCTGTGGAGTTCCTTTTGAGCCTGAGAATGTAGGATCAAACCTTTTCAGTCCTTCTATCACCTTCATAAAATCTCCAAACTGTCCTTGTTTGACACAATTGCTATTTATATCTGAGACTCTCTTAGAGCAGCTCTTGTCTAAATGGCCAATCATGCCACAGTAATGGGCAGAGGTTTAAGAGTTATATTTGAAGCCAACCTGAGTTGTTTGTTCTCCTAGCCTTATGTTAGCCACATGAGGTAAAGGTTCTTCCAAATTTAAAGTGACTAATAGTCTGAGGTATTTCCCTCTATAGTTTCCAGCATTGGCAAGAGTTACATTCTTCACTTACTTAAAAACTTTTCCAATTTTTAATCCTACTTCAGTGCTTAACCAATTAAGCGGGGTGTTAGTGACTTGGACCCATATATTAAGCTCATTGAAACAGGGATGCTTACTTGAAATGCCCGTTCTCCATTCCTTAAGGATGAGATATTGATTTTCAAAGCTCCAGTTGACCCTATTTGCTACCTTCATCTTATATTCTCGGGTTTGAAAAATAAACAGGAAGTAATTTGGACTCAGTTCCTTTATCTCCAGATCTTGATTGAGTCTCCAAACGTTCGTCATGGTCCGCTTAACTCCTATCCAACTTGCTGCTCTGTCACCAATAATTTTCCCAAAAAGACCCCTGCTGCATTCATCTGCGTTTAATTTTATATCTACTTGAGCTATGTCAATAAATGCAGTTTTTTTGTCAGAGAGAGAAAAATCCCTCAATTGGTTCGAGAGATCATCGTCTGGATTTTCTGACATGACGACCCAACCCTAATAACAGGGGAATATGGGGAAGCTGAATATGAAGAGGTGAGGGTAAGGGACACGAAAATAAAAATGGTAAGGGAGAAGAGGGATTAGATAGATCACGAGCAACGATGGAACAAGAACTGGAAAAGATGATCAGAAATCGAAAAAATTACAAGCTCCCACCTGAGAGAATCGCACGAAAAGCTCCCAGCTGAGAGAATCAATTTTGTTGTTACTTTTAAAAATGTGGTTATTTTGGGTCGAGGTCAAATTTATTTTTTAAACTAAACTAATCGACCAAACTATATGAGCAAATATTATTTTGTTATTGATACAACTAAAAATAATATAAAATATTACCTAAAAACATCAAAATACTAAATATAATTCTCTAATATAAATTTTAAAAATTTTCAGTTATTTAGTTTAAGTCGGTTAGCCGCTCAAACAAACTAATTATTTTAATCTTAGATTGGGTTTGGACAAGTAATAATAAATATATATATATATATATATATATATATATATATATATATAGTTAGGATCATATAAGAAAGATATGTAGTGAAAGAAATAAGAATGGTTGTTAGCCCTTAGATCCAACATATGAATGGTCATGATATAATCAAATATTAGTAATTAAAGTCAAACTCATTAAGGGTATTTTGGTCATTTGACATTCATATAGGGCATTATGGTAATTCAAATAACACCACATAATCTACCTACTTTTATCTCTCACGTAAATTCACGCACACACACATACCTCAAAGTTTTCTCAACACCTCAAGCACACACACAGTTAACACACATGACCACACCACACACACACACACCTCCAACACCGGCCCTCCTCCCGCCGCCACCGTCACCGGTCCCGACGCCCGCCGCCGGATCTGCCACCGTCACCTGAAGACCACCGCAAATCAGCCCACACCAGCCGCTCGCCGCGCCACAGAGGACGCCCAGAACCGCCCAAAGATAATCTCTGGCAATCCCTGTTCTGACTGCTTAAAAGCGAGTTCTGTCACCCCAGGAGATAAGCAACTCACTAAGCAAAGAATTCCTTTGTGAACTACTGGGCGCTTCCTTTGACGTAGGAAAATAAAAAAAGGGAATCCAAATTTCCGTTTGAGAATTGATATGTGTATTGAGATTGATTGTGCAATTTTCTAATTTAATGTCTTGTTTTATTTTATGGATTGGGGGCTTTAGTTGGAAAATTTGATATGTTTAAGGGGTCAAAATCTAATTTTTTAAGTTTTAATGCATTCCAATTTAGTAGCTTTGGCAAATTGATGATTTAATAAAAGTTTAGGGGATTAATGAAAATTGTATTATTTTTAATATATTACATTTTGGTTCACGGGTCATATTCATAATTAATCAAAATATAATTATTATTTTTAATATTTTATTTTTTCATTGTTAAAATAATTGATATTTTTTATATAAAAATAAAAAAAAAAATATAACCACAATATTTTTATATAATTTGTACATTTGGTTAGTTCGACTATTTAGTTAATAAAAAAAGTTCGACATCGAACGAAATAAAGTATTTTTAAAAGTGCAAGAAAAAAATGAACCGAAAATTTTAATTATGTTGTGTTCATTTGATATTGTGCAATCTAAAAGTCACTAATGTGCAATTCATATAACCATAATGTGCACTTGTAATACATAAATATATATATTTTTATATAATTCGGTAATTTTATTTATATTGATTATTTTTAAAAAATAAATCCGATAGTAAATTGAAATAACTGTGATTTTAAAAGTAAAATAAATTTATCAAACCGAAATATAAAATTTCAAATCGAAAAATCTATTTCGATCGGATTCGATTTCGATCTATTGTGCAATCTGCTGGTCATGATAAAGTGCAACATCTTATTTTATAAAGTGCAATTGGTTGTTTTATAAAGTGCATCGTGTTGATATATAAAGTGCACTACTGTAATTTAGGTACATTAACATGCTTGTATTTTT
Source organism: Striga hermonthica (assembly GCA_902706635.1). Classification (NCBI taxonomy): domain Eukaryota; kingdom Viridiplantae; phylum Streptophyta; class Magnoliopsida; order Lamiales; family Orobanchaceae; genus Striga; species Striga hermonthica. The sequence goes on along the minus strand of CACSLK010032525.1, from coordinate 8,367,658 downwards.
TTTATGGACAAATGATATATGATGGATGCTAAAATATATGTATCTCCATTTTTTTACGCTGTGTTCTATTTTGGGGGTATCCATTGTCCATTATTTTATATTTATGTTGCGTGGAATTTTTTAAGGAAGCTGTTGACGTTAATTGTGAAGTGTGGTGATAAAGCGCATCGTGTTATTTTATAAAGTGCTACGCGTTGTATTATAAAGTGCAACATGATTTTTATAAAGTGCGACGTGCTGTTATATAAAATGACTACTTCGTTATAATCTCAAATAAATTATGTTTATTCAAAAATTAGTTTTAGCAGTTATAATTGTACATCGGATTAACCGAAATAATTTAAATATTTTATTATTTATTATTATAAAATTTAATTTAGTATTTTTAATAATCCTTCCAAAAATTCTCATGTTATAACACAACATTATTCAAATGAAATCACAGCCTCCTCATCAGACTTAAACCATTTTCAACACCTAACAACTAAACCAAAAAAATTAAGTCCAAGAATTAGAATCCCATAAAACCAAATCCACAATTTCACAAAGAATTATGCTTTATTTTTTTTCCACTTGTCCCACCAAATTGCATCAATTTTATTCCGTCAGCTCCAAACCCACTTGCATAAGGAAAAAAAAAGGGGCAAAAAGTTGTTGTCTTGAACAAACAGAGACTTGCATAGCAGCGTTGAACTAGCACAATTTTGGTGTGGATGGGGAAGGAACGAGTGTTTAATTGTTGGAGCAGAAAAAAAAAATGATATTCACGGTGGTGCAGTGTGCGTGCATTTGTGAGAGAGAGAGAGGGAGCAGAGAGAGAGAGAAAATGTCACAGACGTGGATGGTGATGGAGTGGGCCAGTGATGTTGATGTTTAATTAATAGGTAAATGTCTATAATACCCTTAATGAGTGTAAAATATGCTATTTTTTGTAGCCACGAGATCATTCTATCCTACGGTTGTGATGTATTCTTATTTCTTTCACTGAACATCATTCTCACTGGAACCCAAACCTATATATATATAGGGTTGGGTTCACATGAGAATGGTACTTAGTGAAAGAAATAAGAATAAATAGTAGCCATTAGATCATGTGATCCAATGGCTAAAAAAATACTTATTTTGTGCTCTCATTAAGGGTAAATAAGTAATTACAACATACATAAATAATTAATAATATGTGGGCCCTACCAGTAATCACTCCCAACAAATCTCATTCAATTTTACATCCCGAAAAATCTCATTCAATTTCTCACGCTGCCTCTCTCCTCTCTCTCTCTCTCACACAGACACACACATTAACACACACACAGTTGAACACTGTAAGTCAGCGTCGCCGCCGCCGGAGCAGCGACGCCGCCCCAAGCGGCCTCCGCGCAGAAGCTGTTCCCCATTATTCGCCGCCTGCGCCGTCCCTCGTTGCCCCCGCCTCACCGCCGCCTCGACACTCGCCGGAATTGTGTCTGCCCGACGGAATATGCGCCGCCACACAGTTCACGACGGGGACATCATGAAGCTGCTGCCGTCGATGGCCTCCGCCTGAAAACGACAACGTCGCCGCCAGCGAGAACGGCCGCCGCGTCCGCCTATATTTCTCCTCATCCGTCAGTCGCTGCCGCTCGAAGCCGTCTCGACGAAGCCACCGTATCAAAGGTCCTGTCTGTGCGACACGACGGTGCGCCGCCGCCGGGAAAAAAACCAACGCACACCAATTCCCGTGATGCCTAAATCTCGCCGCCGCCTTCCAGAAGCCATATGCTATCTGTATCCCGTCGCCGCCGCGTCTCTCCGTTCAACAGACCGGCGGCAAGATTTTTGAAGAGAAATCTCATGAACATTGGAAGTTAAACGGCAGATATGCTATTCATATGTAAAATACTAAAATTAATGTTATGAATTTTGTGGGCATGAAGTTGAGAATTAGATAAGCTCAAAGGACTCCATTGCAATTTATTAAATTTTAATATATTTCAATTTAACCTATGGGCTAAATATGTAATTTGTAAAAATATATAAAAATATTGTTTTTTAATATAAAAAAATATTTTTATACATATGTTTCCTATGTATATTCAATTAAAAAATAATCTAAAAAATATTGCATAAACTTTATATTATAAATGATAATGAATATATTCTTATAATATAAATAATAAATTAGTTTAATTATTTAGGATTGTTTGATTAACAAACAAGATAACTCAATTAATCCGGTTCATTTTCATCTTTGAATTTGCAAAATAATAATAATAATAATAATAATAATAATAATAATAATAATAATAATAATAATAATAATAACAATAATAATAATAATAATAAATATACTGTTATAATAATAGATATAGTTTATTGCAATTATTTATGTTAATTCGATATACAATTATATATTCTAAAATATTATTTTTAAAAAACACATAAATGTGATCATATAAAATAGTGCACTTTATATACCAATACGCTGCATTTTATTAAACAACACGTTGCACATTATAAAACAACATGTTGCACTCTAATGTTACACCGCACGATTAATGTCAACAGTTCCCACAAAAATACTACAAACATAAATAAAATATATATATATATATATACATAATATTTTAATATCAATCCCATTATTTATCCACATAAAACACAAACATGCTAATGTACCAAAATTGCAGTAGTTCAATTTATACATCACTATGTTGTATTTTATAAAACAACACGTTGCACTTTATAAAACAAAAAGATGCACTTCATCACGACTAACATATTGCACAATAGAGATCGCTACCGTCCGAACTCAAAAATTATTCAACTATATATATATATAAATAATAAATAAAATTATTAACATATTAAATATATTTTTTTATATAAGTACAAATTATTTCGATTATTTAGGATGATTCGGTTAAACCGAACCAACTAAACCAATAAATTATGTTCATTTTCTATTTGGTATGGGTCAAAACAAAAGTTCAATTGGTGCAATACACACATTAGTGCATTTTATATATCACCACGATGCACATGATAAAACATCACGTTGCACTTTATAAACCAAACTGTTGTATTTTAGCAAAATTACAGTAGTTCGTTGTATACTTAGCGCGTTGCACATTATAAAATAACATATTGCACTTTATAAAACAACATTTTGCACTTTATCACAACCATCATATTGAACAATATAGATCGAAATCGATCGAACTAACAACTTGTCAACCAAATATTATGTAGAAATAATAAAAAAAATTATTAACATATTAAATATAATTTATATATAAATAACAAATTATTTCTATTATTTAGGATGATCCGATTAACCGAACCGACTAAACCAATAAATTATGTTCATTTCAATTCGGTCCTGAATAAAACGAAAGATCAATTGGTTCAATACGCACAATACATACGGGCAATGTGCACCATATTGTTGGACGAATTGCACATTAATAGCTGTTAGATTGCACATTATATTTAATTTACATACAAACTAATTTTTTAGTCAACAAAATAATATAAAACATAAAATAAATAGATATTAAATACTAATTATGTTTTTTTTATTATAACTAATATACTTTATGTCGGTTATTTTGGTTAATTATATAAACCGATGAATTAAACCGGTTATGTCCAAACTATCAGTTCGAAAATTTATATTTCATTTTTATTACTTGTTTTAACTTTTGCAAAAATCAATTATGTCTGTTGTATTTTGTCATTTTATTTTATTTTATTTTAATAACCAAAATACTGAACGATCGAACTATAAATTATTATTATTATTGTTGTTATTATTATTATTTTTATTTTATTATTATTATTAATTTCAGCCATAAATAATTATGTTTAAAAATTATTATTATTATTATTGTTGTTATTATTATTATTATTATTTTATTATTATTATTAATTTCAGCCAAAAATAATTATGTTTACTCAAGTATTCTTATGGTGAATAAGTAAAAACCAGAAACAACCAATTGCTCTAGTAACAAGAATCAAATCAACAACCATCCATTTTGAGCCCCGAAACCCGATTACTCAATGTACAATGTATACACAACAAACTGTACCAATACACAACAAAAATGAAAATAAGAAACTATTAATAATAGTTTGATCAATTATAAATTGAGTCCATGGCCTAAATTGTAATAATTAAAATTAAAATTACAAATATTGCAATTAAGTCTTTCAAACGTGACAAATTTTCATAATAGGCCCCTATATAAAAAAAAGGGCACTCTCTCTGCAACCATTCTCGCCGGCGCCGAAGCTACCCTCCCCGTCGCCGGTGATGACGAAGCGACTCTCGGTGCTCCCGTTGCATCTCGTTTTTTTCCGAGGAAGTCGCGCGTCCGTTAGTTGCAGACCACCTTGGTCCGCGCAGGTACCTTCCGAGACGGGCTGGTCGAAGTCGATTGAGACGGCGGCGTTGCCACTGCTGTCGAGCTGCTCCACCACAGTACAGTCGAGGGGAGGTCGTCGGCGTAATAAGAAGCTTACATGGCGGGCTGGTCGCTGTGGTGGCGGCGGAGGGCGGAAGCAGGCGGCGGAGGGCGGAGGTAGCAGGCGGGCGGAGGCTAGATGTGGCGGAGATTGGCTTCTGTCGAAAACAGGAGGCGTATGACACGCCGGTCGCCATGGTGGCAGAGGTGGTGTATGCCGGCGACGGCGGGTGTGTGGTGGTGAAGTGTGTGTTTGTGTGTGTGGGGTGGGGGGGAAGATACTGAGAGATGGGTAGCTGACGATGGGTTGGTGGGGGTTAGGTTTAATGTAAGTGGTGGTGGGTCCCACATGTTGATGGGTTTGAAACAAATATCTAAATTACCCTTAATTTGTGGTTAAATGTCTATCTTTGACCAGGAATTGCATACCTTTTTACAAAGTTGCCACAACATATTTGACTGTTATATTTAATATTTGACTATATCATGACCATTGATATGTAAAATCTAATGGTCTAAAATTATTCTTATTTCTTTCACCATCTACCATTCTCATATGATCCTTTACCTATATATATATATAACTACACGTGAAGTGCACGTTAGTGGTAGTAAGAGCGATTGACAAATTGCACTACAACGATCAAAATTGACCAAACTAATTTTTTTAAGTAAAAAATGTATATTCCGGACCATCCACTTGTTACATCAAAAAATTTGGCTATATTAAATTATTATTTTGTTCTATTTGCTTAGTTTGGGTTAAAAATTAAAAATTATGCTTTCAGGTGGTAGATGTCGTTATTTTTCAAACATTGCACACAAGTCCCTAGTGTTTATTTAATTGTCAAAAGAAAACCCCTAAATAAATTTTGTTGTTCTGAAACAATTACTCGTTTATCGGTCTTCCATATGAATTTCTGGACACGTAGGGACGACACGGCGGAGGTCTATTTTATTTCTCATCCAGTGGCGGCGACAACGCGTGATGGAGGCCCTGTTATATTTTCCTTCCGACGGCGGAATGGACGGCGGCGTATTCATTTCCGGATGCCGATGAATTTTGGTGATTCTTTCGTCGGCTTAAGTTTTCGACATACACGGGACCGCCTATGTGGAGAAGACAAGGTTTGAGCGGTGGCGGGGCCGATTCCGGCAAAGGTCACAGCATTTGGCTGCCCGCGGTGACAGAGGTGCAGTGGCGAAACTATGTTGGGGTCGGGAGAGGCGCCGGCCCCTCCAAAAAAAAAAAAAATTTAAA
>CACSLK010032525.1:8287374-8299895 GCA_902706635.1 Striga hermonthica | reverse complement strand
AAAAAAGAGGGCTCTCTTTGGATGAGAAACGTGAGAAGATGCTTCAGATTTTCTATGAATCCCAGGATTTCTTCCTTGTTAGTATCATGACTTGATAATTACTAATAATGCGAGTCGATGTCTAAGTGGGATCATTCATGTCAGCCTTGATGTTTGTTTTTGTTCTAATCAGTAAAAACTCCCTAATCATTGCCGGGTTTTTATCTTTTCAGTAAAAGATTGTTAGATTTTCTTTCCAGTTCCATGTATTATTAACAAGCTGTCTTGGAATTTCTGTTTATGTTTTCTGATGCCTGCAAGATGCGGATGCAAGTTTCTTGTTAGGCGATCCTATGAAATGTCTCTTAGGTCGCTGTCCATTAAATATTGTGTACATTGCACTGTGATGGTTCTTCTTCAACCATGATCTGCAAGTGTGGATCATAAGTGCTTGTATATAGGGACTTTTCATTTTTTATTTTATTTTTTTGTCATATGTTGCTGCACTATAAAATCTCTTGTAGCTCAGTTCTTGCACCACTATTATGTAATTTGGTTATCTCCTACTTCAAAGTAGGGCTATAGTTGCTGACATGTATAGTAAGTTTTTTTCTCTTCAATGACACCCTTGAATATGTTATTTCAACATTAGGTTAAGAATTGATCAAAGTCAATAGTTGCAGTAATTAGTTATTAATTAAATACACATTGTACGTTAATGTTCTTTGGAATTAAATAAAGCCTATAATAGTATTAACACTACATTACATGGTGTTGCAACTCATCAGTGCCCCAGTTTGATGCTATCACATATATTGAGTCTCATCCACTTCAACTATTTACGCTTGAATAGTTGAATGTCTTCTGAATATATATTCTGTGGAAGCTAGTATTTCTTCACCTAGCATCCTTACAAGATGATTGATTTCTCCTGAGTTTTGTTTTAGCTTAAGGAGCTTGAGAAATCGGGTCCCAAAAAGGGTGTAATTACCCAATCAGTGAAAGATGTGCTCCAGACTCTGGTGGATGATGACCTTGTTTTCAAGGACAAGATAGGAAGTTCAGTAAGTAAACTTCAATAGAGCATTTTATTTTCTATTTCTTCTGACATATAATGGCTGTTCATAATGTGCCTTCATTTTGTGTACGTTTATACTACAGATATTGATATTATGGTCCCATTCTTAGATTTTCATTGTGCTAAAAAATTCAGGTATATTTTTGGAGTCTTCCTAGCTGTGCTGGTAACCAGGTGAATGGCTATTAATTCTTATCTTTGAATTGACGTGAAAGTAGAATTGACATGAAATTTACTTTCGTGATTACTGTACCTATTCATAAGCTGTTCCACTTCTACAGCTAAGGAACATCCAAAGAAAGCTCACCAATGATCTCCAAAGTACTGAAAAGCGATATATGGAACTAATTAATCAGTGCAATGCTTTAAAGAAGGGACGAGAGGAATCTGTGAGTAAATTTTCCCATAACTCGTATATATACATTTACAATTTAGTGTTTAGTATTACTCAGAAGTCTAATTTAGCTTCGTTTATTAGGATGAACGAGAGGAAACACTTGATGAGCTTAAAGCTATTGAACAGAAGTATAATCAGCTCAAGGTTCAGTCATATTTCATTGCCCCTTGTGATTTTCTCACTTGTTTTTCTGGAATTAGATTCTGATTTCTTATGCTATGGATGTTGTTTCCCTTCTCATTTTCTTTTGTCCACAGAATGAAATTGCGCAATATTCAGACAACGATCCGGCTACCTTTGAGGCTACGAGTTAAGCATTGATATCCATTCTCGTTTAAAATATCAACCTTTTCTTAAATCGAGTTACGTGCTTCTCACATTATTGAATTTCGAATTTGCTTCTCAGAGAAGGCTATTGAAGTGGCTCATACAGCAGCTAATAGATGGACAGGTTCCCATTTTCTAAATTCCCCTTTATGCCTTTTGGATTCTATATAATTGATGTTTGTCACCGTCACACCATTGTTTGCTTACATCTTAACAGACAACATAATTACACTGCGACAATGGTGCTCAAACAACTTTCCTCAGGCAAGAGAGCAACTCGATCACCTGTACGAAGAGGTATGTTGTTTAAATTGGTATGCACCAAGAATGGGACATGAATACTTTTGATGCCTGTGTCAGCATTTTCTCTTTCCAGCACCTTAACAAGTTTCTCCTCATTTCTTGAACAGGTTGGCATAACTGATGACTTTGACTATGTGGAATTGCCTGCACTTGCTGCACCCTGCTCTACTGGAGATCCGGGCAGCCTTTAGTTCATGCATCATGCATGAAAATGCTCTAATCGGAATATTGTTACTGGGTTTATTTGCAAAGTGATAGTATGAGTAGCATTAGTTACCTTTATGTGGAGTTGCATTTACTCTCATCTGCATGGATAAGTGAGTTCATTGTCTGTAGACGAACTGTACATTTTACATCAGTATATGACTTATCAATTAGCTTCAGCTTTTGTTTGGTCTGTGGGGCTTGTTCTGAACAGAAGACCATAGCCATGCTGTGGATGTTTTGAGTGCGTTTTGCAGTTCGTTATTTGGGTTCCTAATGTGGCTTGTTCCGGTACTTGACTACTAAAGTCTCTGATGTTAGTCCATCGGTACAGATTAGTGTGGGCCAATCTTCTTCCTCTGGTATCAGTGGTATGCTTAAAATATTGTTTAATTTTACTATAATACTTCTCAAACAGCCTGAGGTCTGGCCTCACAAACAAAATATTATCTCTTAGTCTCTTACTATCTCACACACACATTCTACGATGCGAGTTGATGCATCATACATAACTGTTGTAAAGAATCACGGGCACAACATTAGGATCTCAATTTCGCAATGCACAACATGGGAAGCGAATTGTTCCGCTGGTTGTTGCGACTGGATTTGACATGTTTAATTCAAATATATTGTGTGTTTACATGTGTTAAGCATACATGAAATTGAGTTGTGATAGAGTGATTATTGTAACTGAAAATTTATTAACGAATGGACAAGGCTAGATATACATAATTATGTACATACTGATGTCCATACAATTGTATGGAGTGGGTCTTTTTACGAATATGTGGCCTATCCATGTGAACGTTTTTATGTATATAATTGTCTTTAAATATCAAAATCCTTAAAAGATTTAAGAGGAAAATGAAAAATAATTAATACTCAAGTACAACTATAAAGATAATTTTTTGTTTATTTTTTCGAAATGATAGAAATTTTATAGAAATAAAAACCACGTAATTAAAACTAGACAACAACTAGAATAGCTAAACAGCCAAACAGCTGAATCCAAGAGGCCTACACGGAGGTAACCTAGAAACACTAACACACCCACATCACAACAAACTATACAGTTGAGAGAATAACACGCTTCCAACAGGAGAATTAACACGCTCCCAACCGGGAGAAAAGACAACAACACAACAACTAAAACACAAAACAACCACTAACCACCACAAACACTAAGGGGGTGATTGGATATGAATTCAACTAGTAAAAAACCAGTTTTTTTATCTATAGTTAAGCTTGAAAAAAAATAGTATGATTAATTGTTAGCGGATATATTAAAATAATATTTAAATTAAAATAATTAAAGTTGATTTGATGTAAAAGTAGGAGAAAATGATTGGAAGTGATGGTTAGTTAAAATTATGTGGGTGGATGAATAGAGAATTAAAGTTGATGTGATGTGTAATAATAGTTGGTTGATATTATTTAATTATATTGATAATATTGGAGATATTGAAGTTGAGTTAAACTTGAGTTAAATTTGAGTTTTGAGTAAGATATTTACTGTAGAAAATATAGACAATCGCGCCCTAAACAACACACGCAAACAAAACACGAAAAAAAAGGATAACAAAGAAGAACCCTCCGCATCCATTGCAGATGACCGAGCCACACACGCGAACGGTCCCGACAGAAAGACAGAAGCAACGACTCAATCCAGATCTAAAAACTACAATCGAGGACTAACTAAACCCAGACACACAAGCCGATGCAACTCCTGCCGGAAACACTCCGAGTCTCACCGCGAGCTCCAGTCGGATAGCACCCCCCCGCCCTCTTCCCCCACCACACCAAACCGGTCGGGGACCTTCAATTACCCAACAGGGGCAACTGAAAGCCCCACCGTCGGACCACCCGCCACAGCACCAGGAGGAGGGATGGCCCAGGGAGAAGACACCGCCACGAACTCAGTCGTCGGCCACCCCATGGAGGCGACACGACGACGGAGACCAAGAGACCACCTACTCGATGCCGGAACCCCGCATCAACACCACCAAGGCCACCAAGAATCAGAGAAGCGCACCACCAGTATGCAGGGAACATCGCGGAAGGAGACTCACCGCCACCCCCCCCCCCCCCCCCNNNCAGTGAAGTCGGCGCCGCGGCGGGCTGGCGCCAGCGGAAGGGAGGCGGCGGCAATATAGTCTGGAGAGAGTTAGGGCTGAGTGATTTGGGCAAGATTTTTAAGAAAGAGAAAAAGTCCCAATTGATAATTTTTCTTTTCATTTGATAATAATACTCATAATTTTTAACTTGCATAGTTGCATCTATATTAAACTAGTGTAGTGCAATTCGGGTGGACAATTTTAAGAATATTTACTACTCTTATTATTATATTTGTGAATAAAAATTATTAAATAATTAGATAAAAAGTTAATGTTATATATTATTAAAAGTCTTATTGTAAACAACATTTTTTGCCTTGTAGGCACACCATACTCACTTCAACTAATATTTTCAATGTATTTCTGTTAGTGACACGAGAAACATATACATACAACTAGAAACACCAATCTCTTAAAAGCACATGCTAACATGTGATAAAGGCTGACCTTGATTCTTGTTAATCAAATTGGGAATCTCTTGAACACTGCGACCAACAATTAGTTTGGTACCATTCTTCGAAGCAGCTAATTGGTTATTAACTGAAATATTGCCACATACTTAAATATACACATGCTTGTTAAATATAAAAATAGATATTATGAACTGTATTGTAATATAAATTAAACAATTTAACGTCGTATTAGATTATAAATGTATTTATTAAATGGTAAAATAAGTATTTTAAATTTATATATATATATATATATTATAATTAGCAAAACATAAATATATTATAAACTAATTTAACGAAAGTACCTCTCCTGGTTTTGTTTGGCAAAGATGAGCAACGAACAAATGTGGATGGGGAGCATTGCCATATTCGTTTTTAGTTTCCAAAAGTCGATCAAAGAAATTCCCCATAGTGTGCCATCAATCTTGTTCCTCCTAAACGTTTATTTAAATAAATCATTTGCTCTTCATAGACAAACTTGGGATTTGCAAGGGCGGGTAATCCCGGCTCCGGACCATGGGATCCTTTCCTATCAGATAGGAAGGGCTATAGCGCACCATGTATTTCCAAGTAATTACCCCATTGATCCTATAATGTGTCCAATCCCGAAATTAGTTCTATACATATACCAGGTATCAATTGAATCCTTTCAAAGAATATTTTCGTATTAAGAACTAAATCAATCCTGAAAAATGTGGTTTCCTATAGTTTCTTTTGAGAATGAAGAGGCAACATTGTCTGCCCTAAGATTTTTTAGAAAAAAATATAATAATAAAATTAACATTATAAAGTGGATCATTGGGAGAAACACAATCATTTGTGTTGGGACACTATCAACTTCTTTAATTTGCATCGATCCAATTGCAACAATCAGATCAATTACATCTACAATTAAATTATAATTTAATTATTTTTCAAAGCATTCTCAATTATCCATACAAAAAAATAAATACGACAAACTTAAATACATATATTAATATATTACCATAGAGCACTGTTCAATATTGTCGAAGACCATAACAGAGAGTAGAAGCTTCAGAAATCACCAAAAATTAGGAAATTCTCACTTGGACCTAGCCAAGTTGGTCATACCGCGGATCACAATTTTATATTGTGTAATTGTTAGACGAAAACGAGCCGTATTTGTCCTCCACTTGATACTTTTGAATTCCATAGATTTCTCCCTCTTTCACATTGTTCATCCATTTCTTGATATAAGCAGCCCTATGATTTCGGTAATAAGGCCTTTCTATAATAAATATTTAGAAAACATATATAAATATTTAATGATTTTAATAATACACGAAATTAAAAAATAATAATGAATTCAAAAAACAAAAATAAAAAAATGAAAAAAATGAATTCAAAATAAATTATTTATTCTCAGCTCCTAATCACAAAACAGAATTACCAAGTAATTTTTGTATTCATCGGAAAATTTATTTTCAATTCTTCAAATTGCTGGCAATTTCTAGGTAGTTTCTTGGTTCTAGTGGCTTTCTTAATCAAACCAAATTCACAATTCATATTAAATTAAATAAAAGATAAAATCAAATACTTGAATATTAAAAATGAAATCAAACGAAGGATGACTACAAATGATCGAGGAATGACTGAATTTATCGGGAAAGAACAAAGTATAATTTAGTTAAACACCATAAATATTTTATATGAAAGTGTTGGGATCAATGAAGATCTCGTTATGCACAAATCACGAATTCAATACCAAAACGTAAACCTATGCGCAATGGATCTAAAGGTTTGCATAGAGAACTTACGGCTTAAAATTTATGGCGATCTGGCTTATCTTCTGGATGGTCGTACACAGCACACTAATGAATAGTTTACTGCAAATCGTGTCCTAGAGTTGCACAAACAAGATCAGATCGAAAACTGGATCAAACGGGTGCAAAAATGGAAGAAGACAAGACACGGTCCTGGGAGCTTCCAGCGGCGCATGAGGGCGCGTTCGGCATCGGATGGCGGCGATCTTGGCGACGGTGGATAGCTCTCGTCGAGGCGGTCGTCCAGGTATGCTTCACGTCTTGATCGGACCTCCGGTTAGTTCTGTACGACTAAATATATTTCGTCTCACTTTACCCAAAAATCTTCTACTGTGTATCTCAAACACCTCTTAATCTTGTACCAGTGGAACAACAAAAAGAAGATAAAACTCGAATGGGAACTAAAGACTAGAGAGAGAAGAGAAGTGTGGGGCGTGATTTCCGGATGTGGAATTCTCTTCTCTTCCCATGAGCTTAATGATGTATATATAAAGCTACAGTAGGGATCCTTAGGAGATTAGGATTAGGGCTCATTAATTAATTAAAATACTTGTGTACCAAGCCACTTATTTTAATTAATTAAATAATATTAAATGGGCCACCAACATAATATTATTGCACTCCCTTTTTCCAGCCCAATTTACAATTGAGACTCTAATAATAATTACTCGATTTATCTCCCTATGTTTAAGATATAATGTCCATTAGTTAATTCGATTACTGACAATCAAGAAATAATTAATTTATTATTATTTCACCGAAGCTAGCGCTCGTTCATCACATTATTACTATGCCGGACTTTAATCCACCTGTAGGGTTTAGCATAATAATCCTTCATGAACTCACTCCGGGGACATCATCAAACTAATGCACATGGTGACCGTAAATATCCTAACAGCACATCCTACATGTAGCAATATTACCCAAGACAGCGGGTCTATTGGTCCAGTTCACTAAGCCTCACCCATGTGAATCAAAGTAAAAAATACTACACATATATGTCTGTTTAATATCTTACGGGTTAAGAGTACGCAGTAATTAACCGAGGCCTAGTTTGTTTACGACGATCAGTATAAAACGAACTGCTCCTCTATGGGATCCTGTTCAATACATAAATGTACTGATGCAACTAATCAGTCAAGACAAACTGTACAGTTGACACTACAACCATTCATGATGGGGTGTTCATGTCCATCTGGGTTGTGAACCACTTATTCTTGTTTCGCGAGTAATTGATAGCATGATCTTCGGTTCGCCCGATGACGACCCACACTATCTAATCCAAAACAACAAAACGTAGAACTTGTTTAATTTAATATGTTTCTCATTCATAAAGGTTAAAAGTGTAATATCATCCAAAGCCAAGCTTTCAGTATATAACACTAACAATCTCCCACTTATACTTAAAGCTTTCGCTTTTACAAGTATAATCCTATCAATCCGTTATTCTAAAAGACCTATGTCGAACCTATCGCCATGCACTTGACTCCCATTCCTGTCAAGTGTTTGATGAAGACCTTCTCCGGCAAACACTTCGTGAAAGGATCAACTAGGTTGACCTCAGATGCAATCTTGGCAACATCAACATCTCCTCTACCAACTATCTCTCGGATCAGATGGTACTTGCGCTCTATGTGTTTAATTGCTTTGCGGGCTCGTGGTTTCCTTGAGATTGCTACTGCTCCACTGTTATCACAGTACACGGTGATACCACGTGGCAAATTCGGAATCACCTTTAAGTTCACTAAGAAGTTTCTGAGCCAAACTGCCTTTTTCGCTGCCTCTGAGGCTGCTATGTACTCGGCTTCCATGGTGGAGTCTACCACGCATTTCTACTTAGCACTCCTCAATGAAATGGCTCCACCTCCCAAGGTAAACACATAACCAGAGGTTGACTTACTCTCGTCCCTATCTGATTGGAAATCAGAATCACTGTAACCCAGAGGTAACAAGCTATCTGCACGGTAAACTAACATGTACTCCTTAGTCTTTCTCAAGTTATATGCTTCACCGCAGACCAATGTTCTCTACCCGGATTACTTTGATATCTTGCTACTAAGCCAACGGCGTAGCTGATATCTAGCCTGGTACAAAGCATAGAATACATAAGACTTCCTACTGCCGATGCATAAGGAACTGTCTTCATGTCCTCAATCTCTTGAGGCGTCTTAGGAGACATCTTCTTAGAGAGAGGGATTCCTTTCCTGAAAGGCAAGGTACCTTTCTTAGAATACTGCATGCTGAACCTAACCAAGACAGTATCTATGTATGATGACTGGGATAAGCACAACATTCTCTTCTTACGGTCTCGTACGACCCTAATACCAAGAATGTGTCCTGCTTCTCCTAAGTCCTTCATATCAAACTTCTTAGACAACCACACCTTTACATCTGACAACTCATTCTTACTGTTTCCAATAAGAAGTATGTCATCCACGTACAGCACAAGAAACACCACCACGCTCCCACTGATTTTCTTGTACACAAAGTGCTCATCTAGACATTGAGTGAACCTGTACGACTGGATCACCTCATCGAACCGAATATTCCAAGATCTCGAAGCTTACTTCAATCTATAAATTGATCGATTAAGCTTACACACTAGATGCTCACATCCTTTTGCAATGAATCCCTCAGGTTGCTGCATATAGATGCCCTCCTGAAGGTTTCCGTTTAGGAAAGCTGTCTTGATATACGTCTGCCAGACCTCATAATCCATATGAACGGCTACAACCAAGATGATCTAAATGGATTTAAGCATAGCTACTGCCGAAAAGGTCTCATCATAGTCTATACCTTCAATCTGGGTATAACCTTTCGCAACAAGCCTAGCTTTGAAGGTTTGCACCTCTCCATTCGATCCTTTCTTTCTCTTATAGATCCACTTACATCCAATGGGTCGTACCCCATTGGGTGGTTCTACAAGATCCCAGACCAGATTAGAGTCCATTGACCCCATTTCAGCATTCATTGCAACATTCCATGATTCTGCATCTTTATCTTGGAGTGCCGCGTTGTAGGTTCTTGGGTCCGATTCTAGGTTTCCTGGAATTGAGTCCTTAGACTCTCCAAGACTTATGCATTGGTAGGGTAATTGAGAAACCCTCCCACTACGACGAGGTACTGTCTGCACTGGTACACTCTCAGTGTGCCGTGTTGCAGTATTATGTGATGTATCTACTTGCGCACTCGGTAGGGAACTATCGACTTCACACCTCAACTCCTCTAAGACTAGTCTACTCGCGGGCTTGTGATTCATAATATAGTCTTCTTCCAAGAATCTAGCGTTCGTGCTAACGATCACATTCTGATCCTCAGGCCTATAAAATAATCCACCTTTCGTTCCCTTGGGATAGCCTACAAACACTCGTGCTACTGAACATTTCTCCAAGTTGCCAACTTCCTGCACTAACACGTGTGCAGGACTACCCCATACTCGAAACTGTGAGAAACTGGGCTTGCGCCCTTTCCACATCTCATAAGGAGTAGTTTCTACTGACTTTGAGGGAACCATGTTCAGAATATACACAGCTGTTTCTAAAGCCAATCCCCATAACGAATCTGGTAACTTTGAATAACTCATCATCGACCTAATCATTTCCATAAGAGTCCGTTTTCTTCGTTCTGCAACCCCGTTCTGCAGGGGTGTGCCGGGTGCAGTCAATTGGGATTCAATCCCAACTTCTGATAAATATGTCTTGAACTCTCCAAAGAGGTATTCGCCACCTCGATTAGACCAAAGCGACTCGATACTTTTACCATGTAGCTTCTCCACAACTGCCCGATACTACTTGAATTTTTCAAAGCATTCGGACTTTCTGTGCAACAGATAAATGTACCCAAAGCTTGAGTAATCATCTATAAAAGAGAAAAAGTACTTGTAACCTCCTCTAGCCTGGATCGACATAGGACCACATAAATCAGAACGAATCAATCCTAGCACTTTTTGGCTCCTATACATAGTGCTCTTCCAATGGACCGAGAAGTCCATTGGCCACTAACTTTTGAATCCTCCTTAGGTTGATGTGCCCAAGTCTAAGGTGCCAAAGATATGCTTGATTCATCCTCGAAATTCCTTCCTCTTATTAGATTTAGTCGTGATATTATTCAATTCAGTTTGTTGTAGTGTGGAGAGAGTTTGGTTTGAGAACATATAAATTGCCAACTAATGAACCAGAACAAATGAAACTCTTTCCATAACGAATAACAACCATGTCATCAAACGTAAACGAAAATCCATCTGAAACAAGTTTAGAAACTGAAACAAGATTCTTTTTAAAACTAGGAACATAAAGGCAATGTCTCAAAACCAAAATACTACTATCAAAAGATAAAGTAACGTCTCCCACTGCAACAGCTGCCACTTTCGTAGCATCGCCCATGTAGACAGTGATCTCTCCCTCCCTAAGCCGTCTGGTTTCCTGAAACCCCTGCAACGAATTGCAGACATGATCAGTGGCTCCAGTATCTACACACCAGGTTCTGGTAGATACAACCGCTAAACATGTTTCTACGACATTAACGAGAGAGTTACCTTTCCTGAGGAGAGGGCAGTCGACCTTCTGTCCCGATCTCTCAGCTTTAGATGTTTCCATTGCCTCCTTAACAGAGCTCCTTTTCCTCTTTATCCCTAACTTAGAGGATGAGCCCATCTCACGTTCTACAAGAATCATCTCTCGCTCATCATGGATAATCTTCTCAGTCACCTCAAGTTCCCCAATCAGCTCAGTCACTGACAGTTTCTGAAGGAGCCCTTCATAACTGTAGCAAAGCTGGTTGAGGTCCTAATCACAAAACAGAATTACCAAGTAATTTTTGTATTCATCGATAAATTTATTTTCAATTCTTCGAATTGCTGGCAATTTCTAGGTAGTTTCTTGGTTCTAGTGGCTTTCTTAATCAAACCGAATTCACAATTCATCTTAAATTAAATAAAAGATAAAATCAGATACTTGAATATTAAAAATGAAATCAAACGAAGGATGACTACAAATGATCGAGGAATGACTGAATTTATCGGGAAAGAACAAAGTATAATTTAGTTAAATACCATAAATATTTTATATGAAAGTGTTGGGATCAATGAAGATCTCGTTATGCACAAATCACGAATTCAATACCAAAACGTAAACCTATGCGCAACGGATCTAAATGTTTGCATAGAGAACTTACGGCTTAAAATTTATGGCGATCTGGCTTATCTTCTGGATGGCCGTACACAGCACACTAATGAATAGTTGACTGCAAATCGTGTCCTAGGGTTGCACAAACAAGATCAGATCGAAAACTGGATCAAACGGGTGCAAAAAATGGAAGAAGACAAGACGCGGTCCTAGGAGCTTCTAGCGGCGCGTGAGGGCGCGTTCGTCATCGGATGGTGGCGATCTTGGCGACGTTGGAAAGCTCTCGTCGAGGCAGTCGTCCGGGTATGATTCACGTCTTGATCGGACCTCCGGTTCGTTCTGTACAACTAAATATATTTCGTCTCACTTTACCCAAAAATCTTCTACTGTGTATCTCAAACACCTCTTAATCTTGTACCAGTGGAACAACAAGAAGAAGATAAAGCTCGAATGGGAACTAGAGAGAGAAGAGAGGCATGGGGCGTGATTTCCAAGATGTGGAATTCTCTTCTCTTCCCATGAGCTTAATGATGTATATATAAAGCTACAGTTGTAGCGCCCCGACTGACTAATACACCAGAGTACGCGATTTTTCGCAAATATTCTGAAATAATAAATAAATGAACTAACTTTTTAATTTTGCGAAACTCATTCGGGGGTTACCGTGAAAAACATGACTTCTGAAAACCGTTAGAATTTAAAACTGAAACGTGAAACGGTTATAATTTATTATCCGACTAATGTCGGAACAAAGTCTGAA